>CM034151.1:333075953-333675953 GCA_019776745.2 Taxus chinensis
ACAACGGGTTATTACTGAGTACTTGATCAAGTGGAAGATATGGATAATGAAGATGCAACATGGCAAGATATGACATTCCTGCAGTAGCACCTAGAGCTTCTCAACATTGGGGAAAATGTTGCATTGAAGTTGAAGGGCATGTTACGCCCTTAACCTATTACTTGTATTAGGATATGAGTAGCCGACTTGTGGCTTACCATATCATTTTATTATATCATTTATAATTTCTCATGCTTAGTAGGTCGGCCTTGGTGATGGCCATAAAGTATGGATAGTATATAGAGGGGAGTGTAGGGAGTATTTCATCATCATTGGAGTATTTGAGTATTATTGTATGGTTTGGAGGTTTCCCCCTCGAAGTGGCGAAGCTATTATATTTGCATATTGAGATCATTATTATGGAATATTGTGTTATTTGGTGTTATATTTCTGCTCATGATCTGAATTATACAAGTAATTTCATTATAGTCCTTTAGCCTGTCCCAGCTAAGAGGTGTCCTACACTCTCTACCATGCAAATCCTGAAAAGGAGCCATGCCTATAGAACTCTGAAAACTATTATTGTAGGAAAAATCCACTAAGTACAGGTACTCCTCCCACCTAGACTACTGATCCATCACATACATCTTAAACATTTCCTCTAAAATATGATTCACCCACTCAGTCTGTCCATTTGTCTTAGGGTGATATGTTGTGCTGAAATTAATATTCGTCCCAAGGGCATGCTGCATGGTAGTCCAAAAATGGGAAGCGTACAAAGGATCGTGGTCACTAATGATCTTCTACGGAATCTCATGTAACCTAACAATCTAATCCAAATATACCTGTGCCATTGCAGTAGTTGTATAAGTGGTCTTCATCAGAGAAAAGTGAGCTACTTTTGTCTATTTGTCAACTGTGACCATGATGACGTCATGGTGATATCTCAACATTGGTATCCCAATAATGAAGTCCATGGAAATGTTGTCCCATTTCCACTCCAGTATAGCATGAGGAAATAGAAGTCCTGCTGGATGCTGATTCTTGGTCTTTAATTTCTAACACTCTAAACATCGTGACACGAACTGGGCCACGTCTCTTTAAAGTCCTCTCTAATGATACAACTGTCTCAAGGTGGTGTGCATCTTCTTCACCCCCGGATGGGATGAATAGGGTGCACAATGTGCCTCTGCCAAGATGTTTTGTCTCAAGCCTCCATCTTTGGGAACATAAATCAAGCCTCTATTCCTAAGAAGACCATTTGCCTCTAAAGAAAAACCATTAAACTTCCCCTCGAGGGGTCTGTGAGACTCGATATCTGCTTGAACTGCAATGTAGAAGTTGTCAAAAGGAAGCTTTTGAAGGATTCGGCTCCGTAAATTTATGCCCACTGAAGTGGCCATAGCCACATGTCTGCATCTACAAAGATCATCTACCACCACATTATCCTTCCCCTTCACATGCTTAATCTCCATATCATACTCACAAAGAAACTCCATCTAATGCCACTGATGAGAATTGAGATTGGGATACGTGAAGAGATGGTGAATACTCGAGTGATCTACCATGAGTTTGAATCTTAGACCAAGAAGAAAGTGTCTCCATCAAACCAAGGTGTGCACAACTACTGCAAGCTAAAGATCATGACTCGGATAATTAAGCTCATAACATTTGAGTTTGTGAGACTTAAAAGACACTACTCTGCCCTCCTGCATCAACACACCTCCAATCCTTGCTAAAGAAGCATCCATGCAAATGAAAAACTCACCCTCTGGATCTGACACTGCAAGAATAGGTGTTGTAGTGAGGCATTACTTTAGTGAACTGAAGTCCTACTCGTACCTATCTAACCAAACAAACTTCTTCCCTTTCCTCTGTAAGGAAGTGATGGGGTATGCAATATGAGAGAAGTCTTGAAAAAATCTTTGGTAGTAACCTGCTAATCCCATGAAGCTGCACACCTCAATCATAGTATTGGGTGTTGGCCTATCCATAATAGCTCTAATATTGGAAGGATCAATGGTAATAACTTCCCTAGAAATGATATGGCCCAAATATTATACCTCCATCTGAAAGAATGCACACTTCTCCAAGTTCCTGAAAAGTTGTTTCTCCCGAAGACACTGAAGAACCTAGCGAAGGTGCCCCTCGTGCTCCTCATGCGTACATGATTAAATAAAAATGTCATCAAGGAAGATGAGCACGAAGTGATCTAAGAAGGTCCTAAACACCCCATTCATCAAACTCATAAATACTGCGGGGGCATTATTCAAACCAAAAGGCACCACTGTGAACTCATAGTAGCCATATCTCATACAGAAGGCGGTCTTATGAATGTCTACCTCTGAAATCCTCAGCTAATTGTATCTTAACCTAAGATAAATCTTAGAGAAAACTGTGGCTCCTTTCATCTGATCAAACAAATCATCAATATGTGGAAGGGGATAACGATTCTTAATCGTTACTTTATTCAGCTGGTGGTAATCAATACACAACCACAAGGATCCATCCTTTTTCTTCACAAAAATCATTGGTGCACCCCAAGGGGATACACTAGGATGGATAAGGCATTTCTCCAAAAGGCCCTCAAGCTGCAACTTAAGCTCATAGAGCTCTGGGCTGGTCATTCGATAAGGTGCTCGTGAGATAGGATCTGCTCCCTGAACTAGGTCTATATGAAAATCAATCTCACGTGGGGGTGGTAACCCTGATAGCTTCCCTAGAAAGACATGCAAATTCTCTCAAAATGGGGTGATCATCTAGCGATGGTCCACTATACTCATCCTCTGATCTATCACTGACTGTAACAACATACATCTGACAACCCCATCACACACACTGCTTAAGCTGCATAATAGATATGGTGCAAATAGAAATGTGTCTCCTAACCCCTGAAATCACTGATTCAACTCCCAAATCATCTACACAAGATATAATCTTGTAGTAATAATCCACTCTGGTCTTGTGTGTAGATAACCAATATATACCCAAGACGACTCCATATGAGCCCAAAGGATGGATATGGAGATCCGAGGTAGTGGTGAAAGGTCCCAAATCCACCATACACTCCTTAACTAAGGAGTCTACAGAGATCTTGGCTCCAGAAGCCATCTCAACATCCCAACTATGACCTTGCCTAACTGCCACCAACCTGTATTGCTCTACTAAAGATGGTGCAATGAAAGAATCAGAAGAACCAGAATCAAACAAGATGGAGGTAGGAATACCACCAATGCTACCTGTAATCTCAATAATTATACTGTAATGCTCTTCTTGGCGGTTCTCAACCATTGCATACATCCTATGACTGCGCCCAATATCACTAACAGTAGGCTCTGAGATATGTGTCTTACCCTTGTTATTAGAGTTATGTGGGAAATCTCTCCAAAAATGTCCAGTAACACCATAACCAAAACATCTGCCTGATCCTCTCACCTATGTAGCAGGTCCAGTTAGTACTCTAGAAGTCTGTGGTGTGGATCCTGATTATCCAGTTGCAGTCTACTGAGGTCTTTTCTGGTGAGCTCCTACTGAGTGAGCTCTTTGGGCACCCTATGTCCTGATGGGACCCCTAGGAGGAGGCCCCATACTCCGTCCTCTCTGTTCATCAAATCTCTGTGGAGGTCTATAAGGTGGGTGAGATTGCTACTGTTGTTGGGGTCTAAAAGATGATTGTGCTAAACCCTATCCACCATGAGGAAGGGGTAATGACCCCCTCGATCTGTTGTCTTGCATCTACTGTATCCAGATCCAGACTCAGTCTCTAGCTTACTGGGTCTTTCCGTGAGTCTGCTTTTCTATATAGGCCTTCTCGATGGCCTCAGCTAATGTCTGTGGACAATGGATCTGCACTGCACCTCTAATGTCTAGATTTAGGCCCCAGATGAACCTGTGGATCTGTACCTACTCATCCTTCATGTAACCAACATACTGGAGTAGATCTAGAATTCTAATCTCATACTCAACCACTGTAAGAGATTCCTGTCAAAGGTCATGGAACTCATCTATCCGCTGCTGTATGAACCTCTGTGACAAATATATGTTCCTAAAAATATCCTCGAAGAGCTCCTAGGTAACTGTCTTAGAATCAACATGGAGCTTCTACTCCTCTGTCCTCCAATAGACACCAGCTTCTACTCCTCTGTCCTCTATTCTCTCCTCCATGCTCCTTGCTGGGTTGAGGAGATACCTGACCCTGAATGGAAGGGACTCTTTCATGTTTGGCTGCATGTCCTCCTACTGATCCTTCGTGTGAAGAAGCATTAACATCCTGAAGATTCTATAAAATTTGGGGTAGGATGGCTACTAAAACTTGATATGGTGGTGGTAAGTCTTGGTCTATGTGAGAGTCCCCCTCATCTCATCTGCACCTCCTCTACAGATCAAGGTGAGAGTTAGTTCATCTTTCTAAGTTTTACTCAGTTTCCATTTTTACTAAAATATGTAATTTCTAAACTAAGTTGTTTTCTAGATTTAAAAGTGTGATAGGTTTAAGTTTCATGTCTCACGTTTTCTAGTGTTCCTAATGGCCCAAGATTTTGAACCACTGCTCTGATACCAAGTGTAACATCCCTGAAAAACAACCCACTTAAGACCCAAGAAACAACCTAGGATTAGTTAGGAAAAATTATGGAATAATTTTTTTTGTTTAAAATAATTTACAACAAGGTTACAAGGCAACAACTATCACTAACAAGTTCTAGAGAAATTCTAATCCACTATAACATAATTTTATTTTATTAACAATGATTAGAGGTCATAAGGTCTAAAATTTAGGGTTAGAAGGTTTAATTAGGTTCGGAGGGTAAATTAACACCATACCCACTTTCTAACAAGCTTAAAGTTTCAACTTGATTTTTCTCACAATTATCAAATTAAAAAATTTCCTAAATCATTCCCATTAGATAGGAAATTTCCTCACTTTTCCATTGATATAAATAAGTCCTTCTAACTCCTCATATTTCTCAAGTTATGGGCCGACAGGCCTTGAGGTGAAAATTTTCCCCAAGAGCAGGCCTATGGACCCAAGGGTGAAAATTTGCCCAAAGGGCAGGTTGGTGGGCCCTGAAAAATTAATATCATAATTGCATAAAGAAAATTCAAAATCTTACTCTTTATTCTTGCTACATTCATAGGAATTATTACATCCATTTAAATAGGAGATGTTGTTCATATATTTAAGGATATATAATCTCCATAAATATCTCCACACATAACTCCTAAAACAACTCCATGCTATTTTATGTGAGATTTTGTTTTCTCACAAAACTAATATTGTTAATGATTTGTTTACTCAACAACTCATAACAATATTTACTCACCCACTCATAATTACATTTATAATAATGTAATTAATTTTTACAACACATATTATATTATCCTAGATAATATAATGACTTACATAATATTCTATGTTCACACTAAAACATAGATATTCCTAACATTCGCCCCCTTAGTGTGAACATGGGGTAATAGCTCCTGGAAACATCAAACTTGTCAGAGTAGCCATTGCTACTGGTCTTGCTATCTGGATCTTGCTGTTAATGATCATCCTTGTCGTATGAGCATCTTCATCGACTGATCACCTTCCAACGAAGTACCTTCCACCGAAGTATGGCAGTCAGAGGACCGTACGATAGTCAGAGAACCGTACGTAGATGATTTGCCCCTGTAAGCTGAGTCAAGCAGTTTGCTTCTTCCACACCAAATAGACACTCAGGAACTGTTGTTATTCTATGTGAACACATTAAAATCAAAACATGAAACTAGTTTCACCCCCTTGTGTATAAACACACCACATAACTGAAATAAAATATCACCACATCTGTCTGCGACCCCATCGTTGGTGAATGATGAGAGGACACTGATTTTCCTCCTTCCTCCATTGCCTCCTTCCTCCAACAAGAAAAGAGTCTACCATAGGAAATCCTCTTCACTAGGACATGAAAGTTCTTCATCCCAATCAGTTTCTACTTCAGCTTCAGAACCAAACAATTTATTAAGAGACTCCCAAATTTCTTTTGTAGATTTTGTGAAATCCACATGATGTAGATAGGCTTTTGATAAGCCCAGACCAATGGTACCCAATACTCTCTGATCTTTTGCATTCCACTTTTCCAATTCATTTCCTCCAGTGGGTGGAGTTGAATTAGACTTCACCACATCCCATAGATCCTTTTCTATTAAATGTAATTGCATCTGTAGTTGCCATGTATGGAAATCTTGTCCTTCAAACTTTTCAATCAGATTTAGTTTCTCCATTATTTTGTACAATACTGATAAAAAAATACAAAATTGAATCGAGTACTTTAAAATTTTATATTGAATACCTTTTAACCTCCAAGCAAGTCAAGAACTTGTATTAACAATTCAACATTATTGAAAATTGGAGAAAACTTTTAGTAGAAGAATTGATGTGCTTAATTTGATAGATGCATAGTAAAATCCATATTTGTTCCAAAATACGTACTGGGTTCTTCTGAAATTTTTTTTGTAGTTTTTTGACTAGCACATAATTCCACAAAAAAAATTATAGAAAAACCCACATCCGGAAACGAAAAATATGATATATTATTTTTCGACAGATTTGATCATGAAAGCACTGAAATTTCTTGCATCAAACCTGCTCTGTTACCAAATGAAAAATTAATATCATAATTGCATAAATAAAATTTGAAATCTTACTCTTTATTCTTGCTACATTCATAGGAAGTATTACATCCATTTAAATAGGAGATGTTGTTCATATATTTAAGGAGATATAATCTCCATAAATATCTCCACACATAACTCCTAAAACAAATCCATGCTATTTTACGTGAGATTTTGTTTTCTCACAAAACTAATATTGTTAATGATTTGTTTACTCAAAAAATCATAATAATATTTACTCACCCACTCATAATTACATTTACAATAATGTAATTAATTATTACAACACATATTATATTATCCTAGATAATATAATCACTTACATAATATTCTATGTTCACACTACAACATAGATATTCCTAACAGGCCGTGGGGAGACTTTTGGAAAATTTCCCATGCAAGGGAAAAAATACACATTTGCACCCATGCTCCCACTAGTATGAAAGTCCACCAGGGACACGTGGCACTCCCTAAGTCAGTGCGGGGAAAACAGGGCAGCGGGAGACATTTTGAAAATTCTTCCGTGCGGGGTGAAAAGCCAACATTGTGCTCACAAGTTTGCAAGCCGAAAGGGACACATGGAATCACCTAAGACAAGGTGGGGAAATTCAAGTGGTGGGGAGAAATTTCACTTAACACCCTGAATGGCTAAGAGGATAACAAGGACCCGTGCCTCCGCCGACACTTCGCGATGCCACGTGGCAGCTCCAGATTGGCTGCGGCCCAGCGGGACGGCGGGGCAAAGTTGGAAAATTTTCCCAAAATTTTCTGAAACTCAAAAATAAAAAAGGGACCCATTCCACTGCCGATGCCTTGTGACGCCATGTGGCATCACTTGATTGGTTGTGGGCCGGCAGGGAGGTGGGGAAAACTTGAAAAATTTTCCCAAAATTTTCTGGACACGCTAAGTTTAAAAAGGGGTTTGCCCCTCCACCAACACCCCGTGGTGTCACGTGGCAGCCTCTAATTTTATGTGGATGGTGGGGAGGTGGGGAAAAATTAGAAAATTTTCCCGAAAATTTTCTTAAGTGCTTAAGGGAAAAATTTGGGCCGCGGGCCTGCCAAGGAAAATTTTCCCAGTTTTTGACGCCAAGGAAGAAAAAATTCATAAGGCCATAACTTTTGATAGAGAGCTTAGTTTTGGGAAAATGAGGACTTTATGGAAATATCTCGACATATTTTTTGTAAAAAGATCATTAATTTTTGATTTTGATAAATTTTAAGGGGTAAATTTTAAGAAAACAGCCTACAGGCTTTTACAGTGCGAATTGGTAAATTTTAACTTATGAGATTTATTCAATTTGTTCTCCCTCCTCTCTCAACATGTCAAATAGACATGGAGAGTTGTTATTAGGAGAAATTAGGATAAGTTTGTGAGGTATATCTATTTGACTGAATTCTAATTTGAAATTTACCATTTTGACAGCAAAACAACTTTGAAAACTTTGAACTCGGTTTTGCCAAGTTTTGAAGTATTTCCTTTAAGTGTTTTTGTCTAATTGAGTTCATTTAGGGCCTACTACTTCAATTTAATCATTTAATTTTTTATTTTATTGTTGCAGGTTTGAACTGTGTATTTTTTTATTTTGATAATTGCTAGTTTGAAATTACAAGAAACTAGGATGAAATTTTAATGGTTATATTTTCCACTTTCTTCTTCCAAGTATTTAGAATATGTTCCAATTCCAATCTAACACATTAGTTGATTTAATGAAACCACTTGAAAGCCAAAATATAGTTCTAATTTCCAATCTTAACATTTTTCAATAGTGAGTCATATGTTGTTGTGACTTGGGAATAGACAAATAAGAAAGAAAGAAAAATAAGAGATGATTGTTGGCCAATAGGATCTTATCATTGGTTTGGCCCATTAGATGGAGGTCTACAATACATCCACTCTAGACCTTCAGCTCCTTGTCCATGGATTTGATTGAGGAAGGGAGTTTCTGCTACAAATTGATCACCTTCTCATTGGTTTTGAAGGCTTCCTCAATGAAATTCAAACCTGCTATAGTCATATCATCCACCATGTCCTTAATAGCCTTCCCATAAATAGAATAATTATGTATATCTTTGATGATTTGAATCTCATCCTGACTGAGAACCATATGAGGCAGAAGAGTGGCTAATGGGGCTAGATCCAAAACTTTATCTTTGGTCAACAATGATCTGATAAAGTTTAAAAGAACTTGGTTCTGTTCTTCCAACTAGTCCATAGTTTGATTTCCTTTCTCAACCCGTTTAATAAATTTAGTGACAGTTTCCTAAAGGTTATGAACCTCACTCTTAGGTGTAGATTCTCCCAGTGGAATTCTGGAAAGCTCCAAGTCAAAGATTAAAAGATCCTTCTCCTCTTTATCTACCCTTGGTCTGGTAACCTCTAGAAAATGCTGACCTTTAGAATCAGATACCAACCTTGAAGTAGTATTTTCTTTCTTTGTTGGAGGAGGAGGGGTAGTACCATGCAGAGCTGCCACAACATTGAAATTAGGCCCCGTTAAATGAGAAGAAGATTTTCTTTCCTTGCTATCAACTAAGGGCTACACCCAGACAAAGGAAGAAGAAGAAACAGAGGAGTTAAGGGGTTCGAGTGCAAGAGAACTCATGGCACTTAGATTCTGAACTACTATTGCCTCAAGTGGGGAAGTGCATGGAACCTCAAGAATTTCCTTTGCAGAGGAGTCTGTTAAACTTGGAGGTTTAGTTCTTGATCCTTCCTTCTCCATCTCAGTAGTGGTTCCAAGGGTTTCTTCTGGTTCTTCCATTTCATCATCCTCATTTTCACTTAGAATAATAATGTTCTCTGGCCCAATAGGAAATTATGAGTGGTTCAAAAGAGTCTCTTCCTCGATTAGTTCTTGCTTAATTTCTTTAACCTTCTTTTGAGACACTTGAGTGGAAGAAGAAGGAGTAGATAATTCAAAATATTTCATCGAGGGAGAAGGAGTAGTTTGATAAAGTACCTCAGTACTGGGCATATATATTTCCTTCCCAAGTGTGGAAGTTTTTCTTAAAGAAAATCTACCCTGGCTCCTCCTAAATTCATGAAATTTTCTATCAAACCAAACCTTATTTCTAACGATGACAGGGGCAATTATCTCACTCAAATCATCTCTCTCCTTCACATACCAATCCAAGGTTTATAGAGGAGTGTGCTTGATTTATCTTTCATACTCAAAGGATTGCAAGCCCTCATCATCATCCACAAGCCCTTCAGGAACCTGGTAGAGATTGAGATCTAAGATCTATTGCAGAGACAATCTACCAAAATTCCTCCTCCTGGCTTCAAAATCATTAACATAGTTAGCTCAGTTATCCTCAGTGTCAGGATGGTGATGATAAGTTATTCTAAGATTTTGATCAATGAATTTCTTTAAATCAAAGCAAGTCCCAGCTTAGAAAAATGAATTGTAAGAGGAGTAATAGCCCTTTCTATATTTTGGGAATCTAGAGCTCTCTTGTATGTATAATTCCCCAAGGTGATAGGGAAATGAAGTCATGTAATATTCTTGTCTCTGCAGGTTCTATGGATTTTTTCCAGTTGTCTACACACTTCAACTAGAGCCATTTTATCATTGCAAAACATGGAAAGCTTGAGAGGTGTACTTTCAAAACAAGCCAATTTGATGTACGTGAAATTTCTGAACTGGATGAAGAAATCCCCATACTTGGCTATCAAAGCCATAGCCTCATTAGAAAATCTTCTAATAGTGTCACCCTCCAAGAGTCTCACAATGTACATGGTGAAATCATCATTTGAAATTATGATTACTATCTTTGAGGGTAAATTGAGGGCAATATGCACAGATGGGTTCATTCTTCTTGCCTTCAATGAAAGCGAAGCCAAACCACTCGCGAGATGCTTCCAAGGTGTACATGAGGTAGGAGGTTATGTAGAATTTTTTGGTGTGTTTAACATTTGAAAATTGTTTAGCCAGGTGCCATAGATAATCTCGGCCCAATTAATGTTTTTCTTACCCTTGTAGATGATGCTTATGAAAGGGCACATCAAAAAATGGAAGTCATTGGTAGAGGGCATCCCCATAATACGGGTAAGTAAAATGATGAAATATGATAGTTATTCATTTAAATCAACCCTGAATAATGCCTTAGAGAGTCAGAACACTCCCTTCTTAGGGAACTTTAACCATAACTTAGCTACCCAAGCCTTATATTTATCACTGTCCTTATCAAACAGAGCTTGAGATTGAGTGAGAGTGAGAAAAATGGAGTCTTCTATCTTAGGAATGCAAAGGGCAGTGGAAATGGCGATAACATCTAGTTTTGCAATCAATTATCCATGTACATTAACAACCTCCTTGGTATCTGGATTGAAATGAGCTCCATAGATGAGCACGGTGTCGACACACTGCACAGAGATGGGAAAACCAACAGCATTTGTGATTCCACTGTCATTGATCATTTGGGCCATGGGAGCAGGGTTGTCGCATGTTAACTTTCCCTAGAAATCATCAAAATCCACGTTTCAAACTTCATTATCCCCAATATTAGGTACAGAGGTCTCTAGAGGTGACAGATGCTCGTGCCTTTGAAACTTGATATTCATTTTTACAGTGCACAGAGGAACAACCTTCAAAGAATAGATCACGATAAAAGTGCAAAGGGATATACGAAGATGAACAAATGACTCAATTGCAAGAATGCTGGGAAGAAATAGTGAGCATGCAATGTGACAAATGCATAGATGGTGGTCCCTTTAAATAGCCGTTCAGGAGAGAGAAGATCATAAATGCGCATTAAATACACCTTGCACCAACTCAAAAAGGTGAAATGTGGGAAAAGTGGAAAAAATTGGCCTAGATGGTCCATGGGACATTGGGACATGTAGGACGCAAAAAGCCAATTTGGCTGATGCGGGCCAAGAAAGCACGGGCAGTCTAGGGACATGGAAATGCAAGGATGTGAAGACCAGCTTTAGTCAATGTGGGTGATGCGGGGAATTTCGGAATAGGAAGCTTGGGTGAACTTAGGAAAGATGGGCCAAAAAAGCACAAAAAATCTGACAGACAAGAACTTGCGGGAAAAATGACCGATCAGGGAACAAAAGGCCCATCAGAACTTGGGACAGATAGGACATGAAGATCTGATTTGGGTGATGTAGGGAATCGGGGAACAGAAAGCCCAGGGGAACTTGGGACATGAGGAACAAAAATGTCTGACAGACCCGTAATTGACTAAAATGTCATCAAGAAATGGCATTTTCACTATCTCTTCAAATTTCCTCTTCACTAAAACATTATTGAAGGGTTCCAACTCAAAATTTTTAAATTTTTCAACTTTTAAAAGAGGGGAATTTTGAGGGCACAATAGTCCACCAAAGGGACACATGGATATATTCTACATTCAGCTCCATACTTAGCCAAATTTTCACTCAAACAAACAAAACAAAAATAACCAGGCCTAGGGTGACAAAATATAGTGGTTGAACCTTAGCACAAGAGCCTTAATGGCGTAAAGATGTACAAAAGAAAAATATGAAGTAATGAAGCTAGCAACATAAGTTACTTTCTTAGATAAAGCATGATGCCCCCCAGTGTGTATTGATGAAGATATATGGTTCAAGAAACCTATTCAAAGATTGAAGTGGTTCCAACTTATGAGGGATTTTGACGACATTTGTAAAATAATTGAGAGGAGGAGGTGTTGGAATTATTTTCATTTACATAGTACATGGCATAATCCAAAATTAGCCAAATTATGGAATGATGCTAACTAGACAAGGAACCCAGTGGTGATTTAAAAAATGGTAACATCTAGAATTTTTTTGTAGAAAATCAAATGGGACCAGTCACTTTCTAAGGTTACTCTATATCCTAATTTAGCAATCTATTATTGCCTTTTTCATATTTTAGATTTAACTGGAATAATAAGAAATAAAGCATGATCACACCATCTGTAGTGCCCACTTCCCTTTAACACCCTTTTGATACTAATCATGATACTGCTGATTATATTATGAACATGATTATGGACTTTATTATAGTATGATGTTAAATCTTAGATCATGGATTATTGTTGACTTGATTAAGTTATGATGCATGATGATTATTAGAGGCATTTTATATGTTGATGATATAATACTGTTGGACATGGTTATATGATGGACGTTGTTTAGACTTGTAATAATTGGATATTTTGATTATACCTAGAAAATGAAAATTGGATTAAAATTGATGATGATATAGTTGTTAATGAAATTGTGAGTGATAATGTTGATTGTCGTGATAATTGTTGTGATTCACATATATATTGATGATGTTGAAATTATATTTATATTCATTTAGATGTTTTGATATGGCCACAAGGCCAAAGGAGGTATTTATGTTTTGCAGGTTAAAATATCACAACAAACATCGGGGGATTGGAGACCAACCACATTGGAATTCTAGATAAATTCAACAGGGTCACCATGGCAACTGTATTTTTTGTGTGTTTGTATTTTTGTTAGGGATTCCCAGGGGGGGAAATCACCTTGAAATGTGACCAAGGGATTTTATGTTTTTATTTTATTTGGTCCCTTTTGTTTTATTTTTTCATGTGTTTTATGTGGTGCACTTGCCCTTTCTTTATTTATTTAATGTAGTATTAATATTGTGAGTAATCTTATTGTTTAGTTAATTAATTAAAATATGTCATAAGAATGTAATTAATAGAGTTGTTGGCCATGTTTTAAAGTGTTGTAAGAATGTGTAAGTAATATGTAAGTGACCTTGTAAGTGATGTGTAAGTTAATTTTTGAGTGTGAAACACTCCACCTTCTTGGAAATTCGAATTTGTCCTTGGAGGCTGATTTTAGAGGCTTGTGGGACAAGTTAAACTTGTCCCATACCTCTTAAATTTACATACCAACCTTGCCTATGGTTGGAGGGTTAAACTTAGAAAATTTTATGCATTTTTACAAGTCAAGTTGAATGTTGTAATTACAATTTTCTTACATAATTTAATTTCAGTCCTTATGGGGTATGGGCTTGTTTGAGTGTGTAAGTAAATATATCATATTATTCACCCACTTATTTATTATGCATTGGAGAATGGAGTTGACTTTTGGGGTTGGGGTTGAGGATGTGTGATGTGGCAGAGGATGTGTGATGTGGCATCCTACATGGATCCACCTCATCCTCTTCTCTTCCCTCTTCTATAAAATTTGAATTTCTTGCCGTATTTTGAGTTGCTTGACTTTTGAGACTTCATTTTCGGTGAATTTTTCTTTCTATTTTGGGAGCTCTTGCTTGGAGAAGTTTTGGAAGATTGTTGCATGCTTGTGCTTGGCTGGTTTGGATTGCTTGCATTGGGATAAAGCTTGTTGTTTTGGAACTTGGAACAACTCCATCGTGGAGAGGTAGGAGCTTGGCTCTTGAAATGCTCTTCTTGTATATATGTAAATGTTATTGTGTGAATGTTTTGGTGTATTTTTGGGCTGTGGGTAGATGGCCTAGGAATGGTGTAGGAGAAGACTATGGGGTTATTTTATGGGAGGCACAAGTGTGTTTTAGGGAGGTGTAAGGGTGGAGGGAGTTGGGATTGGGGTTCCACCTTACAAAGAAATAGCTTTCAGTTATTTACTCATTATGGGGTGCCATAAGAGGTTAGGGAGACATAAGAAAATGTGAGGAATATGGGGTACTTGGGGGAGGCATAAGGACATGCCAAGGTTTTGAATGATATTCATATAGCTTATATATATATATATATATTGGTGGGTTGTTCTCAGGTAGTGATACCCATTTTCCCCTTTGGGAGGCATAATCAACATCCCCCATAGTTTCTTGCTCCTTTGGCTTACTTGATGAAGCCTGTGTATTTTTTGTCATGTTTTAATGTAGTTGTAAACTACATTATGTTTGGGACTGTGTTTCTTTGTGAAAATGTTGCTTGTATGTTTGTGGAAGTCTGTTGTTGCCATAAGATTAGATCACATATTTTATTACATTGTGGTTGGGGCTCGGGGGCCAATGAAGAAGCATGACTTCTCCTCTTCATTGGATGTCTTGGTTGGGTGGAGAGCGTTGCCTTTCCCCTACTTATATTGTGATCAAATTAGAAGAATGAGGAGTAAGCATGTTGTTGTTCTAGAGCTGAGAAAAGACAATTTGATAGTCCCTTGTGAAATGAAATCTCATTGTAACTATTGATGGCGAATCAAAGCACCCCTGAATGTCTGAAACTCGATGGGTTGAGAATCTCAGTGCGATTGCATAACATGGAGATTTTCCAAAGTGTGGGACCTTGCGAAAATAGAAAATCTCTCTGGATGAAGGCCGGTTCCTATTCCTCTGTTCAGATACACACATAAAAATGTAGAGGGGTTTACTCAAAAACCTAATCTAACTTTCCAAGGAGATAGGGTAAGAAGATGCATAAAAAACAAACCTAAACTAACAAAGGTGATGCACCGAGGAATGAAGAACACCTGTCTTGCCAATAAACACAAACCATAAAAATGTAATGCAAGATCATGCACAGATAACCAAATTTGTAGTGAAAGATCAGGAGGATGCAAATGAACATTGAGAGGGTTGAGAATCATCCACAGACATGCATTACTTTCTCCAAAGATTGATACAGTGCACTACAAAATGCCAAGAGGCAAAGTTGCATTACAGTTTTGAATGGGAGGCTTGAACTCCACAGATTCACCTGCCAAAGAGAAGAAGGGAGGGGAAAAACAAGAATGTCCAACCTTTTGAAAGAAACCCCTCCTTAAAATTTATAGGGAGATAAGAGAGGGAGAAGAGAGGAATTTGAAATCTACCCCAACCACCTAATACTGCACTTAATTCATCTCATTATGGCAGTAGGTGAGAACCCTAACAAACCCAAAAAATGGAGAACTATATTTTACATTTTGGAAGAACTTTTTCTCACCCAATTAAAGATATCCAGTTGTAGTTGGATAGAGGACCTCATAAGCTTTCCGAAAAGTCCAACCTTGCGTGAATCTGAGCTCCCTGTGAAAAGTTATGGGCATCTGAATATTTCCTGCGTCAGGGTCTATTTCCATTCGGGTTTGGGATTCTCCTTTACATTTGCATCAGGTTTGGAGGATGCCTCGACATGTGTTTGATGCTTGTGTTTTCCCAAAACCCACTTCCACCATTATTGCCAATATTTCCTTTGTTTCAAGTTCAGAAATTGGACTTGCATATGCATCGGGTTTAGAAGGTGGCTCGTCATGTTTTCGCCCCATGCTTTCCCGACTCCAAAACCCGATTTTCCTAGGTAGTGTTTCGGGTTCACAAAACTCCCAAGCATCGGGACATGCCTTTTTATTTTCATGCTTCATGTCTCATGTTTCCTGAAACTTGAAACCCGAAATTCCTTTGTGTTAGGTTTTTGAACCTCTCCGACATATTTCCTTTGTGTCGGGTTTTTGAACCTCTCCAACATATTTCCTTTGTGTCATTGTCTATATTTACCCGGGGGTAGATATATACAATAGTAACCTTTCCCAATTGAAGTGGATGAAATTATAAATGTTTGTAATAGAAAGATGTTGTATTGATTGCAAGTGGAAATTTGAAATGTAAAAGAGTTATACTCTGTATTCTGTTTCGGAAAGAATGTGAAAGAATGATATGTGTTTTTGTATGTTGCATTCTGAAACTAAATGGAAAGGAAGTTGTAAGAGTCATTTAAATTAATGGAAGTGGTTTTGTTTGGTCCATATGTTGTCATTCCATTGGAAATCTGTGTTTAGCATACACTATGAAATCCTTGTTTGGAAAGTGGTAGAGTGAAACACGTGAGAAGAAAATGTATTATTCTGTCTTGTATATAATATATGTTTTGGAAGGAATAAAAGAAGAAAGGTTGTAATGTTGCATTTTGGAATCAATGAAGGATTGCATTACCTTTTTCAATTTGTATTGTTGTATTGAGATTGATCATCTATTATGTTTGAAATCTCAGTTGAAAAGAAGAAATGCGTGTGAAGAAAAATATAATGCTCTGTTCTCCTTGAAAAATGTTAAGACTAGAAATCAGAATTGTATTTTGGCTTTCGATTGGTTTGATTAAATCAACTAATGTGTTAGATTGGAATTGGAATGTATTCTAAATAATTGGAAGAAGAAAGTGGAAAATAGAACGATTAAAATTTGATCCTGGTTTTTTGTAATTTCAAACTGGCAATTATCAAAACAAAAAAATGCACAGTTCAAACATGCAACAATAAAATAACAAATTAAATGATTAAATTGAAATAGTAGGCCCTAAATGAACTCAATTAGACAAAAAAACTTAAAGGAAATACTTCAAAACCTGGAAAAACTAAGTTCAAAGTTTTCACAGTCGTTTTGCTGTCAAAATGGTAAATTTCAAATTGGAATTCATTCAAACAGATCTACCTCACAAACTTATCCTAATTACTCCTAAGAAAAAATCTCCATGTCTATTTGACATGTTGAGAGAGGAAGGAGATCAAATTGAATAAATCTCACAAGTTAAAATTTACCAGTTCACACTATAAAATCCTGTAGGTCATTTTATTAAAATTTACCCCTTAAAATTTATCAAAATAAAAAATTAATGATCTATGTGCAAAGAGGACGTCGAGAGATTTCCAGAAAGTCCTTGTTTTCCCAAAAATGAGCTCTCTATCAAAAATTATGGCCTTCTGAAGTTTTTTTTCCTTGGCGTCAAAAAATGGGAATAATTTCCTTTGCAGGCCCACGGCCCGAATTTTTTCCTTAAGCACTTAGGAAAATTTTCAAGAAATTTCTTCAATTTTTCCCTGCCGCCCCACCAGCTATAGCCAATCAGAGGCTACTGTCGACACTAAAATTTTCCTCCGTAATTTCTATTTCATTAATGTATGTATTAGGAATAGGATGTTGTTAAGTATAATTAGTAGTAGTGTCCAATAGAAGATAACGGTGCTGCCAGTATGACGCCGCCAATAATGTATAGTATGGTAATAGTAAAAAGTACAATAGGAATGTTGTGGTAAAAAGTAAATATTTGTCGTAAGTGGTCCGGTAATGTTAAAATGTCAAAGTAGAGAAGTAGGGTCTACATGATTAGGAATTAGAAATATTAAATTGGTAATAAGGACAAGGAGTGAGGTCATAAATATTTTGTGTATTTTATTTGTAAAAATTCTAAAAATGTGGAACCCATGTGAAATGATAAGGTTTATCTTATCTTAAAAGATAAGCTTACATGTACAGATAAGAGTTAAGGTATGGAATATGATTCGTCAGAGTGGATTTCTTATCCTATCTTAGAGATAAGATGGATAAGCCTGGAAGTTCTATAAATAAAGAGGCCACCCCCCTCATTTAGCATAGAAGGAAGTAGTGAGAAATATTGTATGAAGTGTGTAAAGGAAGCCATCAGTTTAAAGGTGTGTTGAAGAAGCCATTAAGAGGTGTAATTGTAAAATTTCTCCCATAGTATTGGTGGAAGGCAAGTCTTGAAGTCATGGGTGAGATTGTAACAATTTCATGTTAATATTATAATTTACTTTGATATTTCTTGTCAATTCCTTCTTATCCGATGGTGTTCTTGTGTTATGTTTCCAGATTACATCCACCAAACTAAAGGCTGTGCATTAGTAAATAATCATAGCACGAGGAGTTCCCGATGAAGAATTATCATAGTGCCGGATTGGTGATGACATTTTGGTTCCATTGCCGGGACCATTCCTCGTTGGTGGATTTTCTAGAGAGATATTCCCACTTAGTCAAAAATCATTTGGAGGGTAACCTTGTTTTTACTTTGCATAGTAGTTACCATGGTAAATTCATTTTTGCCATGAATAGTATTTACCGTAGTAAAGTCACTTTTTACCGTGAATAGTATTTACTACAGTAAAGTCACTTTTTATCGTGAATAGTATTTACCGCAGTAACTTCACTTTTTACTGTGAATAGTGTTTACCACAGTAAAGTCAGTTTTTACCGCAGTAAGTCAAGTTTTACCATAGTTTACTGTAGTCATTTCTATTCTCTATTATAGTGACTTTAATTATTTGTGCACATAACTCTTGTTGATTGATTGTACTTGTGGGTTGGTATTTCACTGTGGTTACTTTTGAAAATGGGAAAGATTCCTGTTTTTTCAGCCCAATCTAATGAAGATGCTTCCTCTTTCATTCAAGAGTTTAAACGATCTTGTATTTGTAATGGCCTTATAAGAAGGGAACAATGGACTGAATTTTTTCCTACCTTTTTGGATGGTTCAGCCCTTAGGTGGTTTGAAACACTAGGTGATAATGTGAAAAACTCATGGGATTTATTAACTGAAAGTTTTCTTGAAGAATTTGGTGAACAACAGAGATATGCAGATCTCATGATCGATATCACAAAGCTATCCCAAGGAGAGAAGGAGAAGATAAGGGATTATCATGCTCGTGTTCTAGAGCTAAGGAGGAAGCTCGATGCCCAGATCTGGAAGGAAGGATTAGCGGATGGGTTGATGAATGGCATGGATAATCTCCTATGTAAGCACTTCATTCTTGGGATGAAGACAGAAATCAGACAACGAGTGAAGTATGACTGCCCAGCTACCATTGAACAAGCAAAGGAGATTGCAAGAAGGCAAGAAGAAAGCATGGAAGAGGAGCCCAAAGAAATTGTTGCTAAAGTAGAGCCTACACCAGCACCTTTGGTCCAGAATCCACAACCACTCTCGATGAGCACAAATATTTCTCCTAGTACATCTACTGACTATGAAGATCTGCTCAAGAAGATGGGTCAGTTAACTATTAATCTTCTTCAAGGAAAAGAATTTAGTTCTCAGGGAGGAGATAGAGGTCCAAAAAGAAATATTTCTGAAGTTGTATGTTATGGTTGTTATAAAAAGGGTCATTATAAGTATAATTTTCCAGATAGAGCTTCTACATCTGGTAAAGGAGATAATGATAAAGGAAAATCACCTGTGAATTCTTTTGATGTAGTAGATAAGAGCATAAATAATGAAGTAGATGTGTTTGTAACAAAAAGAAAGAAAGAAAAAGATAATCAAGATGGAAATGATCCTAAGAAGATGAAAGGAGAAATTAGTAAGAAACATAGGAGAAGAAAGTTGGGTGTGCAGGATTTTCTGATTTCACAGGGGCAAGGACCATACTCCATCTTGGAAGATCTGTCCAAAAGGCCTGCAAATATTACATATGGTCAACTCTTGGCTATGTCTTCTGAGAAGAGGCAGGAGCTGCGAAGTGGACTCAATGCTCGATGAAGGAAGGAGGTTGAGGTCCCTATTTTGGAGGCAGAGGTGGATCCCTATGCTCCACAAGCTGAGGTATTATGTAATGGTATTTCAATTCATGATGTCTTAGTTGATGGAGGTGCTGCAGTTAATGTAATGACCGAGTCTGTAATGAATATGTTGGGTTTAAAAATTGATCACCCTTCAACACTTCTATTAAGGTCATTAAATAAGGGAAAAACTAAACCAGAAGGTGTAGTTTCAAATGTGGCAATATCTGTTATGGGTGTTGTATGTGTGGTAGACTTTCAGGTGATGAAAAATGGTACTGTTGCATACCCAATGTTGCTGGGAAGACCATGGCTAAGGAGAGTTCATGCAAGAAACTACTGGAATGAAGGATTCATGACACTTGGACGTGGTAGAGAGAGGGTGAAGATAAACGTGATCCCTCGGCATCATAAGGCAGAACCTGTGGATTCAAGTGATGAAACTGATGATTGGACATCCTCTGATTACTCTAGTACCAGTGAAGTGGACACTGAAGATGAAGAAAGTGAGGTTGATGTTTCAGTCATGGATATCCTTCCAGTCACACTGACTCATGACCCCATAAAATTATCTGAAGAAGAAGTTGATGATCATCTCCAACAAATAAAGATTGGTGATGCTGTGATGGAGAGTGAGAAGGAATCCTACCTCCAGCTCTTTCGAAGGTACATACACATATTCACTTTTTATTACAAGGAACTCCGTCAAGTAAGTTGGGTAGAACATTCTATTGAGCTGGTAGATGGTGCTAAGCCAATAAAGCAAATGCCATATAGAATGAATCCTAATTTTTCCAAGACTGTAAAAGAAGAGATAGATAAGTTACTTGATGCAGGATTCATATTTGCTGTGGAGAATTCAGAATGGGTTTCTCCCATTGTGATCTCAATAAAAAAGAATGGGAAGCTATGCATTTGTGTTGATTACAGGAAGCTCAATAAGGCAACAAAGAAGGATCATTACCCTCTTCCATTCTCAGATCAGATCTTGGACGAAGTAGCTGGCCAGGAGTGTTATAGATTTGCTGATGGATATAGCGGATACAACCAAGTCCGTATAGTGGAGAAAGATCAGTTGAAGACCACATTCACCACTCCTTGGGGAATGTTTTCTTATAGAGTTATGCCTTTTGGGTTGTGTAATGCTCCAACAACATTCCAGTGCTTGATGAATAGGGTGTTCGAACCCTACATTGGGAACTTCATCAAAGTATTTCTGGATGATTTTTGCATCTATGGGAGCAAGATGGACCACCTGCACCAGATGGAGACAACATTTCAAAGGTTAGATGAAGCACAAGCCTCACTAAACCCTACAAAGTGTGTCTTTGGATGTTCTAAAGGAGTTTTGTTAGGGCATGTTGTATCCAGAGATGGTATTGGTACTGATCCTGATAAAGTTTCAAAAATCAAAGATTTACCATTTCCTATGAATAGAAGTAAGTTGAGATCATTTTTAGGCCATGTGGGTTACTATAGAAGGTTCATCAAGAATTTCTCAAAGATTTCACAGCCACTAACCCAGTTCTTGAAGAAGGATGTTACTTATGAACCAAGAAATAAGGCGCATAAAGCTTTTGGACAACTGAAGGAAGCCCTGGTGTCTTCACCTATTTTAAAGAATCCAGATTGGAGCAAGCCATTCATTGTGTACACTGATGCCTTAGATGTAGCACTAGGAAGTACTTTGAGCCAAAAGGATGAAAATGAGAATGAACATCCAGTTTACTTTGGGAGCAGACAAATGAGCAGTGCTGAGGTAAATTATACTGTAACTGAAAAAGAGGCTCTAGCTATCATTTTTGCTGTAAAGAAGTTTAGAAATTACTTGTTAGGGCAGAAATTTATAGTTGTAACAGATCATCAGGCTCTAAAATATATTGTCAATAAGCCTAACCCATCAGGGAGGATAGCAAGATGGATAATTTTGCTACAAGAATTTGAATTTGATATTATAGATAGGCCAGGAAAGAAGCATGTCAATGCAGATGCACTCTCTTGAGCCTATGATGGTTTAGGATCATCTTGTGATGATGATGATTTCCCCGATGCAGCATTGTTATCCCTTGACACAATCCCTAGTGAATACATAGATATTTGGAATTATCTGAATGAATTCAAGTTTCCTGATGGTGCCAATGCAAAGACTAAGAGAAAGATTACTCAAGCCAGTCATCCATATTCTATTCTGCATGGAGTATTATTTCGAATAGGACCTGATGGATAGTACAAGAGGGCAGTTGGACGTGATCAAGGGAAGGAGCTGCTAGAAGAATTCCACAATGGTACATGTGGAGGGCACTTCTCTGGACAACTTACAGCAAGAAGGATCTTGGATGCAGGTTATCACTGGCCCACTCTTTTTAAAGATTGTTATAATTATTGTAAGACATGTGATATTTGTCAAACACATGGTAACCGTAAGACTTCATCAGCTCCATTATGCCCTATTCTTCCACTTGGTCCCTTTGAAAAGTGGGGAATAGACATTGTAGGTCCACTTCCAACTACCTCACAGCCAAAATAAGTATATTGTAGTTGCCACAAATTATTTAACCAAGTGGGTTGAAGCTAGGCCATTGAAAACAGCTTCCATGGATGAAGTGGCAAGGTTCATATATGAACGCATTGTCACCAGATTTGGTTGTCCATTAGAAATTGTAACAGATCAAGGAAGCCACTTCATTAATGAGGTGGTAGAAGCCCTAGTCAATAAGTTTTCTATTAAGCATAGGAAGGCAACAACATACAAGCCAAGCACAAATGGACAGGTGGAACGAACAAATTTTGTGTTGTGTTGTGTCAAATTCTAGCAAAAGATGCAGCCTTGCAGGTACATAAATGGGATAAGAGGATTCATGCAACATTGTGGGCATATAGGGCAACATCAAAGTCAGCAACAGGATACTCCCCATTTCAGTTGGCTTATGGCATTGATCCAGTTCTTCCTATTGAGTTTGATATTCCCACGGTCAGAGTTATGAAAAATGAAAGGATGGATGAAAGTGATTCAGTAAAAGAAAGGTTGGTACATCTTCATTTGCTAGAGGAAATGAGGGAAATAGCTAAGGATACAAGCTATAAGAAGAAAATGAAGCAGAAGGAATACTTTGATCAAAAGATCCGTTGGTCTCCATTTCATGTGAATGACTTGGTTCTAGTATATGATTCCAGATACAAAAAAAGAAGACAGAGAAAATTTCTTCCAAAATGGATGGGGCCCTACAAAATAGCAGCTGTGTATGAAAATGGTATGTACCGACTGGAGGAATTGGATGGCACTCCCATTACGAAATGGGTCAACCAAGACAAGTTGAAGATTTTCCAAGCACCAAAATAGTCTACTCTGAGGACGGAGTAGAAGCTAGGAAGGGGGAAGATGTCGACACTAAAATTTTCCTCCATAATTTCTATTTCATTAATGTATGTATTAGGAATAGGATGTTGTTAAGTATAATTAGTAGTAGCGTCTGATAGAAGATAACGGCGCTGCCAGTATGACACCACCAATAATGTATAGTACGGTAATAGTCAAAAGTACAATAGGAATGTTGTGGTAAAAAGTAAATATTTGTCGTAAGTGGTCCGGTAATGTTAAAATGTCAAAGTAGAGAAGTAGGGTCTACATGATTAGGAATTAGAAATATTATATTGGTAATAAGGACAAGGAGTGAGATCATAAATATTTTTTGTATTTTATTTGTAAAAAGTCTAAAAATGTGGAACCCATGTGAAATGATAAGGTTTATCTTATCTTAAAAGATAAGCTTACATGTACAGATAAGAGTTAAGGTATGGAATATGATTCGTCAGAGTGGATTTCTTATCCTATCTTAGAGATAAGATAGATAAGCCTGGAAGTTCTATAAATAAAGAGGCCACCCCCCCTCATTTAGCATAGAAGGAAGTAGTGAGAAATATTGTATGAAGTGTGTAAAGGAAGCCATCAGTTTAAAGGTGTGTTGAAGAAGCCATTAAGAGGTGTAATTGTAAAGTTTCTCCTATAGTATTGGTGGAAGGCAAGTGAAGTCAATAACACTTGAAGTACCTCATGGATTACATCCACCAAACTAAAGGTTGTGCATTAGTAAATAATCATAGCATGAGGAGTTCCCGGTGAAGAATTATCATAGTGCTGGATTGGTGATGACACTACCACGTAACACCATGGGGTGTTGACAGAGGGGCAGACCCCTTTTTAAATTTAGCACTCCTAGAAATTTTTTGGGAAAAATTTCTAAATTTTCCTCGAAGGCGCGCAACCAATCAAGTGATGCCACGTGGTGTCACGAGGCATTAGCGGTGGAGCGGGTAACTTTTGTCTTTTTATGTTTAAGAAAATTTTGTATTTTTTTCCATGTTTTCCTCATCTCCCCGCCAGCCCATAGCCAATCAAAGGCTACCACATGGCACCATGAGGTGTCAGCAGTGGGACAAATCTCCTTTTAACTTTGCGCTCCTAGAAAATTTTGGGAAAAATTTCCAAATTTTCCTCACCGGCTCGCAACCAATCAGGTGATGCCACATAATGTCACAAGACGTCGGTAGTGGAGAGAGTCCCTTTTTCCTTTTTGCATTTCAAAAAATTTTGGGAAGATTTTCCAAGTTTTCCCTTTCGTCCGACTGGCCCGCAACCAATACAAAGCTGCCATGTGGCATCTCGAGGTGTCGGTGGAGGCACAGGACCTTGTTAACCTCTTATTCCTTTGGGGCATTAAACAAATTTTCTCCCTGCCAGCGTTGGATTAGGTGATGCCACATGTCCCTTGAGGCTTGCGGACTTTTGGGCGCATTGTTGGCTTTTCGTTCTGTGCGGGAAACTTTTCCCAAACATCTCCCGCTGCCCCGTTCTCCCCGCGCTGGCTTGAGAAGTGCCACATGTCCCTTGTGGACTTGCGGACCCATGGGTGTGCGGGCACAAAGTTAGTTTTTCTCCCCATGCAAGAAATGTTCCAAAAGTTTCCCCACGGCTTGCCAATCCACCCTTTGGGAAAATTTTCACCCCTGGGCCCGCAAGCCCGCTCTTTGGGAAAATTTTTTCCCCAAGGTCCGCCGGCCCATAACTTGAGAAATATGAGGAGTTAGATTATTTATATCAATGGAAAGGTGAGGAAATTTACAATCTAATGGGAATGATTTAGGGAAATTTTAGATGCGTTAAGTGTGAGAAAAATCAAGTTGGAACTTTAATCTTGTTAGAGAGTGGGTATGGCGAAGATTTACCCCTTGAACCTAATTGAACCTTTTAACCCTAAATTTTGGACCTTGTGGCCTCTAATAATTATTAATAAAAGAAAGATATGTTCTAACGGATTAGAATTTTTTTGGAACTTGTTAGTGACAGTTGTTGCCTTGTAACCTGGTTATAGACTCTTTTAAACAAAAAAAATTATTCCATAATTTTTCCTAACTAATCCTAGGTTGTTTCTTGAGTCTCAAGTGGGTTGTTTTTAGCAAGCGTTACACCATCTGCAATGGTGTATAAATTATAGAAGTAGTCAAGGATGGAGAATAACACTAGAAATTTCTCCCCAACACTCTTCTACCATGACATGAGATCTCCCAAAAAAATTTGCAGTTGGCATGAGATCACCCGAAAAACTCACTGTTCTACTGATTAAGTAAATATAGGATTTATAAATTCCTAAATCTGATTGTAATGTAGTAGTAAATAAATAGACAATTAAGTATAAAACATACCCAAGCAAATTAAGCTAGTAAAGATGAAACCCTAGTTGAAAAGATGGAATAAGAAGACTTAATGATTCACAATTAAATCTAAACTATGCTGAAGTGATGACTTGATGGACACAGAGGGAGATGTGTTGCACAAAACCTCAAAAAAATGTGTGACTATGGGATCTTCCTAGACTGGGGCACCTTGAATGGGTTAAGGGAATCTATGGGCACCACATACCTGCTTTGGGCATATGTGATTGCTCAAAAATTTAGGAAACCTCCTTTACAGGGTCGTAATATGTTGGTTATCCTTCACTTCTTATCACTAGTAGGTTGCACAATGATCATCTATGTCACTGAAAACCTACAATGAAATAATGACCTGTAAAACCTTCAAGAGTGCATCAAATCCCAAAAATAAAAGAATGTAAATGAGGGTTCAGATTGTCCTCTGTTATCAAATGAGTGAACTTATGACTTAGCAATACACTACATTTTAGATCCAATGTAGTTCTAGGTGTGTGTGTGTGTGTGTGTGTGTGTGTGTGTGTAGAATTATTCCCTAGGTGGATATTATGTGTGTCACACTTGATAACGAGAAAATAAATAGAGGTAAAAGATGTAAGTAGATGTGTGTATGGAATAGAATGAAATTCCCCTCTATGAAGTGTATGTAGAAGAATGCAGCCCCTTTCCCTAGAATGGATGTTTGAATTCTCTTGAATAGCCTTTAGATGTAACCTTAGGTGGTGATAACTAATGCTTAGTGTTTGGTCCTTTATTATGATCACATAACTTTATATTTTTTTGATTCCCTTCCTTGAATTTTGTAATTAACCTCAAAAATTCCAACTACTAAAAAGATAAGATGCTCAAACATCTAGAAAGGACTCAAAAGATGTGAACAAAGTAAAAAAATGTCAGGGGTATTAAGAGGGGATGAGGGCACCTGACGCTGACATCCTAGATGGGCGCTAGTGTATAGGATGAGAAATGACAAGGTGTGAAAAGACAGAATGAGCTAGAAAGAGTTTAAGACCAAAAGTGGCAATAGAATGAAAGTAATATGGCCAAAGACATGGGTTAATTAATACTTTTATTACTTAGGAATCCTATGAATAGTAGTATACAATAACAACTAGATAATTACCCAAAGTGCGTGATTTTGTGTCTTCATTTTCCCCCACTTTATGTTGTTGAGAGAACACTTGATAAAATAAATTAGATAAGACATGAACACCTAATAGCTATGTAGTTTGATGGTGAAAGTGTGCCAAGAGAAAAGAGAATGCGTGGAGTGACAAAAATGTGAAGCGTGGAAACTAGCGAGGAGAAAGTGCAAAAAAGTGATGATGAATTATGACCCTAGGGTGAAAACACGTCAGTAGATGTTGATGTCGTACCTATTTTTGATGATGTGCTTTAAGTGTGATTGTTGTGTACTGATGTTGACTACTGCTTCCCATAAATATGGACTTACAAAAGAGAAAAATGAATAAGTAGTCAAATACATGTATTTTAACACCTACTTTTCAATGCTTCAAATTAAGGAGTTTTTAATTTAATTTTACAAACTAAATTATGCATTCAATGATTTAAATACTTAGCATTTAAATCCAACATCAATGTAAATTCAATCCATATGATAGTAATAAAGAAACCATGTACAACTATATGGGTCAATTAGATGTACCTGATCCCTCATAGTTTACTCTTAACAAGCATGCATACAAGTATACAATTGGTTACCTTTCCTAGGAATTTATGTTTAAGTGATGTTGTATAAGTTTCTACCAAGAATTTAGTCAATTGAATCCCTTTCAAAATCCTACACATTTAATTATAACTTGGTGAATATGGAAGTGTAATCAACAACTTATACTACTTCAGCCAAAGTTTAAGAGACATGCTTGTATGCTCTGTTTCAACATGAAACATTTGTTATTAGAAACTTATCTTTCCACCACCTCACTTTATTCAGTTATCTAGATTTAAATCAGTTAATAAGTCATTTTATTTACATGTTACGTGTAAGTCACAAGACCTATACAACATGTGCAAAGGAACACATTTGTGTAGAATTAGGTTACTTGCGTGATAGAAATGCTTACATAATAACTTGTTTCATTATGTAATCACTTCCTTCCCTGAATCCAACTTAAGTTGGTACTGAGGTGATTATTCTATACATGTTGATCAACTCATAAAACTCAACATGACACAAATTAGCATTAGTTATGATGATCATAAAGATTAGACCCTAAAAGGGTAGCTTAAGATACTTGTTATAAGGTAGTATTCACTTAATGAATTGCATCATTAAATTAATACAAACTTATAACATCCATCTTATATTGGCCTGTCGAGCTCCATTCATTAAGAACATCATATCCTAGGGATTAATTAATTACAATTTAATCAGTTTACGACAAGTTTCCTTTATGTCGCAATGATAAATCTATCACATCTAATTTTGTCTTTATAAGTTAATAAGTGTATTATCATAACAGGATATGATATTGTTTACTCATAATTAACTATAATCCATTGATATCTTAATTATGATTTAGGATAACATATTGCGTTCTTGCAGAAGTTATTTATTTGTACTTTACGACATTGTCATAATATTAATAAACTTAAGTATATTTCATATGTTGATACATTAATCACACTTAACTAATGTATCACTTTAAATTAACTTGGATACTTATGTTTCATATTCATTTTAAATCTCAATTAATCAACAATATACTTAACTATAATTTCCTAGTCATCAACATTAATTACTATTCAACTTTAAATCATAAAATACTACTGAAATCAACATCTCAAATACATGCTAGATAATACAAGTAATCATCAATTTAATAGTTAATAACTCAATATAAATATAATTACAACTGGATTTTCCTGAAATAATACATTGTCAAATTAGGTTATTCTACTGTTTTATTCAAATAGGACAATAAAGTGTTAGTTCACTTTACAATAAAATCATGTACTTAGTACAACAAAACAACTTAATCATATTTCATGAAAATAAATCATGCATAGTATTTCTTAGACATATGCTAGGACAATTTCTTTTCTGCCATCTATAGGAAAGATAAAAATGGTACAAACGGACAGTTCAAAAAGAACTAACATGAAAAGTTATCGTCCTCATCTATTAAGTTTAATTGGTTATAATACCTAAATGAATAAATTTAAGCAACATCATAATCAAATTATCATCTAAAATAATGAGACAATGATATGTTTCTTGTTTCATACAAGCCATTATATCACATGATAAGAGACATATTTTTTGTTTTAAGAAAACAATAATTCAATAACGGAAAACTAGTCTAAAAACTTTACAAAGTTTCATACATTTGAGATTTTTTATTTCCTCCGCCATACCTCTAACTATTCCATGCACTAATAATGATTAAAAAAACCCCTATTATGTCATTGTTAACCAGTTAAATCATACACATTGCAACATAGAGCCACCATAATTATCTAACCATGGAAACCTAATCAATTAAATTTAAATTCATTCATTTTTAGAACAAATAATAGACATTTATTTGAATATCAAATGACATACTAATTCCTTAAAAATATCAACCAATAAAGAATTTTTACTCATTTTCCAAGAAGAATAAAGTTTACTGGTTTAACCATACAAAGACATTCAACAATGATTACCATAATAATATCAAACACAACTAACTAGAATCCATCCTTTTTACAAAAGAATAATGCTTTCCACAAGAAAATTCTAATTCATCAACTCAACATGACCCAAGAATGAGGGAAGTCAACATTAAAGGATTTATTCACGCATTTTCTAGGAAGAGAGAGAAATAATATTGAATAGAATTAGGAATATAACATAATCTTTATTACCTCAACCAACTCAAAAATACCTTAACTGACTTGAACGATAAAATTTTGGGATCAGTCATTATGTCAAATTGATGAATGCCTTGTCAAAATTCTATCATTATAGCCCTAATATGTCCACTTGACAAAGACCCTTATGGGAGACATTAACCAAGCACAATTTCCACATTACACAAGGAAAAAATTGATCATTCATTAACTAGATCAATAGCCCAATTTCATATACAATTTTACAAAGAAATTTCATACAATATCCATGCATACCTTTCCAAATACTATCTCCATGTGGTTAAAAACTCGTGAACTCACTAACTGTCAAGGTCATGTCAGGTCTGAGATATTAAATTAATATAACAACCAATGTTTACACACATTATAAACAACTTTATAAACATGAAATAAATGAAATAAAGTAAAGAACAATATAACATAGTGACACAAAATTTAATGTGGAAAACCCGTAAATGGGTAAAAAACCACATAAGAATAATCCAATATATAGAAACTTTTACAACACCAGTCTAGTAACTATTTCCTCACTTCTACTCCATGTATTTACTTAGAATCCATCGATTCATGTGATGTTCTAAAATATGACCTATAGCCATATTTAAATAAACTGAAGGGTTATAACCATATTAAGTGACGAGGCACACCTCCTTGATTTAATTAGTTGATTAATTAAATTAACCAACACCTAATATAAAGTTTATATTTAAATAATATGAATATAGTTTATTCTATATTATTTAAATATAAACTATATATTATGAAGCACGTAATATTATAGTTCTAACACTCCCCCTTAATATTAATTGGGATACATATGCCAACATTACCTATTTGTGCAATAGGATTTACAAATCCACAAACCCTAAAGGTTTAGGTTAGCACATGTATTTTTGAAGTAATTATAACACCTTCATCATGCTCAATTTACCTTTTGGTACAAAAGGATTTGGAATCCATAAATCAAATATATGATGTAGGCTATAAGCATTATTTGTGAGACTACATCTCACCATTTCTCATGGAAATATTATTATACCGCATCTTTAGGATCCTTTTATAACATAAGATTCTCCTTTACAAATAGATGCACAATGGATTGTAATTTTCCCGTAAGCTCTATCAATTTACATGTAAACTATATCAGTTTACTTTAGATCATACAAGATATTTTACAATACTTTTAAACTAGAGTAGAAGTATAGAGGAGAAGGATTCAATCAACCAGTAGGATGTTAGGAGGTGGAATTGTCATGAACATCCCCCCTCAATGGAAAATATGAAAGGCCAAGAATTACATGGAACTTGCAGAAATTCGCAACACATAATGGCTTTGTGAACAAGTCTGCAACCTGATCTTCAGTCGGGCTATACTGAAGATCCATATCATCGTTGATAACCTTCTTGTGAATAAAGTGCATATGTATCTTGATATACTTTATTATTTTATGTTGAACTAGATTATTTGTGAGAGCAATATAACTCTAGATATCACACAGAAGAGAAGTAATTAATTTAATTTCCATGAGTATCTCTTCCAACATCCTCTTTAGCCACATGGCTTCTTTTGCTGCTTCCATTGCACTTCTATATTATGCCTCAGTAGAAGAAATGGAAAATTTTGGCTACTTTTTACTACTCCAAGAAATGACACATGCACCATAATTGAATATATATCTAGTTGTAGATTTACCATCTATCACATCACCAATATGGTCAAAATCACAATGTCCATGTAAATATGCATTGTTAGATGAAATATAATGTAAACCATAATTAATAGTTCCCTTTACATAACACAAAATCATTTTTTCCAAATTCCAGTGATCCTGATAAGGTTCCTACATAAACCTTGAAGCAATCCCTACCGCATAAGTAATATTAGGTCTAGTAATAGCTAGATAAATCAAAATACCTATAAGTTTCCTATATAAAGTAGGATTAACTTTTTCACATGCAGGTTTAGGATCAAATTTACATCCTACTTCTATACAAATAGAATCTTGTTTACAATCAATCATATAAATCTTTTAAGTAAATTAGTTACATATTGTGATTGAGATACTACAATAGAATTTTTATCTTGAAATATAGCCATGCCTAAAAAATGATGCAATAATCACAAATCAGTCATCTCAAAATATTACATTAACTTTCCTTTAATTTTCATAATTAAAGTGTTAGAATTACTAGTGATTGAAAGCACCCTAAAATTTACAAAGAAAATAACAAGCTAAACAAAAAATGCTAAAACCATTTCCACCTAATAGCTAAGGTTTTAGGTCTATGAATGAAACATTAAGATAGAAGCTAAAAGAAATGCTTAACTAGTAAGAAAACAATGTAAAACTAACTAAACATGCCTACTAATATGATTAATTACCTAACATGGGCCTAAATAGACCTAAGAGGGAAATCAAATGGTTATGATTTCTACTCCAAACAATGGTGAAATGAACTCTCCAAATGACTTGTTAAGTCACTTTAGATTATTCATCTACTAACCTTTTTGAAGGTTTTAGGCAAGGATTGAACTTGGCTTATAGATCATATGTATTATATGAGATGCAAATCAAAGCAAGGTGTAAATTATAAAGGAATGAGGTACACTCTTTTTTATAGTTTTCCTTTTGGGAGAAACTCGTATTTTGGTGCATGTGGGACTAAAAGCCCCAAATTAGATTAGAATTACTAATCATGATTAGGCTTTGCTAATCATAATTAGTGAATTACCAAGTGATTAAGAGGTATGGATCCTTAATCAACCGCTTAGAGTCAACTAAGAGGCTAGGATAAACTTTTGAAACTTGATGAGACGTTGTGGAGGTGAATGGGGTGATTTTGAGTGGTTAGAAGAGGGGTTTGAGTCAATACTAGGGTATATTGACCAAATCAAGGGCCAAATAGGCTTATTTAGCCTATAAACGCTAATTATCTATTTTGAAGAGGATTTTGACTTACGATTCGTCGTAAAGTGGCATATTAAATGTGAAAGGGATTATGCAATCAACATAGTGGTGTTAATTGGATAATTTGGTAAGGAACGTTAGTTAATTAGTGAAAACCACTAATTATAATGGATTAGGCAAGAATGAGAGTGATTTGTGTGTGTTTTGGCAATAAGATTGCAAAAGTAAAATTTATGTGTCTACATTTGCCCCTGTTTGAGGTGAAGTAAGTGACTTCAATTAAAATATAGAAAAAAAGCATAAGCAAGTAAATTTTTGAAGAAAAATTAGTGGAATAAAGGATGCCCCCTAGAGTGTCAATGAGGTGATAGGATAAGTGAATCGATAATCAAACATATGATTTGAAATGGATAGAAGAAAATGGGTCAGAACTGGTGCAATACCCTTAGGTATTGAGAATGAATAAGTGTTGAGGAGACAATATTTTCCTAAGAAGAAGATACATATAGGATGTGCGTGCGGGAACGAGGCATATTTGGAGGTACAGAAGGATAGGGAAGGAAACGCACGCCAGGATAAACTAAGTCGGGACTTAGCCATTTTCATGGATGCGGGCTATTTTTAGAAGATAAAATGAAGAGAAAACATTGGGATGGATACTTATGTGACACGTAAATGATATTTTGGAATGAGCATTCGAAAAGTGTCATGCATGAGTTTAAGATAATAATATGATTACTTTTTCCAGTTAACTATAAGATGTCTATTATTAGTGCACTTGCATGTATGCATGTTATTGTAAAGGTGCATGGCTATTATAAGCATGTGACTTATTTTGGGAAGTGCGTAGGTAGTGAAGGGAAATTCCCCAACCCTATAAATACATAGTGGACTGTGTAGTTAGAGAGAGTAAGTGAAAGAGGATGAATAGTGAAATATTGTAGAGTTTTGTTGTTGGATCTGATACGCACATAACTTATGATAATGCTTTGTAATGTAATAAGCTTCTATGTATTACAATGTTTAACATAATGAATTATATTGGATGGATAATGGTTTTAAACATGAATGTAGTTGGTTTTTGCATGGTTAATCTTATTATGGTTATCGTTCAAATTAAGATTCTATAAGATCTAGATCTGGAATATACTCTGTGCAATGTTATGATTATTTATGGTTCTGAATATAATGTGTCTTCATTACACTAGCATCCTACACAAGAAACACTAAAGAGGGGCTTGGTAACTTTGTGTACATTGGGTGAGAACTCAACTCAGGCTGGGTGATGTGCCATTGCACCTAGGTTTTTCTGGGTTTTATATAGTATATTCTAGGCTGCATCATTGGTTCCATTTCCAGGACCTCTTGTTCAACTGTTTTAAGGATGTTTCACGATGAAGAGGTACCATTTGACCTTAGAAAGTGTTGAGGATTAGATTAAGGATCTAGAAGAAGAGTAATATTAGAGGTTTAACACTGGATCAAAATTTTATGCACGCACATGGGTAGAGAAGAATTTGTATGATTATTTGTATGAGAGCTTATTTGCTATTTTTCTAGTAGAGCTGTATGATTGGATGGCTACTTATGTTTCTAAAAGGAATTAGAGGTATCAAACACTTTTCTGGATGCAAGAATAATTTCAGGCCCTTTATGATGTTGATATGATTTGGACACATGCTATGAATACTTGGTTTTGTGGTGTTTTGAATAACTATATTTTAGAGTACTCAATTTCCACTTACTCTTTCCTGGAGGTAGTTGAGTTCCAATTTTTACATTATCCAAGGGGAAATTATTTGCAAGGAATTCCATTAGCGATCAAAATCTTGATGGTAACCCTAACTTTGTAAGAAAAACTGATGGCTAGCTAAACCCCACCACATGTGGGGCCAAGAACATGTTTTTTGAAAGACGGTGGAGCTAGCGGTAGAAAGGAAGAGAAAAGAAAGGTGGCTTAAGTATAATGAGGTGCATGAGAGGGAGATAGAGAATCAGTGTGATATTGCAAAGCAGATGGCATTGAGGAGAGAGATTGCTCATGAAGGATTTGGAGCTCACAAAGAAGACATGAAGCTAGAGCATCTAGAACTCCCCCATTTGAGAAAGAATAATAGGGAACCCTCCTCAACATCACATGGGAGTGGACAAAAAAAGATGTCATGGGCCATGGGTGCGCATTTGAATCTACCTAGTAACCTAGCCCTTGTGCTTGGATTTGAAGTTTCTAGTACAACCAGTAGTCAGCAAGCTAGTTTGGGCAGTTAGAAGAGTAAGAGTAAGTCATATATCAAGTACATCTATGGTAGGGAAAATGTATTCTTTGTTGTTTGGAGGTACCTTTTTAGGTACATTGTCAGCACAGAACTCAAGCGTACAAAATTTTGGATTCACTTCTGGGAGTAGTACCACTTCATAGACTGTAGGAGTCCAATTTAGTACCACTATTGGGACACATGGCACTACATCTACTGGTCCACTTCCGACTATAGGTGGAGTATTGGAGGGCATAGGTGGCTCTATTTCTAGTGGATTTGGTGGTTCTAGAGGTAAAGGTAACACATGAGGTTCTGGATTAGGTGGGTAGGGTCCGCACCAACCCTGGAATATTTACATGGAGATGTCCCTTTATCTTCCAGAGTATAGGGGCATAGAATATGTTGTTGAAAACATGCACATGTGTGAGATATTGTGGTGTGAAAAAGGAGTTATAGATTCTGAGCACAAGGCAATCCAGTTTACAACTACATTACATGGATGCGCACACAATTAATATAGGAAGTTTGATCTTGATCAGACTGGCGTAGATTATGCAACATTAAAGGATGATTTCCTTAAGGAGTTTCATATCCATGAGTTTGAGTAGAAGAGTATAAGCACACTCAAGGATATTAAGTAGGGAACTATTGAGAGCATTCAAGAATATGATGCCTATTTATAGATACTGCTGTCTAAAATTTCTTATGATATTCATGCAAGCCAACATGCATAGTGGTCACACCTTTTACACCTTTTAGGAGGGCACTACCACATAAGACTTATAAGGACCCATGCGAAGAAATTGAAGTAGATTTGCACGCTGAGAAAATTGAAAGTATAGACACTAGAGTGAGCCCATTCATGGAGGCACATATTATAGATATGGAAAAGCAATTGAAGAAACTATCAGTAAATTTAGCACATGAGACATGCATTGGGATTTAGTAAGAAAATTGTGAAGTGGAAGGGCACACTAAATATAGTTTTCCTCGCAGATAAGTGCATTCATTATTGCTGGACTATGAGATATGTCATTTGGACCACGATGTAAGCCGCTGCCCATTATTACAATGTGCGATAAGGAAGAATATATCTTGTTATTGTAAAATTTTCTATTCCACAACTCACGATACAAAATACTATAGGTTGATTGGTCAGATCCATGATGCCATAGATATTGGTGTGTGATAGACCGAAGTATTAGATAATTCTAAAGGAAAAAAAGAGCACTAGGATCATGATCACTCTTAAATGTGTTATGATTAGAACAAAGGGCACTTTGAAAGAGGTTGTGGTAAAGGACGAGAATACCATGGTGGATTCAAGGGCCAAGGCCATGTTGGTGGATGATGTGAGTCCCCTCACATAATGTGTTTTACATGTAGATCTCTTGACCACTACAGGCATGAATATCCTCAGAATATTACTTGTTCTTTTTGTGGGAAGAATCAAAGCTATGAGGAATGACCAGAATTATATGAGCATCTTAGCAAGAAGCATAAATAGGAGAACAAAGGCACATGGATGATTAGAATACAACGCACTGTGGAAAATCAATGGATTCCAAAGCTGACACTAGAACCTGAGGCATTACCTATGAAGATTATTACATGTACTGAAGTTGTGTGTGCCAGAGTGGCATTACAACAGAATCCTACCCTCACCAAGGAGGAAGTTTTACATGCAAGGTACCTAGATATTGTAAATCAGAAAGAGGTTTATCAGGAAACCATGGAGGTAATCATAAATCTTCAGGGTAAAATACCTAGAATGTTTGAAGGAACAGTCACAAAATTTAGAACAAAAGAAGGCAACAAAGACAATTCAATCGGATATTGATAACTTGAAAGAGGTATGCAAAATTTTATGCTAGGATAATATCATTATGTTATTAGAAAATTATCTCAAGGGAAACACTCCGCATGTAGGTATAGAGAATCGACGGTAGATCTTGAATGCTAATATTCCCCCTCATAGCTTGGACTATGACAAGGAGATCACTCTGAATGTTGTCGTGGATGGGTGGCTCTTGAGTAATATATTGATTGATACAGGCACAAAAGTTAATGTTCTTACTTTAGATGCATGGGTAGAAATGGGATGACCTCCATTACAACCATCCTTTAATATAATGTTTATATCCAATCAAAGTAAGGCCACTCCCATAGGAGTTTTAAAGGATGTATCCATTACGATACAAGAGGCCAAGTTCACTGGGGACTTTGAGGTCTTAGAATTTGTAGAGTTAGATAGCTTCCCAACTCTACTTGGATGCCCTTGGTGTTATGCAAATAATGAAGACTTATGGTTCAACAAGGGGTATATAAGTTTTGAGAAAAAGGAAGAAAGAATGATTATCCCTTTTACAAATGGGAAATCTATACCTTATGTTGAACCTTTGAGTGAGGAAGACCTGAACATAATTTATGTATGTACCATTCGGGATCCAAAAATACTTGATCCATCTAAGGAAGGAATCCTCCAATGGTAAGATGCTTAGTCTATCAGTGATACTACAAATATTGCTTGTGACAATTGGGCACATGAAACCTATGAGATGGTTGGTCATAATGTAAGAAGCACATTTGTATAGAGAAGTAGACCTTGATGTATTCAGAGAATAGGTAACAACCCTGTATCGTAGTACACTAGAGAAGGAGATCCTATGGTATTCCTACGCGCCATGGAGGAGCGGTGGAAAAATCAAGTGGAAAGAAGGAATATGTAAGTTTATACCTTGTGTGGGCCAACATCGTGCTGGTGGATGGTTCACAGGGATAATCTTATCAAATGGAATGAAGTCATAATTTCTCTAACCACTTAGTTTTTCAGGAGCAATGCACCTACTACAATCTGCATGTATCATGGTAATAAACATGTTCAACACCACGTTTAGTAGTGTGAGAGACTCTGGATAGAGGGGTAGGAAGCTTTACCACCTTCAATTTGGGTGCACAAACTTTATTCCACTTTACAAGGATACACATGAGCTTGGTATGTTTATGCAAAGTTGTATATGGAGACTAGAAATTGTTAGGATTTGATTGCAAGAATGGCCTATAATTTTGACTACTTCTCTACTAAACCTCTGGTGGAAGAGACATTAAGGGTTATAAAGCACTTAACTATGGGAGACAGTACAAAGGATGAAGAACTCATCTAAGATTTATTTGGGGAGGTATACTCAAGAGCATGTTTTGATGAAGTAGAAGAGACATATGCCACACTACTTAAGAGCGCTTACTATGAGAAAGTAAAGGAATTATGGTCTACATAGTGGATGATGAAGAAGTAGAAAATCTGCATATAGATCATTCAATAGATACACACAAAGTGTTAGATAATGCAGATAAAAAAATGCCTACCTATCATCAATCTATGAAGACCAAGAAAGTAAACATTGACACAAATTTTGAACCTAAGGAGGAAACAATTGAGGATTATTAGGTTGATTCTAAAGTGGAAAAGATAATTGAGTTACTACAAGATTTTCAGGACTTATTTCCTAGGGGCTACCATGAGTTAAAAGGAGTGCATGATTCATTATGAGATATGAAGATTAAGCTAAAGGAAGGAGCACGCCCAGTCAGGAAGAGACCTTATAGGATGAACCCTAACTTGCACACCAAAGTTAAGGAATAAATTGACAAAATGTTTAAATTTGGCATCATCAAGCCCCTAAAGGAATTAGATTGGGTTAGCCCCATGGTGATCAATATAAAGAAAGATGGATAGCTTAGGATTTGTGTGGATTACAGGGAACTGAATGCTACATGTGTGATTGATCCTTTTCCTACACCTTTCACAGAGGAAATATTAGAAGGTGTTGGAGGGTGCAAAGTTTATTCTTTTACAAATGGATTCTTTGGGTATCATCATGTTAGAATTACACAAGAGGATCAAGACAAAATGACTTTCACCACTGAATGGGGAAGTTTTACATATACTGTGATGCCCTTTGGTTTGAAAAATGCACCTATTGTATTTTTGCACATAGTTGTTCAAGATTTCCAAGATTTTATTCACAACTTCCTGCAGGTTTACTTGGATGATTGGATGGTGTATGGACTTATTAAAGATCATTGTGAAATTTTTTGCTTAATGTTTGAAAGATGTATATAGTTAAGCATTTCTTTAAACATCAAGAAGTGTGTGTTTACTATACCTTTTGGAACTTTGTTAGGGTGCATCATTTGCAAAGAAGGTTTATTAGTGGATCTAGCTAAGGTTACATTTATTATAGGCATGGAAGAGCCTACTATTTAGACTGAGGTGTGCAGATTCTTGGGACACACAGGGTATTATAGAAATTTTATTAAAGGATATGTAAATATTTCTACACCCCTCGAAGAGTTACTAAAGGAAAAGGGACATTCTATTGGGGAGAACCGTAACAACACACATTTGAGGCATTAAAGGAGAGACTTAAAACAATTCCTATTCTGTGTTTTCCTTCATGGAACCAACCATTTCATGTACATGTGCACGCCTCTAACACAACCATTAGTGTGGTGTTAGTTCATCCTAGGCAAGGTATTATAGATCATCCTATCTATTTTGATAGTAGAAATTTGACTCATGTAGAGCATAATTATACAACAATAGATTATGAGGCCTTGTTGATGATCTACGTGGTGCATAAATTCAAATAGCACTTGCTAGCAACACCTTTTGGTTCTATACTGATCAAATGTAATTAAAATACTTGGTAAATAAGCCCATTTTATAGGGGTGCATATGTCAATGGGTGCTCTTATTTCAGGAATTTGATTTCACAGTTGTGGTAAAACCAGGTAAAATTAATTCTGGCCCAGACAACTTATCGAGGATTCAGTCAGGGGAGGATGCACAGATAATTAAAGATACAATTCTAGATGCACATTTGTATAGGTTACACTGTGTTCCTTCAGAATTGGAGGATATTGTTGTCTTTATATGCACGTGTATGGCGCCATAAGGAATGAAAGCATTGGAGAATAAATAAATTACAATTCGTGCATCACCCTTTATGTTTATTGGTGGAGATTTAAACAAAATAGGAAGAGATGAAGTATTTCTCCAATGTGTACTAGAACATGAGTGCACAAATATCATGGAAGAGGCTCATAGTGGTATCGCAGGTGGGAACTATGCAGGTGACGCCATCGTGCACAAGATTCTACTTGTTGGATTATGGTGGGAGACCTTGTACAAGCATTGTAAAGAGTATTATAAGGTGTGTGATCACTATCAGTGCCTTGGAAAACTGGGTCAAAGAGATGAAATGCCTTTAAGGCCTATTGCTAGTTTAGAGCCATTTCAGAAATGGGCTATATACTTTGTAGGTCTTATTTCACTAGCCATGTGTAGAACTGGATCGTGCTATATTATCACTTGCACGGATTATCTTAGAAGGTGGGTAGAAGAAACACTTATAAAGGATTGTACAGCAACCACATTATCCAAGTTCTTATGGGAGAATGTTCTTACTAGGCATGGATGTCTGTTGAGCTTGACAAGTGATAGGGGCACACACTTTTTGAATGAGACAATCATGAAATTAGTGGATGAATTTATGGTTACGTACCATAAGAATACACATTATCATCCTCACAAAAATGGTACTACTAAGGAATTTAACAAGATTTTGAGCCATACCTTGACAAAAATTTGTGATGTTGGAAGGAAAGATTGGGATGATAAAGTTTCTGTTGTACTTTAGGCATATAGAATAACCTACAAGAGGTTGAATATGGCCATACCTTTTCAGTTGGTGTTTGGTGCATAAGCAGTTCTTCCAATGGAATTCATGTCACCATATTTACGTATTGTGTGCATTAAAGGTCTAGTTGATGAGCAAGCGTTAGAAGAAAGGATTGACATGTTAATATCATTAGATGAGAGGTGCACCATATCACGGTGGAGTTGGAAGAAAGAAAAGGATAGGCATAAGGCATGAAATGAATGACACTTAGGGACAAGAAGCTTGAGGTTAGAAAGATGGTACTACTTTATGATTATGAGTTTCTTTGCCACCCAGAAAAGCTCAAGGTGCATTGGTTGGCACTGTATGATATCAATCATATACTTGACTCAGGTGATTTCTAATTAGAGGTGCTTGATGGAATGTGGTTACTCGGTTACTTCAACGAAAGTAGGTTAAAGACCTACTATAAATCTTCTTGGTGTTTGTAATAAGGTAGTATTGCCATTTAGTGTAGGTTTTCCTTTCTATATTTCATTTAATGTGTTTCCTTCTTCATCGTTATGCTTTATCAATTTAGTTTGGTGTTTTGTGTAATAAGCGTGTTTATGCGTTGGAAGCTAATTACAATTTGAAATATTTTTATTCATAGAGGGATGCACATATCATTGGTGTGGGGTGGTTGTTGTTTATTATTCATAAATGGGTACACATGAGAATATACTATTACATGTGTTATTCAAGTATGGAAAAGAGCTGTTAGAAAGTAGATTACTTCTAAAGAAGACCATAGATGGAAATGAATGAAGGGACAATATAACATGAGGTAATAAATGATCATGGAAACTACTATGAGAAGTCATAGTGGTGAGGTACTCGGCACATGGAAGCACACAAAATAGAAGTCTATAGCCAGAGGGTAGGAAGGCATGCTAGAAGGTGGGCGTGAAATTGTACCATGCATAAATTGTTTGGGAATTTTGAAAATGGTCAATTAATTAGAGGATTATTGGTAGGTGAAGGATTAATAAATGCACTAACATTTTGAAAATTTATATAATGACATGATGCAGGTTCATTTTTACCTTTGTAATCAAAAGTATTTGAGCGAGCTAAGTGCACCTGAGCCAAGCGAATCACGTTGAGGTGTAGAGAGTTACAAACTAGACATGGAGAGCATATTTATGTGTAGAAAAGGCTTGAATCCCCATTAGTGAAGGGTTTGAGTGAATCATAAGCTTTAAGAAGGAGCTAGGGCACGTGGGTTCGAGCTAGGGCACGTGATTTTGAGGTAGGGAATGAACTTACTTAACACAAAAGATAAAAGGTGGAATTTTTACAATGACACCAAAGAAATCACCTATAGTAGGCATAAAAGGAAAGAAAACGGTGGAAGTTGAGGTTGAAATTACTCCTGAGATCAATTTTTTAGAGATGTAGTACCTGAAAGGAGTAATATTCAAACAAGATTGGTATTCCCATATCTGTATATGAAGAGTAAATGACTATAACCACTGTACCAATGATAACAAGGGAGAGTTGGATGCTTTGCTGAATAAGAAGACCAACAAGTGCATGGTGGAAGATATGCTAGTGTATGATGATGCTGGGGAAATTTTTCTTAAGCAAGTAGGAGTTTATCAACTGTATGAGCTCCCATATTTTGTAAAGTACAAACCATTATGCCAATGGTTTATGAGCAAAGTCCATGAGGACTTATTCTATTTCACTGAATGGAGGATTATGCTTACAACGTCCCTAATTGCAATATTAACAGGGTTTAAGGTCACATTGATAGACATTGTGAGTGATCTGACTGATAAAGCAATGGTTATTTCCATAAGAAAGAAGTTGGGGTATACCAAGGGTATGCATAGAATGGAAATCTATAGATTGAGGAAGTACCCTATGGTGTAGGCAGCCATGCATCTACTCACCAAGTTGAATGATCAAGGGAGATGGTCACAGGTAAATACAATGTGGCTTTATGTTGCAAATAAGATGTTAGAGGGAGAAATCTATAACTTGGCTATATATATTGAAAAAACCATTATTGAGGAGGTGCATGCAGGTGAAAAGATAAGTTTTGGCACCAACCTCTTTTGTCTTGTCTTTGTAGAAACTGGAGTGCTCGATGGGCCAAAGAATAAAATGTGGGAATACCCCGCTAAGAAAAAGTCCCTCATGGAAAGGTTTGAGAAATATTTATGTGAAGGATAAATGAGTGGCCCATTCAAGAAAAAGGTAGAAATGTGGTATGACCAACTTCACACGGTGTTTAAGGAGGAATGGTGTATTCCAAAGGAACTACCTTCAGTAGTAGGTAAGGCAATAGAGTTTTTAGTGTATTAACACTTCTGCATCACACAATTTGCCATGAAGGATGGGATATGGAGTCCATGGTGCAAACTACCATATGCCTTCATAAAACGCTACTTCCAGGATTTAGTTCACAAGTTTTCTGATGCGCGTCAGCTAAAATTCAACACAGAAAAAGGTAGATTGTGAATACCACACTCTCAGGAAAACATATGTATATCCAGGTCGATCTTCCTACATTGAGAGACTCATTTCAGTTGTCATAAGTATGAAGCTAGTAAGTTTGGCTCTTGGAGATATTGAAGCCATGCTCATATACCTTCAACTCAAACCGAGGCTAGAAAATAATAAGTATGTGGAGAATGAGTTCATGCTCTCAGGGATGCCTACGGGAAAGCACATAATGGAGAATGTGCTAGCTCCAAATCATGCTGCGACCATATAGATAGACGAGGAGGAAGAGGAACAAAAATATAGTGGAGGCTTAAGTCATAGGGGCTAGAGGAAGCCCAAAAAGAAAGTGGAGAGTGAGTGCGTAGATACTCCACCACATGCACATGATGGAGATGAGGACTTGGACATGGATGTAGTCCCTAAAGAGCGCTAGTTTAAGAAGGTATTCAGAAGAACCAGGACCCAAGGTGTGGGAACACCACAACTTATAAGAAGATCACCTAGACTCTTCCCTAAAAAATATGAAATCGAGAAGAAGAGAAGGAGAAAGCTGAAGCTAGATGAGGAAGAGGAGTCTGAGGAGAGCCTGTCAGGGACCCCAGTATAACTAGAAGATATGCCCAGAGATGAAGAGATGAAAGATGAAGATGAAGGGATGAAGGAAGCAGAATAAATGATACAGAAGAAATCCAATGCTCATGTTACTACTCAAGAAGAAGAAGGGCCAATTCCAAACCTTGGCACTCAGGTCCCTAAGGGGACAAGAACAAAGAGAACAAGTGAAGAATATGTTGTGCCAAGTATGGACTATACTGAGGACACAAGCAAAATTGTCCATGCCCAGTTTTAAAGAATAGTAGGCCTTAAGGAATTGTATGGATGGGAGCTGATTGATCTATAAATGGAAACCACGTGCATGAGGAAACTATTATCCTGGTCCATACAAACCCATATGGATGATCCAGATTTTGATGTCTATGAGGAATCTTGTGTATTAAGGAGAGTGAAGAAGGAACCCAAAATCATACACATGATAGTCAAGCCTACTCTAATGTCTGTTGAGCAGGTGAGCAATGATTTTGTTAAAGTATCTATAGAGGTGGCGTGAAGGAACATTGATAAGGCTACGACCATTAGAGCACTACTTGAAGATAACAAGGTGAAAAATGCAGAAATAATACATTTAAAAGGAGAAAATGACATAGAAAATAAGAATAATGAGGCCTTCATAAGTATGGTAGAAGAAATTGGTGATTACATTCTGAAAGAAAGACCTCATCTTGAGTCTAAGGTACTTGAGAAGTTTCCTTCAAATATGTATTATGTGCACACATTGGTTGATTTGGTGCTAGAAGATGGGCCAATTTGAATGCTCAAGCTAAAGGATCCTGAACAAGAACCAGAAAGAGAAAATACCTCCGTAGTTAGGAAAAATTCAAATTATGAGGCATTACTCAAAAATCTAAAGGATGAACTAAAGAAAGCTAACCAAGCTCTAAATATTTGTGTGGCACCAGAAGTAATGATAAGGATCAGAACTCTAGTTGAATACAATGATGTTTTGATAGCCATGAAAGATGAGACACTAGGATGCACAGAAAGATTGGCACTTGTGAAAGAAGCAAAAATCCCTTGTAGCAGCTCAAGACCCACATAAGGAGAGAATATATGAGATTGGGAAGCACATAGTGTAGAAGATGGATCTTCTAGAGGAAATGATGAAATCTATGGCCAATATCATCAAATTACTGCAGAATGAGAAGGAAAAGGTTACTTAGGACGAATTGGAAGCTATTGCCATAGACATTCCATAGAAGACAAGGACCGTGTTGGATGAATGAAAGATGTTGGAGGATGAGATTAAAACAAAATATCAAGAATTGATCCTTCTGGTTGAAGAAGAAGGTGCTACAGAGTAGAGGTTTATTCTTTTATACAGTGATTCATTATTCTTTCCATTATCATTCTTTATTCTTTGGGAACATAAAAAAGAATCCCCATTTCTAGGATGACAATGTACTTTAGTGTGGGGTAATGTTGAGAAGACAATATTTTCCTAAGAAGAAGACACATATAGGATGGGCACATGGGAATGAGGTGTATTTGGAGACATGAAAGGATAGGGATGGAAGCATGCACCATGATAAGCTGAGTCGAGACTTAGCCATTTTCATGGATGCGGGATATTTTTTGAAGATAAATTGTAGAGCACACATTGGGATGGATAATTTCACAACACACAAATGCTATTTTGGGAATGAGCATATAATAAATGACATGCATGAGTTCAAGATAATAATAGGATTACTTCTTCCAGTTAACTATAAGATGTCTATTATTAGCGCACTTACATGTATGTCTGTTATTATAAAGGTACATGGCTATTATCAGCATATGACCTATTTTGGGAAGTGTGTAGGTGGTGAAGGGAAAGTCCCCACCCCTATAAATATGTAGTGGACTGTGTAGCTAGAGAGATTGAGTGAAAGAGGCTGAATAGTGAAATATTGTAGAGTTTTGTTTCTGGATCTGAGGCATGCATAACTTATGGTAATGCTTTTTAATGTAAGAAGTTTTTATGTATTACAATGTTTAATATAATGGAGTATATTGGATGGATAATGGTTTTAAACATGACTGTAGCTTGTTATTGCATGGTTAGTCTTATTATGGTTATCGTTTAATTCAAGATTCTCTAAGATCTAGATCTAGAATATGCTATGTGGAATGTTATGCTTATTTATGGTTTTGAATATGATGTCTTCATTACAATAACATCCTACACAAGAAAAAATAAAGTGGTTTTGGGTACCTTTGCATGCTTTGGGTGAGTGCCCAACTCAGGTTGGGTGATGTGTCAGCGTGCATGGGATTTTCTAGATTTTATATAGTAGATTCTAGGCTACATCAATAAGGATAGGGATAAATGTGGTTGTTTATTGCCCTAGGTAATTTGGAAGGAAAATTAGTAGTGGTAATAAATGATAATGGAGAAGAAATGATTAACGAAGAATATAGGACAAGCCTAATCTTTTCATCCACCCTTTCAATAAGTAACATGTTGATATCCTTTTCCCCCTATGTCTACATCATCAGCCTTTATTTAAAATAAACAAAAGTGTAAGATAACATGAAAATCTAAATTACTAACAATTTTTTACTGCTAAAAATACATAACTCCATGCAACATACATTATGTAATACAATACGTGAAAGTAAAATTGATATTTAGCTCCATGCAACATACAAAATGCAATGTAATACAAGCAAGTAAATTGACTCTTAAATCAATGAAACATACACAATACAATGCAATACGAATAAGTAAAACGATGTTTAACTCAATGCAACATACACAATGCAATACAATATGAGTAAGTAAACCAACTAACCTAACAAAGAAACTAGTATAATCACACACACTCAAACAAACAACATTCAAGACAATTACACAAATGTTTTTGTTATCAAGCTGCAGTTCTTGAATGTTTGTGTTGTAATGACAAGGGTTAAAAATGATACCCCAAGCAATAACACATGTGAGGGAAAAATGGAGGACATAAGTAGTCCCATGGAAAAACTTTCGTGTACTACGACACACTCTATGGCAACTCATTATTACACGGGAGTACTGATGTAGCATGTAGCTGAGCTTTTGTTAATAGATGTAGATCATAATGATCCATAAGTTGTTTGAGACTAGAATAAGCAATAACTATAGAAAGATTATTTTGTAAGACATATTTCAATGTTCAAGGACAATAAAGGCTTCAGTTATATGCAAGACATTAAAAAAATGAAAAATTATAATTTTTTGGTAAATCTAAAGCCAAAATTAATGTTACCAATGTGTGGCTTGCTTCAATACCTTTCAAATGCAAAAACAATGGAGTCGTTTCGAGGTTGGGAGCAAAAGTTATGGCTTGCATAATGCTAAGTGTGCTGAGGCACTTAGGGGAGTGCCTATGCTGGGAAACATGGGCACTTGGGCACCTGTTGTGACCCTGTTTGTGGTTTTTCACATTTTGCGAGGTAGCATGGGCACCTGGGTGCCTTTTTGGCCTTAATTTTTATTTTTCTACATTTTGTGAGGTAGCATGGTCTCCTGGACACCTGTGTTGGCCCTACTTTTGATTTTTTTACATTTTGTGAGGAAGCATGGGTGCTTGTGCTGACCTACTTTTTACATTTTTTGGATTATAAACTGCAGCATGTGAACCTGAGTGCCTGTGTTGGTAGTGTTTTGTATTTTTTACTGCAACATGAGCGTCTGAGCACCTGTGTTGGCTTCCTTTTCATTTTTATTAGATTTTTACATGTAGCATGGGTACCTGAGTGCATGTGTTGGCTTCCTTTTTGACTTTTTTTTGGATTTGTGCATGCAGCATGGGTGCTTGAGTGCCTATGTTGGTAGTGTTCAACATGGGCGTCTGGGCGCTTTTGTAATACTGAATGCAATGCCTATCTTCTGGAGGCCATAATGTTTTCTTCCAACCTCAAAATGACTCCATTTTTGTGTGTTGGAAAGGTATCAAAGAGAAATACACAATGGTAAGATAAATTTGGGTTTTTGAATTTTGCTTACCAATTTTTTTGGGCTTTTGAGTTTTATTTACCAATTTGTTTGGGTTTTTGATGTTTTGACTTTTTTGACTAACATATTTGAATTTTTTTTATTTTTGAAACATATTTGAATGTTTTTTATTTTCAAGAAGTTTTCTGAAGCTATGTATAGGAAATGGAGAAACATGGATGCCCCCAATGATAGATGGAATGTACAAGGGAAAAATGCCACACATATGCGTAAGAAAGTGAAGATGCAAAATTTTCCCCAGCGTTAGATGAGAATATTCAAAGGAAAACTCTTCACGCACAAAATTTGGACCAGGGAAAATATAAATAGGTTCAACATGTTGATGAACGTAATCCATTAGTGTGCTAAGAAGGAGCAAGGATGCTCCCAACATAAGCTGACCAAGAAGCACATGATACAATGAAGTGGAAGATTATTTTTATAAAGGGGACAAAGGTACCTACAAACATGGAAAAAAGGAAATCTTATATACATGGATGTTCTGAATGAAGTATTATAACAACATGAATGTTGTGAATGTAGCTTAGAAGCCTCATAATGAAGAAGCGATTAGCCAAAGGTATGAATCGCGAGACAAGATACAGACTAGAGTAAGATCCTGAACAAGGTAAAAAATAATTAGTAACATACTTATCTTGTTTTCTCATGGAGATCCGGTGTGTACATGTGGAAATTTATTACCTCTTGGAGGGAAGATTTGATAGACAACAAGTGAAGACACCTAGCCAATGTGTAGGAAATATTTATTTTTCAAAGTTGATTGTTTTTTAATGGATTGTGGAAGGAGAACCATACATTTCTTTGCTACCATCCGGACTTCCATAGCCTCGATAGAGATGCATTTGATTCTAATCACAAGATTTCTCTACTGGAAGTCAGGCATCCATAGCCTCAGTAGATATTATTGGAAATACCCCCAAAGAGAGTTATATATCAATTTTATTTTTCTTTTAGTGTTTGCTTTCAGCTTTGTGCTTTTTGATTTGATTAATTCTTTTGATTTATGATAACTTATTTCATCTCTCTTATTTGACAAGGGGTTAAGAACCACTGATGGCTTGATGGAAGGAGGTGGAAGTGATTGCGATGACGACATTGGCTAGTGTCAACAAATATATCCAAAATTTCTTCGCAACAAGTTTTTTAGATGTTGATTATGATAGGATCTCTAAGAGGTTAATCGTTCTTTAATTTACCAAGGTGATAAAATACCAATGCCAAATAGATACCATAGAGATAACTGTCAAAAAATGTGTGTGAATAGGATAACAAAAATATCACCAAAGGGATGAAAATGGTAGGATGAATTACAGAATAATAACAAGGAAGGGAAGAAAGAAGATCCATGTGCATATGATACTTGATTGCAATATGTGTTCATTTACCTTTGATTTTTTGAAAAAAATTATAATTTTTTGTATTTTGTATTTTTTTTGAAAGGTGGGACCAAAAAGGTCACTTGATGTGATAAGATCCAACAACAATGTTAGCAATTTCCTTGATAAGGAAGACTAGGCATGTTTTCTTATCAAGAGTCATATTATCCCCGATCTCAATGATCGTGGTGAGCTCATACTCAATAGATGACTGTGTTTTATCGTGAAACGTGGTTTTTTTTATGTGGGAGCTTGAGGTCTCTCTCCAGAGGCTTTTGCGCTTTACACCATACTTGATGGGTGCATTGATGTGCATTTTTGAAGCGTGTTTGATTCTAAACTTTAAGATCATTTGAATTATTGTGAGCTTTGGAGCTCTTGGCAATTTTTATCATAGTTGGATGAAGGAACCATTTAGGTTTCTTGTAAGCTATTACATGAATTGTATGATCTCGAGAAGTGGGAGAAGAAAGTGGACGAATAAAATTGATGTGAGAAATGATGGTGGGTTTGCTCACAATAATTGATAGAAGAACAATATGATGGATGCGAAGGATATGGTCCAATAATTGAAGAGGATAGGATACCAGGAGGTGTCACATAGACTAAAGATAAAGGAATACAAGGATGTGGCCCTAAGATTAAAGATGAATGATTTCCTGGTTGCATCCCTTATATAGAAGATGATGGGATATTAGGACATGGTCCAAGAATCGAAGATGAGGAGGTTTTAGGACATGCCCCTAGTATAGAAAAAGATGGTATGCCAGGAGGTGAGCCACATATAGATGATGTGGGGCTACTTGGAGGTGGTCCACATATAGAAGAAGATGATGGGCTACCAAGTGGTGACCCAAGGTAAGATTGTGATGGAGGAATCCTGATAGATAAAGAATGATTAGGTAATGAGAAGATAGGTCGTGGATCAATGATAGACCCAAGAATTTCATCACCCAATGAAGAATGTGAAGATGGAAGAATAAGAGGAGGATCATGTTCGATGATCTTAGGGTCTTCCTATGTTTTGTGATAAAAGGCATCAATATCTTCCTCCAAATATGTGAACTTATCAAGGTTTAAAGAGGTTTGTTGCTCGCAAACTTCTAGAGGAATGTCTTCATGTACCCTCATAAATTCTCTAATTACTTCTTCATTCTGAAATGAATCAATTAGTGTGGGTAGTTGTTCTACCACAAGAGGTTGATTGGATGAATACGACATGGGAGTCGACTTAGATGATTGATTAGAAGGAATTTGAGTCAGAGAGCTCTTTGACGGAAGAAGGGGTCATTGAGGTGACTGAGAAATGGGGTCCTACGAAGACAGGGAGGACTATGACTTAGGAGTCGTATTAGAGGAATAATTCGGATTGGAATCTTCAGAAGAATTAGAAGACTTAGAATAATTGGGATTGGAATATTTGGAAGAATCAGAAGAAATAGAATCATACCACTTACCATGAGTTGAAGATGGGGGAAGAGGTAAGTGAATGGGTTCTTTAACATAAAGAATCAAATGAGGTCTAGTTGTGATAGGCATCCTTTGATGGGAATGCTGAAACCTAGGTTCTTTACTGTCATAATTATGTGATAATTAAACTTTATTGGAACATGCATAGACATATATAGTCTAGGGGTTGTTGTGTTGACATGTTCAACAGGTGTATCTACACAACCAATGAGAACATCAAAATGATTCTCCTCATTAGACACATAATTTGCATTCTTTTCCTGATTATGTTTAGGAAAATTCTTTGTATTGGGGGATTTGTTAGGAGTGGATGAATCCATCTCCACATCACCACTTTCAATTAAGTCCTGGATGTAGTGCTGTAACTTCAAACACTTATTTGTTTTGTGACCTTTAACATGGTGGAATGGGAAATATTCATTATCTCTAAACCATGATGGTTTAGGCACATCATCCTCATAAGGTGTAGTTTTAGGATATCTAACCATATTAACCACCTCTAGATGTTTTAGTATTGATGACATTGAGTCAGATAGAGGAGTGAAATTATGACGCTTATACTCCATAGGTAGAGCTCCCTTTGCAAGCTTCAAAGGAGTGTTGTTTTGAATTGCTTGTACTCGTTTAGAGTCTACTATCCCATAAGGAATAGTTTTAGGATATATAACTATATTAACCACCTCTAGATGTTTTAGTATTGATGACATTAAGTCAGATAAAGGAGTGAAAGTATGACGCTTATACTCCATAGGTGGAGCTCCCTTTGCAAGCTTCAAAGGAGTTTTGTTTTGAACGGCTTGTACTTGTTTAGAGTCTACTATCCCATAAGGCATATTTTTAGGATATCTAACTATATTAACCACCTTTATATGTTTTAATATTGATGAATTTGATTTAGATAGAGGAGTGAAAGTATGACGCTTATAATCCATAGGCAGAGCTCCCTTTGCAAGCTTCAAAGGAGTGTTGTTTTGAAAGGCTTGTATTCATTTAGAGTCTACTATCCCATCACTAATGACATTATTGTTTTGATTAGGAACAAAATTTGTTTTATCGTTATATTTAGAATTAGTATAATCATGGGAGACAGGTTTTAGAATCCCCCTAGCTAACAATGCCTTTTCAATTTGACTCCCTTTTTTGATTACCTCTTCGAATGTGTTACCACAATGCATTTGCAAGTGGAACGTAATGTATGGATGGAGGTTGGGAAAAAATATGCCTATTAACTTATTTTTAGGTATGGAGCAAGGAAAATGGCTAGCTAATCCTCTCCATCATTGTAAAAACACAACGAAGTTTTTGTTATTTCGTTGTTTCACATTGTAGAGATCCAACATGGCGATGTCATTCTCTATACTATAAGATAAGTTTCATACAAAACTTTCTACTAGTTCTGGACATGTTGATATGGATCCCTTAGGGATGTGGACAAACCATTCTAATGCCATTGCTCCTAAACTTCATGGAAATGGACGTATAAGATAATTTTCACTAAATGCCACCTCTTGACATGTCATATAAAAATATATAATATGGTCACAAGGGTCACCTTTTCCCTTATGTTTGAAATTTTTTGGAAAATAAAAGTGTCTTAGGAAAAGTACCTATAGCATGGATTTGTCAAATGGGTAGGGACATAACTCATCGAACCGGTACTTCTTGTTATTACTACTAGTTTGGCCCTCTTGTAATGCTTGAAGGGCCTTCTTCATAGTAGACCATTCTTGGTGGAAGATTTGGTCTTGTGTGGGTGGTGGTGTAGGTCTATAAAAAGGGTTAAACCTAGGTGTATGTCCACACATATTTGCTGTGAGAATCTCTTCATAATTATCTCTTTTTTCCTCCAGTCGAGGATTTTTTATTGGGAACTCATGAAACAGAGCTTTAGGTTTTACCTTTGGTATGGCTTGTTTGACAACTTTTGGTTGTTCCTTTTATATATGCGAAGCCAAACTTGCCAATTGGTGAGTGAGGGCTTGGACCTATTGTTCTAAACTTAACATCTTTAATAGGCATTTCATTACGATCTTTGTTAGGAGGAGGTTGTGCATGATGAACATTGTCTTCATCATCTTCACAATGAACCCTAACTATAGGTATGTGATAGTACCCATCATTTTCAAAATGCACCTCCTCATAATTTTGTCATCCAGAAGTAGAGGCATGACCTGGGTTCCATATTTCATTAAGAGTGCGACGAGGGTGGTCTACTTCTTCTTCTCCCTGAACCATGCTTGCAATAAGAGAAGGGTCTACTGTGAAAGGTAATTTGGCCCCTAGTTCCACAACTTGCATAAGAAATTCATGTTTGTTATGAAAAATGTAGTCATCAAAATGGGAGGAATGAAGCTCTACATCCACACGAGGAGAATCTTCCTCTCCACCACAATGGTTAACCATGATATTATCCTCCAAAATAGGGTTGTCACCTCCAAATATATTGGCTTCTAACTTTCATGACCCCATTCTTGTAGTAGGCATTACTTAGAATAGAAGGTACAATGTGAACTATTTCCATTAAGGTTTATTAACAAGGGACCATAGTCAAATTTGTGTAGTGTAATGACCCTAAGTTGTTAAAAACAATTGTGAATATAAAATAGACACAAATTCAATAGGTCAATGTGAACCTAAGAATTAAAGAGTAAGCTACTGTACGAAATAAAATTAACACGTGACCTTTTTCACACTTGACTTCCTGAGGTTGTGCCGAGACAACTAGTGTAGAATAGAGATGGATGTGTATGTGTGATGATGATGGATAAGATAATGAGGAAAACTTATATATTCGACACACAATAACAGTGGTGACGCTACAAAATACAGAGGAAAGGATACATGCTACGCGGACATGGGCCTGAAGTGTGTGATCGGCATCGACTTTCAAGGAGCTACCCGGAGACTCTAGTTCCCAATATGAGCAGTCTGGTGACGATGTCCCAGATTCCAGAGGAGGTTATTGAACGCGTGACAAAGTCCAAGAGCTTGAGGAGAACCTTACGTACATGGTCTAGATAATGTGCAACTTGGAAGCGAAAAACAGAGGGGTAATGATTTCACAATGTGACGATGGGCCACGTGGTCTCGGGTCTAGACAGAGTGTCTAGCCAATAAGATTGACTTCTATGTCCAAAAATACAAAGGAGGCACTGACCCCGCAGAAGTGACATGTGGTCAGTTCGGCACTATTTCATGCAGTGTAAACAAGGGATCGATATCTTCAAGGTGGTGAGCGCTACCCATTGGGTTTTGGGACCCGGTATTGACATACGCTTTTAAACTCATGGGAAGTGCTGTGACGACCCTATTATCTTTCAGACGGTAATCATACCCTTTTACTAGATTGCATTTGGACATAGGACTTTATTGGAAAGCTCTCGACCTCGTCTACGTCATGGGCAGTGAAACTTTATATTTTGATTAGAGAACATAGGTAGGTGAAGCGATGGCAAACATAGGACTTGTATCAATGGCCATTAATGCAGAATCTGGCCCATTGGGTTGTGGTGACCAGATCAGATTTCATCTAATCCATATGTTCTTCCTTCTTCAACATGGGACAGATGATAGCACAGCAGACATGAAGATTGTGGACAGATCTTGATAAAACGTGCTAACATGATGGAGGTATTGAGCTTTAAGAGCAGAGTATGATTTTCTGGCAGTCTTTCCCTACTGATTTTCATCATCAAAGTAACACTTCTCATTTGAGAAGCAAACGATGTAAGGAAATCTGGGTTGTTGAAACTTTCTTGGTGAGAAAGTGTTCATATCCCCAACTTAAAAAAATGAGACAAGTAAGCCTTCATCCAGATGTAGCTGACGAGTGTACTTGTGCGAATGCACCCATGTAATAGTCTATGCACCTTATAGAGCAATAAAATATTGCTTTCAATGGCATCTTTCAACCCTACCTCATTGTTTTGTTGTTTCTTTGTGCCCCTCAATATCTCGTGTTTGCTGACGCTATGTATGTATTTCTAATGTTTACTAGGTGTAAGATGTCGTGCTTCATGGTGTTTCGATGGCGGATTCGGATCTAGAGCTGTGTCAGTTTTGTCTGACCTCCCTCAGTCTCCTTTTCCACGTTTGCATTCTCCCTCTGTAGAGTATCTCACCACTTCATTTTCTAGTGTATCGTATCACCACTTAGTGTAGGCTCTCTTTTCAACCCCCTCTCTCTCTCGCATGTCCCCTTGAAATGGTTAGATTAGGATAGATTAGATTCTACCTGCACTAGAGTATCTTGTGGCAAGAAGATATAGGAAGCAGGAACCATCCTTTTCTGGAGGTCCATCTCAGGTTTGCAAGTCCCACAACTTGAGAGATGGTCCAATGTTGTGCAATCACACCGAATGCCCCACTCACAACTAAGCCATTCAAGGGTGCTATGATTCCACACTGGCAGGTATAGTTCCATGATGATTTTCATTAGGGGGAGGTTTTGTATGATGAAAATCATCCTCGTTGTTCTTCACAATAGATTTTAACACAGGTATTCGATCAATATCCATCGGCTTCAAACAATAGCTCCTACATTATTCTGTCATGCACAAAGTATAGGCATGACCTGGATCCTAAAATTTCATCCACCACTACGATGAGGTCAGTCTACTTCCTCTTCTCTATGATTCATCCTTGGAAACAAGAGAAGGGTCTACTATGGAATTCCATAACATATATGAGGACTTCATGTTTAACCTTGGAAAATGTAATCATCAAAATTGGTGAGATGATGTTCTCGATTCAAGTGAGGAAAATCCTCCTCTTAGACCACTATGGTCAACCATGAGATTATCCTCTAAAAGAGGGTTGTCACCTCCAAATATATTGGATTATAATCTTCGAGATCCAATTCTTGTACTAGGAATACTCGAGATAGGAGGTACAGCGTGAAACGAATTCCACTAAGGTTTTTTAAAAATGGACCCAGGCAAATTTTGACAGCGTAACGATGCTAAGTCTATCATAAAAATATGATGACTATACAAATATCCACAAATCACTAGGTCAATGTCGATCCTACTTAACCAAAGAATAAAGAATAAGCTACCCTAGCAAGGTAATATCTGAAACAAGTTTTTCCAGAACAATACGATGATGTAAAATGTTCAAACTGTAATCACAATAAATAGTTCTACTCCTTAAGACTTATGTAGATAGGTTGTGACACCAAATAGTGATAACACAACATCACTAGTTAGGTCAAGTTTGCAACAAACAAGACCTAAATGATAAGAGAGTGTTGACGTGAGCTTCTAACAAGATATACTAAAAACTAGTTTCTAAATACTAACAAAGTTCTAAGCCTTGTAAAATGGATGATGCAAGTATGAGCAGCATAACAATGTTATTTATGACATGCAATCAAGTTTTTTAAAAAAGCGAGATTTTAGTATCAAAATGACATTATAGCGATGCTAAAAGAGTAACCTCAATACTGACAAAACTCAAGATAACGCTAGGATGTAAAAACTATGTCTATGTATAACAAGAAATTGTTATGCGTGCGAGTAGTGTAACTCTACCATACAGAGATTTAAGTCTAGTTTCAAAATGGAAATAAGACGTAAATATATCAATTGTATGGTGAAAATGTGGGCAGTGTAACAACTCATAAAGAAGAAAAGGATGAAGATCAACCTAACTATGATGATAATAAGTCTCAAATATGAGTCTTTGAGACACAGGGGGGCCTACTTGATCGTGAAGTACGTACTACGCACACATTCAACACTTGCACTCCGATAGCCGCAGCCTAGTCAAACAAGTAGATTACACAAGCAATGGAAACATGAATATGAACAAGTAGGTATCCATGTATGTTTGTTCTCCTTTTGTACTCAAAATGGGAAACAAGGAAACAAGAGGTCTAAACCAAATGGTTTTGAAGTAAACTTGGTGTTATTTTGGCAGAGTTTCGCCTTCTCTTAGGACAAGTGAAAAACTAGGACAAAATGACACTAAGTAAACTTCATGATGAAATGTCACGCCAGTTCCATTTTTAAAATATTATTTCCCTTGTTCGAAAAACAAGAGTTTGAATGTAACAAATTTTTCACTTTGTGAGAGCTCTCGAGTATAACTAACTAAGACAAAAACAATGGCTCCAAGCCGGCAAGCTTCCTGGGTGGTTCTCTCTCTACGTGTCACAAGATATCTAAGGCAAGATCGATTTACCTTGGTTTCCCAAGGAGTATCTCAACTTTATTTTACCCCCCTTCAATATAATGAACATCGAAGTGCATTCAGTTATACTTTCATTGGGGTCGCAATGGAAATAACTTAGATTATAATCTCACCAATGCGTACTAGATCAAGTCGGTAGTGTGAAGCACTTTCCTGTTTTGTTCACAAGGTTCCCTATTGCCTGAACTACTTTAGGGTTCTTAGGACCACCCCCATTATTGTAGCTTAAGGCTTATGCCAAAGGGGTTAAGGCCTAGTTAAGCACACAAGTTGTAGCTCTTAACCGAAACCTGCAAATATAATGTGATGATTGCGGTGTATTTGTTAATCTTTTAGACTTAATGTGGTTTTTGTCGTACTCCTTTTGGCAACCTATAATCACACTTGAATGTTAGAAAATTTGGTTTAGGCCCTCCTTTCTTTGACTAGTGTTAGGTCTTTCACACAAATGGTTAGTAGTTCCAAACAATATTCACAATATCATAGGAAAATAGCACGATGAAAAATGCTTATAAATAAACTAACTATTATAAAACTTTGCAAAAAACAAGGTTTATTCCCAATTAATCCAAGTGCTTATTAATGAAAGACTAAAATTGCTTTTGATTCCCAAGATCACAGTAGGTGCAAGGGAATAGCATACATAAATTTTAGCCTTGGTTTCTTTATTAAATGAAAAAGCTCTTACACTAAAGTATTATGCACATGTAAAAAATGCAAGGTTTGTTCCCTCAAGCACAAAATGAATGATGATTGTTCCTGCTTACTCCTAAGAAGTAAAAATAGTGGTTTATGGGTGTTTTTGGTTCTCAAGATCGCACTAGGTGCAAGAGAAGAGCATACACAACCCTAGGTGCAAGAGAAGAGCATACACAACCCTATTCCAAACTGAAACAAAGTCGTGAAAACATACTCATTCATCAAATCCTAACCCAATTTTAATCAAGAATCTCTTTATTAAACCCTAGGAACAATTGCGTTAGGAATATTGCTCTAAAATCAATAAATTGACAACAACAGCATCTAAAACCCCTTAGAAATTGACAACAATCAAAAAATTGAAATTTTGAAATTTGAGAAAATTTTACCTTGATGCATGGGCTCCCCTTTGGATGCATAGGCGCTCACAGTAATGCATAGGCTCTCCTCTGTCACTTTTTACACACTCAGTTATGCATGGGCACTTCCAGTGAGGCACATGTGCCTTTCTGCATACACAGACACATTTTTCACTCAAAACCAAATATGCAGTGTTGCAAGGGTGCTCCTCTAGATGCACTCATAGTCATTCATAGCTCCTCTAAGTGATGCACAGGAGATCACAGTAGATGCACAGAGTGCTCCTCTTTCCTGTAGATGCTCAAAATATCTTCTAGAGGACATAAATATTTCTCTCGGCCTTGAAATGACTCCATTTTTTGGCATTGGAAAGGTATTGAATCTAACTATGCAATGGTAACATAAATTTAGGTTTTAGAGTTACAAAGAATTTAGGGTATTCATTTTTATAGGAAACTAGTCATTTTCTAACATATCTAAATGAATTTCAAAAGTACTTCACCTCCTTATATCTTGCAAAGAACATGAAAACACAACTTCTACCACTAATCTAGTTGAAACAACTATAAAAATGGAAATTGATCTACAAAACTTTGAACATTACTCTAAAAACTTGAAATTAATCTAAAAATCTTGAGAAACTTATCTACAATGCTTGAAAGTAATCTAAAAATCTTGAATGTAATCTAGAAAGCTTGAATGTAATATAGAACACTTGAAATTAAACTAGAAAACTTGAATTTAATCTAGGAAACTTGAAATTACTCTAAAAAACATGAAATGTAAAACTTCAAAACTAAGTTAAAAAGCTTAAAAATAGAATGCAATGGGTTCTTGTCCCACCGGGTGTGCCAAATGAAAGCACCTTAAACTTTACAAATAAAATTACATGATCTAAACTAAGGAAGGCTAACACCATTTCCATCTAATAGCTAAGGCTCTAAGTCTAGGAATGTAACATTAAGATGGAAGCTTAAAGGAATGCTCTAATTAACATGAATACAATTCAAAATCTAACTAAACATGCTTACTAATATGATCTCAATTACCTAACACGGGCCTAAATAGAACTAAGAGGGCAATCAAATTGGTATGGTTGCTACTCTAAACAATGGTGAAATGACCTCTCCAAATGACTTGTTAAGTCACTTCAGATTATTCATCTACTAACCTTGTTGAAGGCTTTAGGCAAGGATTGAACCTGGCTTATATATCATATGTTATTAAATGAGATGTAAATCAACGCATGGTGTAAAGTATAAATGAATGAGGTGCAGTTGTTTTTATAGTTTTCACTTTGGGGAGAAACTAATATTTTGGTGCATATGCAACTAAAAGCCTCAAATTAGATTAGAATTGCTAATCATGATTAGGCCTTTCTAATCACAATTAGTGAATTACCAAGTGATTAAGAGGTATGTATCCTTGATCAACCACTTAGGGTCAACTAGGAGGCTAGGATAAGCTTTTGAAATTTATTGAGACATTTTTGAGGTGAATGGGGTGATTTTGGGTGGTTAGAAGAGGGGTTTGAGTCAGTACTAGGGTATATTGACCAAACAAGGGAAAAATATGCTTATTTAGCCTATTAACGCTAATTGTCTATTTTGAAGAGGATTTTGACTTACGAATAATTGTAAAGTGGCGTCCTAAATGCAAAAGGAGTTACACAATCAACAACGTGGTGTTAATTGGCTAATTTTGTAAGGAACGTTAGTTAATTAGTGAAAACCACTAATTATAACAGATTAGGCAAGAATGAGAGTGATTTGTGTGCGTTTTGGCAATAAGATTGCAAAAGCGGAATTTAGGTGTCTACAGTGATAAGTAAATAATCAACATACAATACAATGAGAATAATAAGATTTCTTCAATTTTAAAAAATAAATCATTATCAGATGCACAGTTAGAAAAACTAATTTGATTGAAAAAACTGTTAATTTTAGAATTCTAAGCTCTAGGAGCTTGTTTTAAACCATATAAATATTTTTTCAATTTACAAACATAAATTTATTTTCCTGGTTCTTCAAATCCTTTAGGTTGGGTCATATAAAGTTTTTCTTGTAAATCACCATTCAAAAAATCATTTTTTTCCATTTGATGGATTTCCCAACCATACTGAGCAACTAAGGCAATCAAAATCCTTACTGTGCTCATTTTTGTAACTGGTGTAAATGTTTCAACGTAGTCGATACCGGGTTTTACAGCAAACCCTTGAGCTACAAGTATGGATTTGAACTTATCTATACCGCCATCTACTTTATATTTTATCTTGTATAGCCATCTAGATCTGAATATACTTCATTTTTTAGGAGGAGGGACTAATTCTCATGTTTGATTTTTAATCAAATAAACATACTCATATTTTATACCATCTAACCATCTTTCATCAGAATAGGATTCTTCAAAATATTGGGGTTCATGTTCATACAAGGTCATTAAAGCATGATATGTATCATGACTCCTGGTCATTTTCTGAAGGTTTCCTAAGTTAGAGTCTTGAATAATAGACTCAACCTATCTAGGTCTTTTAGTTACAGAAGTACTAGGAAAAATCTCATTTCTAACTATAGGTTCTACACTAGTTTCTTCATCATTTTCATAATTTTCAAATTCATTTTCATAAACATAATAAGTAATAGAAGATGAAGAAGTGGAAGAAAAAAAAGTTTTCTAAGATTTTAACGTTCATATTTTCTATAACTTCTCTTTTAGATGGATAAAATATCCTAAGACCTTTATTTTTTATACTGTATCCTAGAAAGATACATGAAAATGAGGTATGATTAAGCTTCTTCTGTTTTGATTTCGGAATAAAGAGATAAGATGGGTTACCAAAGATTCTCAAATGAGATATACTAAATTTTTGGTTTGACCACTTTTCTAAAGGAGTTGAATTTACCAAGGCTTTGGTGGGAACTCTGTTCAAGATATGAACAACAATGTTCATAGCTTCTACCCAAAGGAATTTAGGAACTTGAGCAGAATGCATCATGGTCCTAGCCATTTCTAGAATAGTGTGGTTTTTCCTTTCCACAATCCCATTCTACTGAGGGGAAGAGGGAGTAGTTAATTACCTTTGAATGCCACATTCAACACAAAACAATTCAAAATTTTGACTCACATATTCTCTCCCATTTTCAGATCTAAGCCTCTTAATTTTATACTTAGAAGAGTTTTCGACTAAAGCTTTAAATTCTTTAAATTTTGACAAGACATCTGATTTCTTTTTAATGAAATACAACCAAATCACCCGAGAGAAATCATCAATGAAAGTGACAACGTACAAAGAACCATTAAGAGAGGGAACTTCTAGGGTTCCTCTAACATCACTATGGACAATCTCTAAAGGTTCAAACAAGTTATCATCATGATGACTGTGAAAAGGATTAGCAGATTTCTTACCATGTAAGCAACCTTCACAAGTTTCATGATTTTGGGAAATATGCGGTAGACCAGTTACTAGGTTTAATCGAGACATGTCATACATGCTTCTAAAATCGACATGACCTATCCTCTCATGCCATAAATTCAATTCACTTCTTTGAGTTGTCAAATAAGAAGCAAAAGGAAAACTAGAAAATATATACAAACCATCTCTTTGAATTCCTTCAACTATAGTAATATCATATTCATTTTTAATAAACCATTTATCCTTTAAAAATGTAACAATATAGTTATTTTAATTTAATTGAGAACAGGAAAGAAATTTCATTTTTAGTTTAGGTACTAATAACACATTGTTAATAAAACCATTTGCTACTTTTGTTTTTCCTTGACCTCAAACATCGAGAATGGAATGATCACCTAAGTAGATTTGATCATTACATTCACTAAGTTAAGATAGGATATCAGATATAAAATTCATATGCTTGGAAGCACCACTATCTAATATCCATTCATTTTATTTTTTAGTGAAAAAAGTGGCATACAAAGTAATTATATTTGATTTTTGGTTATTTTTCTTATTATTGTTTTGATTTTGATTTTGGTCTTGAAATTTTTTTTATCCTTTTGAAATTTAGGATTTGATTTTGTTTTTAAATTTGTAATCCTCTTTCTTATGTCCAAATTTACCATAATGATGAAATTTTCCATAAAAGTTCACTCTTATATTTCTAGGTTTCTTATCCTTGCTAGGAGGTTTAAAATTTTGCTTTGTGTTTTTGTTGAATCTAGAGGTTTTACCTTTTGATTTCTGAGTGAGAAATGCATATGTGGTATTCTCCTTAGAATCAATATTTGAAATTACTTGTTCTTCATGTATAATAAGAGAACTACGGGTTTTCAAATATGGAATATATTGTTCTGTTTGATATTTAGAATTCAAAATTGAAGTGAAATTTCTAAATTTTTCATGAATATTTAACTAGATAGTAAAATAGAGAAATTTATCATGAATCAAATTACTTCCACATCCATCTAACTATGAATTAATATTTTTTATTTTTACTAAATAATTAATCACTTTTTCATCTCCCTTCATGGGAGTTGTCATAAACTTTAAAACCAATTTAATAATTTTTGATAAACGTGTACCTTCATGTATCGACTCCAATTGTGTCCAAGCTTCATTAGGACTCTCTAGATTTCTGATATGAACAAAAATGTCATCCTGTACACTCTGCAAGATAACATACATCACCTCTTGTACTTTCTATTGATATGTGGTGACATTGTTAGCAGTTGCATGTCTTCCGGTAAGAGCTCTCTTTGTTCCATTTACAACTGCCCACAATTTGTGATCCATGAATTCTACTTTTAATCGAATCTTCCAAATATTGTAGTTGTTTCCATTCAACATTTGAGATTTATCAATTGAAAATTGATTAGACCCTATTTTTACGTAAAATATAGATAAAGAAATGATTAACAAACAAGGATTAGAATAAGAGTTCTATAGAAATTCCCCTTGTCGTATTTTAATCCTCATAATTGATCGTGATCAATTTTACACCAAAAAAGGAGGTCCTGATAATTAAATAGTCTATACAAGAAGAAGTTAGAATGATATCAAAAAATTAAATTGAAACGTGAGTGATTTTTTTTAATTTTGTAACAAGATTACGATGAAAAAATGTCATCGTATAGGAATATGTCATTTTTAAAAAACGATAATTTTACTCTATACATTTTTTTTTATAATTTGTCTATATTTTGAAAAATAAACAAATTATTTTCCATAATTTTCTAATTTTTTATATATCTATATAAAAAATTGGGCTCTTTCCCTTTTGGTTAGATAATCAACTCGGCGAGCTATGTAATTGTCTACTTGGTGAGTTATTTAATTATCAATTAGGCAACCTATTATCTATTGCAAACCATATTACCAAATTTCCAATGCTAAACCGAATGCAATATTAAATCAAACCATATTACCAATTACCAAATGCCAATTATAATAACCATATATTATACCGAAACCACAAATTAGACTGTGCAAGATCTGTGGCTGAGCCACATTAAATAATAGCTGAGCCACTCACCATGCCCACGAAGGGCTAACAACAAGGGGGGGTGTGACCTAATTCACACCACTGAAACCATGTGGGAAGGCTTATAAACCCTTCCCCACTACTGTTTCATCCCCATGTGGGACTCAACTCATGCATATGAGATAGGGGGTGGGTCGCGGGTGGAGGGGCATGCGGAACACGTGGCTTGTACGCGTGAGGGGGCACAATCCTGGAGGGGGGACTAAATGGAGAGGGCCTCCCCCATTAAATTTTATTTATCATAATTTTTTAATTATAAAAGCCACTTAGGTTATATAGTGTATATGATAGTTTAATAAACATTTTAAACTATATACATTTCAAGATATAGTATATAAAAACAACAATATAAACGATATTTTTATATAAACTATATAATTTTTTATATATATTTGTACATATAATTTTTTAATATAAACCTTTGACTTATATGCGGCATAACATGTAGGGTTTAGGTTTTATATATATATATATATATATATATATATTAATTACATTTGTATAAAATACAAAGATTTTATAAAAATTATACAAATATTATAGTTTATATTAAACTATAGATGCAACATTTTCAGGGGCCCTATTCAGGACATGAATAAGGGTTTCCGAAAAAAAAAGTAAAATGTAATTGTATTACATGGGATAAGAAATTTACTCTGCTAATGAAAAATAATAAAAAGGCCTATTTTCTCAAACCTTGTCTCCCCCTGGAAACTCAAATTTAACCTCATTTTTTTACTTACCCTTTTTATTTCCTTGAATCCCTACAAAACTATATAAAAAAAATTCAAATTTTTTAAAATCTTTACCTTAGTTTTAGGGTCCGGTAATTCTCGAAGTAGAATACTTTCCACGCAGTTGAAAATCCAAAAGTCCTTTTTCACATGTGCAATGATCATTTAACCAACTATGCGGAATGGGAAGGGGGGGATTAAATAATATTTCAAATATTTCAACTACCTTCCCAACCATTATGTCCTTAGGTTACATTAGGATTAAAGTTAATAAATTAATCTCACTCTGGTACCATGACAGGACCGAGATATTAAATTAATATCACAACCAATGTTTACACACATTATAAACAACTTTATAAACATAAAATAAACTAAAGGACATTATAAAACAATGACACAAAATTTAACGTGGAAAACCCTTAAATGGGTAAAAAACCACAGAAGAATAATCCACTATAGAGAAAATTTTACAACACCAGTCCAGTAACTCCTTCCTCACTTATACTCCATGTATTTACCTAGAATTCATTGATTCACGTGATGTTCTATAATATGACCTATAGCCATATTTAAATAACTTGAATGGTTATAACCATTAAGTGATGAGGCACACCTCCCCGATTTAATTAGTTGATTAATTAAATTAACCAACCCTTAATATAAAGTTTATATTTAAATAATATGAATATAGTTTATTCCATATTATTTAAATATAAACTATATATTATGATGCACTTAATATTATAGTTCTAACAGGTCGGTTTCACAAAAATGAGACACATAATAATGTATGGGAGGATGCCCTAAATTTGGATTAAGAATTTTTTTCTTGATTGTGTTCATATAACACGATATGGCTCAAACTGCCACTAATAACTAGCCTAGGTCATAATGGCTTTTGGCCCTCTATATTTTATCTGAGAGTTATTCAAACGTAAACCCAACTATAAATACTCAACCGATTATCCCAGATTAAACCATACCCACAATCCCATAAGGTAGAAACTTATTATACTGAGTGTATCATATATTCAAATAGAAATATAATCACCCAAGACCATACTCATAGATTTTTAATATCATCCCAAAAGGGGTTTCCTCAAAGTATTATAAAAAGACAAAAATGTATATAAACATGCATGCATAGTTGAAGAAAATACCAGTAAAACAATTGTTCTTAAACGTAAAAATAATCCTAGAAATTCTTTTCACAAGATTCACACATAATACCATGATTATTTAGAGATCTAACCCATTAGACTATCATAATGAATTAACCTTAAAGAGGAAGAAGATAATGATTCATTCCTGGTTTAAAAGTTTGAAAAACCCTTTTATTCTCTTAAAATATTCCTCATCCTTGTTTCATGATTTCCTTGTCAAGAATAAGACTAGTTCGACCAAAAAATTCCTTTTAAAATTTTCCAAAACAACCCCTCTTAATGCCATATTCTATAGATTTATTACTACAGAATTAGTAGCGTAGTTCCCTCTCAAAATAACAAACTTCTTTTTTAAAATACCATTGATAATTTCCTTCCACATGTAGAGTTCCAGAGGAGCGAAAAAAATAGCAAACAAATTGAAAAACCAAAAATAACCCTTAACCCTCAATAGATTCCTCGAGAAGCTTCATAATTCTCCCAAGTTTCATGGAGAGGAGTAAATTCCATTTATTGCATGCAAGTACAAACTCTAGTTCCCTACAAAATTCATTCACTTAACCGATGTTTGGATTATGTTTCAATGGTAAACTTAGCTATTAATTCCTTTCTAGACTTACATGGTGGCCTCCCCTCGAACGTTCAAACACATCCATATTTAAACAAGATAAATCTAATACACTTTAACCATTATTGCTAAGGGTCGGTCAATAACCATACTAAAATATTTATAAGTTTTATACCACTGGCTTCATAATATGGTCAAGACCATATATCATAATACCTTCAATTTTTTTTCAAACCATATAAATAATCAGACATCATTTGAATGGTATATGACTCAAATCATATAACTAACATTTATATCCTTTATTACCTCTTCTGCCATTAAATGGATTTTTAAATTTTTAAGAAAATTTAGATAGACAAAGGATCTATGATCCCCTCACCCATATGTTGGTAGTAATACCAACTTTTGTTAGTTATCAAAAATGAATTAACATCATTAAATTTTATTCTGTTATTGTCTGTATAATCCTATAAATGCAAAATGCACAATGCCAATCCTCATTGCACATAAATAAATAGGTTCATCACAATTAGAAACAAGTTTACTATTAAAATGAGGTTATTACCAACAACCAACTGAGTTATAAACCATTGTAATAACTAAAGCGTAAAGATGTATTATGACCTTAAACAACATGAGGGAAAATGATGAAAAAACAATACCATCATCTACAACAAAAATGATATTTTCATAACATTCAAGGTACATTAAAATAATTGTGATACTCAAATACTTGTGGGACACTGTGGCAAGTGCCGATACACTACCATGTTTACGAGAAACATATTGAAACCAGTCCCCATGTCTGCGAGTTTCCTGACATTGGAGCTCATTTACAACATAATTTAATGAGAAAAGCGGGGGTGTGACATACTTCCCCCCTTTAAGAATCATTGTCTTGATGATTAAATCTAACCATTAACATGTTTAAAACAAAATTAGATAAAATATACTTATTTCTTTAACAAAGTATTCAACAAACTATAACTTAAATTTGCAAACTTCAAGTTTCACAACTTTTAACCATAATTTTTTTGGTTGTAGCAACCCATTTTCAATCAAATTTTGTCAAACAATATAAATTATGAATTTTTTTAGTCATCCAAAAATAACAAATATGAAAGGTATAATATCAAATAATAAATTTCATGATTTTATCATTGAAATAAGTGCAGAAAAGTAGTTTTAATTTCATCTAGATAATCCCCGGTTACACTTTCTTTAGAAAATTGGTCCCATTAGACCTTGCACTAAACTATTTCCCCATTTCATAAGTGTAACCTATGAGTTTCCAACACTATTTTGGGTTCAACCATGATGATTTCTAAATCATGAAACTATAATGAGTTCCATTTCAGAACATGTGATAAATTAGAAACATACTTTTAAGGAAAGAAATATGAAAAAAATCATGCATCTTAGACAATGTAGGAGGAAATGCTATACGTATACTAGTAGGCTGATTACTTATATTATTTCAAAAGCCCCTAAAAAGTGAGGTGATAGCTTGGCTGATTTTCCAAATGAAATTGAACTTTTTTGAGGCTTGAATTTTGAGAAAACTTTGTCCCCTTGTTCAAATTTTCTGTCAATTCTCTTTAAATCAACTTAGCTCTTCTACCTATCGGAAAATTATTTTAATCACTCACAAATGAGATTGACTTTCTGTTCCATTTCAGTCAACATATCAGGTCTTCCTACTTGCCTATCTTCCATGTTATCCTAACTGATAGGTGTCCTACACTTTCTTCCATACAACACCTCAAATGGAGCCATTTTTAGCGATAAATAGTAAGTGTTAGTATAATCAAACTCAACCGACAGAATATATTCTTCCCACTTGTAATATTGATCCATGTAATACATACTGAGCATATCCTCCATAATCTGATTGACTCTTTCATTTTTTCCATATGTTTCTGGATGGTGTGTAGAACTGAAATTCAACTTTATCCCTAATGCTGAATTTAAAGTTTTCCAAAAATGATAAGTCATCCTAGGATCTCGATCAAAAATTATTAATTTAGGTACTTTGTGTAATCTGAAAATTTCATGCACAAACATTCTTACAAGCACAGGTGAATCATCTTTCAGATTCCCTGGTATAAAGTGAGCTACCTTGGTTAGTTTATCAACTACAACCAAGATTACATCATTTTTATTTTTTGACATAGGCAGTCCTTGTACAAAGTCCACGTTGATTACTTTCCACTTAACTTGTGGAATAATATGATGATACAAAAATATTGCTAGATACATGTGTTCATCTTTAACATGTTGAAATTCTAGGCAATGTGAAATGTAGTTTGCAATGTCTTGACTCCTTTTTCACCCCTTTCTAGAAATATTTCCGTTTTACATCAGCAAACATTTTAGTCATTCTGTGATGTCCAAAATAGTGAGCATCACAAAATTCCTTTATCAAATTTTTACTTAATTCATTTTCCAATGGTACATAAACTTAGTTTGCATACCTTAGGACTCCTTCATTATCAAAATTTGAATCCCTTGTACCTTTTATCATTTGGATATGTAGGTAGCACTACTTTAACATGCTGATAATAAGAATCAGCCAACATTGTTTTCTTAACTTTGTATTTGAATTAAGTTCTTAAAGTCACAAGAGCAGAAACATGTTTCCTATGATTTAGTTCATATGCCACTCTATTTTGCTTACCTTTTATATAGTTGATATCGAAATCATTTTGAGATAAAAACTCTAACCATCTTCGCTACCTTGCATTCAAGTTAGGCTAAGTGAAGATGTATTTTAGTCCAAGATGATATGTTTTTAGTTCAAAAGGATTTCCCAGAAGATAGTGCCTCCAAACTCACAAGACATGTACAATGGTAGCAAGCTCCAAGTCATGGGGAGTATAATTCAGCTCATGTACTTCAAGTTTTTTCTCTCTCATAAAGAATCACATGATCATTTTGTAGAAGTATACCTCCCAAAACTTCACCGGAGGCATCCATCACTACGATGAAGTTTCCATTGGGATCTAGAACTTTTAGTAAAGGTTATGTAGTTAATTTTTACTTCAGCAAATTAAAATCATTGTCACATTTTTCAGTCCAGATGAATTTCTTGTCCTTTTTCTGCATTGAGGTGAATTGGAACAGAAAATTTTGAGAATTCTTTTACAAATTTTTGATAATACCCAACCAACCCTAGAAAGCTTCTAACTTCATGCACATTTTTAGGAGCTGACCAATTAGTTATTGTAACTATTTTTAATGGATCCACAAAAAAATTGTTCTTATATATTATGTGCTTGAGGTATTGCACCTCATTTTTGTAAAATGAACACTTCACAAATTTATTTTCCTTAGCACATATAAAACAATCCTAATATGTTCATTATGATCCTCAGTGATTTTAGAATAAACCAGAATATCATCCAAGAATACTATCATGAACTTGTCCAAGTATTCTTGAAAGATATTATTCATTAAGTTCATAAAAATTGTAGGAGCATTTGTAAGTCCAAATGACAATACAATGAACTTAAAGTGTCCATACCTTCTCCTAAAGGAATTTTATGAATGTATTATTCTATTATTATCAGCTGATGATAACTTGATTGCAGATCGATCTTAAAGTATACCGATGCACACCACACATCTGTATAAAGAGTTCATCAATTCTTGGAAGGGGCTATCTATTTTTGATAGTGTCTTTGTTAAACATTGGATAATTAATGCATAACCTCAATGTTCCATCCTTTTACTTGATAAAGATGACTGGTTCTCCCCAAGGAGAAACACTCAGTTTGATCAAAGCTTTAGATAACAGTTCATGAGGTTTTTATTTTAGCTTAACGAGTTCAATTGTGGTGATTCTATAGGGAGCCTTAGAAATCGGTTCGGTTCCTAGTTTGATGTCGATAGTGAAATACAAATATTGTTTGGGTGGAAAACTAGGTAGTTCTTCCAGAAATACATCATTTTAATCATGTAGCATTGGGTGGCATTCCACAAAAGTCTTACCTTCTTCACCTAAATATGAAATTTTTATAGCAAAAAGCATGCAACCTTTATTCTTGTCCTTTTTGAGCTATATGGCTGAAATTTTCCTCATAATAAAGTCTCTTTTTATCCCCCGAATTACTACTATTTTTAGCAAATTATCCAAAAATTTAATCTTTTTTTTCATAACAGTCTACAGTTGCATTGTGTTGTGCTAACTATTTTACACCTTTGAATACATCATACAAACCTAAAGGATCTTCAAAACGGTCCAATTGTGTGGTGAAACTTGGTAGTTCTAATGCTACATTAAATAGACATTGGTTTACCGTGTGAACAACGCTATTCCCATAATGAAAAGTCCATGAATTATTCATATATCCAAATTATATTTTTAGTTTAGATGCTAATTTAATCTAAGTAAAGCATTTTATTACACCGGTATCAAATAAAATAGTTACATGCAATCCAAATAACTTACCTACAACTTTGATAAGCATGGCTTATTTTTTTACTTTCTTATCAGCCAATGTAGCATGTATTCTATGTTGTTGATTGTTATGATTTTTCTTTTGTGGACATTGGTTTGTATAGTTGTCTAGACCACATAGAAGACAACCCCCAATAGGTCCTTTTATTTTTGTTTTATTTTTAGTATTGGTTGCTTTATTCTGTCCATTCTTCTTAAAATTTGCAGCAAAATTAACTACTGTAGATTTCTTCCAATTTCCATTTTTATTTTTCTACCAAAATTTTTCCACCCAACATTTTTAGGTGCTAGGGGTGAAGGTGAATTAGTAATTTTCTTTTTCTTTTCTTCTTGGTGAGCAGTAATGGCTTGCAATTTCTACTCTTATCTAATTTCTTTTTCAAACATAACCTCCATAGTTGATTGCCCATGAACATCAACTTCTCCACCTATGAATGTGTTCAAACCCATAATGAATTTCCTTATGCGGAAGTTCTCATCAGTATGATACTGAGGGACATATTTCAGAAACTTAGTGAAATTTCCCTAGTACTTAGTTACTGACATCTTTCCTTGAGCTAAAGTCTAAAATTATGTCATATTTTGATCATAGTACAATTGTGGTAAACAATGTTATTTAAAGTAGGAATTGAAATGTTCCCAAGTTATGCTAGCTTTGTCAATCTGTAGCTCTATCATTTGGGATGTCCCACTAGGAGGAAGCCTCATTGGAGAGATGATAAGCTCCCCAAATAACCTTAGTCTCTTCTAAAAAATTCCTGATGAAGAAATACTTGTCCATCTCACTGAGCCAGTTATTGGATCCATCACCTAATGTCATTCCATCGAATTTAGGTGGTTTAGTTATTTTGATATCATTTGAAAGATCTACTTCCAAACATGCCCTCTTATTTTTAGGTTGATTTTCAACATTAGCATTAGCATTCGTAATGTTAGGATCCACTGTATTATTATTATTTCTCGTATTGGGATCCTTAGCATTGATATTTTTTTCAGCATTAGGTTATCCCTGAGGTTGTTCATTACCATCAATGTCATTACTGTTGTCATTAGTGATCACTTCTTATTCAAAAACAACCTTACGGTTTCATGTGTCTTAAAGGACATTGATTATTTCATCCAACTTCTGTGTTATGGGTGCTTTGCCACCTGCAGGTTGGTGATCAACATTGCTCCTTCTTGTATTAACCATTTTATCTGGTTAGACAATAATTTAGTTTAAGTTAGCATAGGGACTAAATAAGTCCAACAGTTGTAACCTTCAACTCTGATATCAAAATGTAACACCTACTTTTCAATGCTTCAAATTAAGGGAATATTTTTTTCCAAACTAACTTATGCCTTCAATTATTTAAATACTCAACATTTAAATCTAACATCAATGTAAATTCAATCCATCTGATAAAAATAGTTTACTCTTTATGAGAATGTATACATGTATACAATTGGTTACCTTTCCCATGAATTGATATTAAAGTAATGTTTTCTAAGCGTCTACAAGGAATTCATTTAATCGAATCCCATCCAGAATCCTACACCTTTAATTAGAACTTGATGAATTTGACAGTGTAATCAACATCTTACAGTACTTCAGCCAAATTTTATGAGATATGCTTGCATGCTCAGTTTCCAGATGACACATTCATCATTAGAAACTTTTCTTTCCACCATATCACTTTATTATTTAGTTATCTGGATTTGAATTAGTTAATAAGTCTTTTAATTTACATGTTACGTACAAGGCACAAGACCTGTCCAACATGTGCGAAGGAACACATATGTCCCAACTTAGGTTACCTATGACATATGAAATTCTTACATAATGACTTGCATCATTACGTAATCACTTTCTTCCCCAGCCAACTTAAGTTGGTACTGAGGTGATTCTTCCGTACAAGTTGATCAACTCATGTAAATCAACATGACACATATTAGCTTCATTTATGATAATCATAAAGATCAAAAATTGAAAGATCAACTTAAGATACATGTTATAAGGTAGTATTCACTTAATGACTTGCGTCATTAAACAAATATTGAACAACCATATTAAATTGTCATGTCAAGCTCCATTCATTAGGAACATCGTATCCTAGGGATTAATTAATTAAAATTTAATTAGTTTATAACAGGTTTCCTTTATGTCACAGTGATAAAGCTATCTCATCTACTTTTGTCTTTATAAGTTAATAAATGTATTATCGTAATAGGATATGATACTATTTACTCATAAATAACTATAACCCATTGATATCTCAATTATGATTTAGGATAACATACTTCATTCTCGCAACAATTATTTATTTATACTTTACGACATTGTCATAATATTAATAAACATACGTATATTTCATATGTTGTGTAGTCACAAAATCATGCACTTTAGACATCTATTTATTCTAGTCTCATACTACCATTTAGAAGGTTCTTGAGTGAAGAAAGTACAAATTAACCCCAACTTTTGGCCACCTTAATTTATGTTTATTTCATCTTTTTTGCACATTTTTTTATCTACATGCTCAGTTTGTTTCAACATTTTCTAGACATTTTAGCCTCTCCTGGGGCACCTATGGGCACCTCAGCCCCACTTGGGGTGCCCCGATCATTTTTCTACTTTCTCGCCACTTTTTGGGCCCTTTCTAGCCATTTTTCATCCTTATATTTTTCCTAGTCGGCCATGTCGGGGTTAATTACGAGATTAGATCAAGAGAACCATATAAATATAAAGTTATGAGACCATAATGAGGGACCTAGCATCATCTACTACTATCACTCATCTAGAGTTGCATCCATCTATCACATTTACATCCACATAGCTCCATCATCAAGGCACAAGATAAGAATTCTACATCAGACTTCATAAGGGAGGATTCTATTCTATTCCATGTACCCATGCTATTACATTTTCTAAATTTAGTTATTTCTCACTATTTCACATAGTGTGATTGGAACAAGAGAACCTAGGGCATGATATGCACACACACAAGAACTACAATTGGGTTTGAAATGTAGTGCAACACTCAGAGTAGTAAGCCCACTATTGTGGCAGCTAAGGTCAATTCGACGCATTCATTTTGCATCTTTATTTTTAGGATTTTGATACTCCTTATTATCTCTTTGTAGGTCTCTACATTATCTTGGATTATTGATGACATACAATGAGGGACATCAAACCTGATGTGACACATAACGAGGGTTTCAGACTACCTTCTAACCTTGTGAGAACTAGTTATGGAGAGTTTCACTGACCAGGGTGCCCAGATTACATACCAAAGTGATCGTGGGTGCCCCAGTCCTATTCCATGAGCCCCAGTCCACTATGATCCTCCATATCCAATCTTTATAGGACCTTGTCATAGTCACTCCTACTTCTATTTTCTACATTCATCTCTGCGATAGACATCTATAATCAAACGAGTTCTTTTCTTACCCTCTCCTTACACATTAGGGTTTTATTTTGTTAGTTTAATCAATTAGTAATTTCTATATTAATTTATTGTATTTATTTACAACATTTATGTCCTCCTAGATTAGATTAACTACCTCACATATTAATCAATTTCAGTTAATCATGTTGATATATTAATCTCACTTAACTAATATATCACTTTAAATTAACTTGGATACTTATGTTTAATATTCATTTTAAATCATATAATACTTATGAAATAAACATCTCAAATACATGATAGATAATAAAAGTAATAATCAATTTAATAGTTAATAACTCAATAATAAATATAAGTACAAATGGATTTTATTAAAATAATACATTACAAAATCAGGCTGTTATGCCTTTTTATTCAAATATGACAACGAAGTGTTAGTTCACTTTAAAATAACATCATGTACTTAGTACAACAAAAAAAACAATATTTCTTGAAAATAATTCATGTGTAGTATTTCTTAAACATCCGCCAAGACAATTTATTTTCTGCCATCTTTAGGAAAGAGAAAAATGTTAAAAGTGGTCAGTTCAAAATGAAATGGCATGAAAATTTATCCTCCTCATCTATTAAGTTTAATTGGTTATAATACCCAAATGAATAAATTTCAGCAACATCATAACCAAGTTATCATCTAAAATAACGTGACAATGATATGTTTCCTATTTCATACAAGCCATTATAACACATAAGCCATTTCACATGACAAGATACATCTTTTTTGTTTTAAGAAAATGATTTAATTCAATAACTGAAAACTAGTCTATAAACTTTCCAAAGTTTCATACATGTTAGCTTTGTATTTCCTCAGCCATACCTCTAACTATGCCATGCACTAATAATGATTAACAATAAATCCTATCATGTCATTATTAACAAGTTAAATAATGTACATTGCAACATAGAGCCACCATAATTATCTAACCATGGAATTACAATCGATTAAATTTAAATTCATTCATTTTTAGAACAACAAATAATAGACCTTTATTCGAATTTCAAATGACATACTAATTCCTTAAAAATATCAACCAATAACTAAGTAATACCCATTTTCTAGGCAGAATAAAGTTTCTTGGTTTAACCATAAAAAGAAATTCAACAATTATTACCATAATCAAATCGAACACAACCAACTGGAAGTAATCCTTTTTATAAAAGAATAATGCTTTTCACAAGAATATTATAATTCCTCAACTCGACATGACCCAAGAATGAGGGTAGTCAACATTAACAGATTTATTCACAAATTTTCTAGGAAGAGAGAGAAATAATATTCAATTAAATTAGGAATATAACATATTATTTGTTATCTCGACCAACTCGAAAATACCTTAACTTACTCGAACCATATAATTTTAAGATCATTCATTATGTCAAACATATCAATTCCTTGTCAAAATTCTATCATTACACCCCACTAACATGTACACTCTAAAAAGACCCTTATGGGAGACGTTAACCAAACACAATTTCCACATTACACAAGGAAAAAATGATCATTCATTAACTAGATCAATAGCCTGACGACATAAAAACTTGCACACAAAAGTTTACTACAATACCCATGCATCCTTTTTGAACCCTATCTCCATGTGGTTAACAACCCTTGAACTCACTAACTACTAGGGTTGGTTTCACAATATGAGATACACAATAACATACGGGAGGAAGTCTTGAATTCGAGTTAAGTAGAGTTTCCCTGACTTTGTTCATATAACATAGTGTGGCTCAATGCCCTGAATTCGGGTTAAGAAGGTTTTCCCCGACTGTGTCCATATAACATAGTGTGGCTCAAACTACCACTAACAACTAGCCCAAGTCGTAATGGATTTCAGACCTCTATATTTACTCATAGATTTTTTTGAATGGAAACCCAATCATAAATACTCAACCGATTATCCCAAATCCAACCATACCCACAATCCCATAAGGTAGAAATTTATTATATCAATTCTATCATGTATTTAAATATAAATATAACCACTCAAGACCATACCCACAAATTTTTAATAGCATCCTAAAAAGGGTTTCCTCAAAGTATTTTAAAAAGACAAAAATATTCTAGAAATAGGTGCCTAATGGATTCTTCATTGTCCTTACACAACCCACATCTATTTATAATGATCATTCCCCTCCATCTGAGTCTATCCACAATAAATACCTTACCTTTGATGACTTTCGAGAAAAAAGATGTTGATCTTAGGTATAAGATGCTTATGTCTCTTCTCTTTTCAATTCTTCATCGCAATCCTATGCATCTTCAATGTATAGTGGGTCCTTCCGAGAGACGTGGCCCTCTTACCTGAGTAATGGAACTTCAATTTCAGAATGAAATGGTTAAAAAATGTGGAAGCTGGCCCTACCTCATGTTTTGTGGGGAATCTGGATTGGACACAATAATAGTATTTTTACGGAAAAATCGGTCAGCCCGAGCAGGGTGTCTGATAATGTGAAACGTGGTCTTAAGGATAATTCTAGGATCCTTAAATCCAAATAGGTCAGATTTTACCTAGAGTGGGAAAAGGACATTCTTAGAATATTAGATGCTAAACCCACCACCACCCATAAGGAAAAATTGAACCATAATATCAAATGAAATAAATCATCGGATGGTAGACACAAGCTCAAATTTGATGGCTCGACCCATGTGAACAATAAAGTGGCTGGAAGAGGGGGTCTTCTTTTTTATCATAGAAAAAAATTCATTGGTGCCTATACGGGGCCCATAGGAAACCAATCAAACAATTTTGCTGAGGCCAGAGCTATGCTTTGGGGTGTTAGATTTGGTCATGCTTTAGGGATAAAAAATATGATTATTGAGGGTGATTCAATGTGTGTCATAAATGCACTCAAGGATAGCATAAAATGTGGTTGGAAGCTAAATAATTTTATTATTGAGGAACTTTCCATTCTTGCTTCATTTGATCAAGTAGTCATGCTACACACTTATCGAGATGGGAATAAACCGATGGATGTAATTGCTGAAAAAGGTACTGCCATGGTGGATTTGGAGACATGGATTGGGACACGTACTCCTTGGGGTTAGGTGAATAAAATCATTAATGATGACACAATGTAGGAGGAAATTTTATGATGACACCCCTAGATTGCATGCTTGGGTTTTCGAAAGGACTTCCCTTTTTTGGAAAACTAGCCTTATCAAATTCATTTTATTTTCCCCTAATTTCACTCAATTTATCTCTCAGGTTTGCAAAGGTGAACATACTAAAAGTTTCATGGGGGGTGACCAAGTGAGAATGGAGCCTTCTACTTTTCTCCACCTCAAAAATGACACAGGTTTGTGGAAATTGCTACATAAAGGTGGTTTTACCAAGTTCATTCACCTACTTAAAGGTAATGACCCTACCCTATCTATTGATTTTGTTGAAGCCTGGATGGATGGTGGTTTTGTTTTTCATGGGGTTCAAATTGATGTTTTTGAGAATGCAATTGCTGAGATTACTGGGTTAAAAATGGAAGGCCTAAAAATTTTTAAAGACAAAACTAGGAAAAAACATGAAATTGATACCTTTTCCTAAGTTGGGGAACAAATCATAGCTTATGATGATGGTATTGGTCGTACCTATCTTGCAGATAGGATAGATGATGTTTTCCTAGTTCTTATGAAGTATCTAAACCTCGAAGGAAAATTTTCAAAAATCTTTACTCATCATTTGTCTATCCTCATTTTTTCCGTCGGGACCAAAGGAATACCAAACCTTTTTTATCTTATCTACAAAAGAAAAAAATATATATAAACATACATGAATAGTTAAATAAAATACCAATACAACAAACATTCTTAAACATCAAAATAATCCTAAAAACTCTTTTCACAAGATTCACACAGAATAACAAATTAACCCATTAGATTATCATAATGAATTAACCTTAAAGAGGAATAGGAGAATGATTCATTCCTGGTTTAAAATCCTGAAGAAACCTTTTATTCTCCTGAAATATTCCTCAGCCTTGTTTCCTGATTTCATACTCAAGAATAAGACTAGTTCGACCCAAATCTTCCTTTTAAACTTTTTCCAAAACAACCCCTCTTAATGCCTTATTCTACAGATTTATTACTACAAAATGAGTGACATATTTCCCTCTCAAAATAATAGACTTCTATTTAAAAATACCATCGATACATTCCTTCCACATGCAGAGTTCTAGAGGAGAAAAAAGATAGCAAAAAAACTTTAAAAAAACCTTTAACCCTCAATAGCTTCCTTGAGAAGCTTTATGCTTCTCCCAAGGTCCATGGAGAGGAGTAAATGTCATTTATTACATACGATTACAAAATCTAGTTCCCTCCAAAATTTATCCACTTAGCTAATGTTTGAATTAGCTTTGAATGGTAATCTTAGCTATTAATTCCTTTCTAGACTTACAAAGTGGTCTCCTCTCAAATGGTCAAAGACCTCCATATTTAAACAAGGTCAATCTAATACACTTTAACCATTATTTCCAAGAGGTAGTCAACGACCATACTAAAATCTTTATAATTTTTACACCACTAGCTTTATAACATGGTCAAGACCATATCTCATAATACCTTCAATTTTATTTTCGAGCCATATAAATAATTATACATTATTTGAATGGTATATGAGTCAAATCATATAAGCAACCTTTATATCCTTTATTACATGTTCTTTCTTTAAATGGATTTTTAGATTTTTAATAAAAGTTAGATACACAAAGTATCTATGACCCCCTCACACATATGCTGGCAGTATTACCAACTTTAATTAGTTTTCAAAAATGAATTAACATGATTAAATTTTATTTTGTTACCATTTGTATAATCCCATAAGTGTAAAATGCACAATGATAATCCTCATTGCATAGAAAAAAAAGGTTCATCATAATTGCAAAAATGTTTACTATTAAAATGAGGTTATTACCAACAATGAATTGAGTTATAAACCTTCGTAACAATCAAAGCGTAAATTTATATTTTTTCCTTAAAACCCATGAGGGAAAACAACACCAAAATAAAATCGTCATCTACAACAAGAATGATATATTCATAACATTAAAGGTATGTAAAATGAATTAATATACTCAGAAACTTATGAGACATGAAGGAAAGTGCCAATATGATGTCGTGTTTATGGGAATCATACCTAAATCATTCCCTTTGTTCACAATTTTATTGATATCAAAGCTTATTTCTGACATAATTTAATGAGCAAAGTGGGGGTGTGACATTTATATAGAAAAGTGTCGATCTAAATGTATGAAATACATGTAAAAAGTGTGTAAAAATGCTGAAAATAGAAAAAGGAACATGTGCACTTGATCCGTGATGAGTGAAAGACATAGAAATCATCTTAAAGATGTTGATGAAGAATGATTTTTTTAGGAAAATTCATGTCAGCTGTGCAAAATATGATTATTTTGGGCGATCTCACGCCAAGACATGGAAGAAGTGTAGGGAGAAAAGTTTGGTGTCATCCTCCAACCTTTAACTACTTCCCATAATGTGAACACTGCTACAGATGGTGTGTAAAAATCCAATCTGGTTTAACCAATTACGATCCAATATGAAAGAAGAAAATGTTCTATAGTGTGTATGATAAGTGTAAAGGATTGTATACCCTGTAAAAGCCACTATGTGAAGCTCTATAGACTATGTTGCACTGAAGAATGTTATATAACTTCCCCTAGTCACAGGTGTTCAAGAAGGGTCAGGGGTGCCTGGATGCTACTTTCCAAGTGTGTGCACTAGTGTCTGTCCTATGATAAGGACCTAAGTTAGATTATGAGCCCTGTTTGGTAATGATGACTGTGTTGTACTGGTACTAAAGTGTGACTGTAATAATTTGTATAGGGTGACTGTTTCACCCAAATGATGCCCCCCTCTTTTAGGGTGCATGCAATGTCGCTGAGGATAATGCAACCCAAAGGAGGATTGACCATTTTGCTGAAAATATGCCTTACAAGGGGGAGTGTGCTTGGTGGAGACTAAGGCACACACAAAAAATTCGTTAGGAAACAAGTATTGATACAAGAAAGAAAAACACACATGTAAAATGTAAACTAGCAGAAAAGAAGACAATGTGTAAGCTAAGACGTAAGAAGATAATACATAAGAAGACAATGTAGACTGCAAAAAGTGGGTTTCAAAAAAAGGACATCACTCACAATGTCATAAGACAATAAAGGCTGACTAGGCCAAAAGCATACAAGTGTACACACAAGAAAAAAAGTAAAGAGTGTAAATAATGACAAACAATTACAAGCAATGTAATAGATAACCATGGAAGTGAATAGACCTGTAAAGAAAATTATACACATGAAGCACCTGTTAGCATGTTTGAAAGATAAATAATATGCCAAAACATGCATGATCCAATACAGGAATGTGCTATGAAAAATGAAACAATAGAACCTATAGTGTACATAAGTGGATGCCTCCAAGAGCTGCTGTGGGACTGGTAATAGGTATTGCGTAAAGCATCCATGTTGCGTGTGTGCATCTATAGAATATGTGGTCATAACTAGAAAGCAAGTGAACGTGCATGTGTATATGATAAAGATAATGACATACAATATTCTATCTCGCATGTGTAAGAAAGTGTACATGTAAAAGCATAAGTAAGAAGAGAAGTGAGCACCAGAATATGCAATAGTATGGATGGAAGAGGATGGAAGGAATGACATAGTGAGAGTATGAGGGATCGCATGCCCACTGAGGGTGTGCATTTGCGTGTTTATGACATGAGGTTCATTATACTGCCCCTCAACAGTAAGAATCGAAACTCATAAACCGAGGTGTCATCGGGAAATGGCTAGATAGTGTATGCGAGAAAGATATAATCATGAAGTGTAGCATGTAGATAGTAAGTGATGCAAGTTTGTTATTGTATAGATCCCTCAACAGTCATGTAAGGACCATCAGAACATGAGTGCATCATTAGGCAGTGAGATGTGTGCTAGAGAGGTGCCATTAGAAAGTGTAGAATGTAGGATAATGAAGTGTGATGCACAAGAAAAATATGCTAGAATGATGTAGATTTGAAAATTGATAGTGTTTTTTGTGGAGAGAGAAATGCAAACTAGAAAGAGTATGTTGAAGTGTGGAGTGTTGAAGTGTAGTGTGCAAGGTAGATGTGCCGAGCATGGTATTCGTGTATCATGTGTAAGATTAGGTGTGAGTAGAAGATGCATAAAGTGAACCACTGTGTATGATTGTGGAGGAAGAAAGAAGATAAGAAGAAGGATGTCCTAAATGTGAATGTGAGCTGCATGGGTCCTGTTTATAGATCCCTCAAATTCAAGTGTGAACCAAAGCACAAGATTGCTTCATCAAGAAATGAAGATACTAATGTATCAAAATGCGTATGCTATATGTGAGAGATTAGATGTGAAATGATGAGAATATAAGACACATGTTGATGTTAAAAGGGGGAGAAGAAATAGTGTGATGCCCCCAAAGTGTGTGATAATGAAAGTTTTGTCTGATGAAAGTGAAAGATGAGGGTCCTCCACCCAATGCTTGCAAAGATAAAGGCACGTGACCATGCTCTAAGAGTGGTGGTATATGAGATAGACATTGTGTAAGTGAATAAATCCTATATGCATATGACCAATGAGTATATGAGAGGGTGGTGTCACCTTTAGGTCAAGCATGCAAAGGTGATGGGATACCGAGGAAACTGAGATTTCCGAAGGTGGGGAACTAGAATGATGTTGATGGAAGACATAGGATGGACAATGTAAGGCCGTGTGTGAATAGGTGAGCTAGGAGTAGATTGTGATTTAGTTTCAATAGGATGCAGGGACATAGATGCTCTATCTAACCTCAATATGAGGTTGTAGCCATGGTGTAGATGGCTAAACACCATTGATAGAAATAAATTTCTGTTTGCATGCATTTAAAACAAAAACATTAAATTGGCCATGAGATGATAGGACAGTTGCACGAAGCTAGGAGAGTCTCTAGAGCATATCACACTCTAACTGATGTGCCCAACAAAGGCCAAGTGGTTGAGTGAGAGGAAAAATAGTGGCCAGAAGTTTGAAACACCACTGATTTTGGACTTGGATCTGTTAATTTGTGCGAAACAGTAGGTGATAGCAACGAGGAGGCATAGAAAAACACCTGTTGAGACCACCATGATGGATCACACCATAGGTTTTGATGAGGGATTAATAGAAGCTCTAATGTGCAAAGAACATTTCAAAAGAGAAGGTGCGTGATAATCAAAGAGATAAAGCATGAGTGGGGGGATGCGGTCTTATAGTAAAACTAGAAAATCAAGAGCCCTCCGCTTATGAGGATACGAGATATGTATGATTAGCGAGGAAGTAACACTTATTTTTAGGTTTTGGAAAGAGGATTGTTAAAGATTATTGAGCTTGGATTTTAATTGTTAGGTGTAGAATCCCTTAAGATTGGAACTCAATTGCATGATTATCGATGAGATATTTATGAGATTGTGAGTTGAAACAATGATCTGTAGATGTCCAAACACATTGATGACTATTTGCATATATATTTTAATTGTAATTAAAATTATGACCTTTTTTAGGGATGATTTGGGTCTAAATTTAGTAGAGGAAACGTAGTAAGATTAATTTCGACAAGATGTGGTAGTAGAATATGTGGAACAAAAAAGAATTTTGTGTATGTTTTGTTAGGTGGCTGCCATTAAATTTCTTTAGTGTTAGAGACAACATTGACGGTTGTTTTAGCTGGTGTGGGCTTGGCAGATCAATTGAAAGTTGATTTACTTTGAAAACATGTAGAGGATGAATCTTTTTGTTGATATTTGAGCTTTCATATAGATAAAAGTTTAGCTTCTCATAGCTTAAGAGTATGCATAGTCGATTGCAAATGATGGAGAGTATCAAAGAAGAATACTTCTGAGATCGGTGACAATCGATATGAATGGAATAAAGATTGAAGATCAGAGTCCGTACGCACAATTGAGAATCTTAACCAGTTATTTTTATATAGTAAGACATATCCACTAGATGTTCATTAGATCTGTCTAACTTGTGCCAATTGAGAACCTGAGATTAGGAACCGAAAATCATAGATAAATGAGAAAGAAAGAATGACCGAGAGATGCAGGAAAGATGTCCGAAGTGGACAGGTAGGTCATTTAAACCAACAGATACACACTGAAGACTACAAGGAAGAGTTACATAGGAGAATGATCATCTACACAAATCGGACATGCCACATAAAATCCAGAGATGCTTGTGGGTCACACTGCCCATAAAAAAGGAAGCTGGGTGAAAAAATTAGGAGGAAGTAGGTAAGGGGGATGGGAGGGTGTGAAGGAGAATGAAGAGTAGTTTGGAATCCAGAGAGGAATGGCCTGAGAATTAGCTTGGTTACAATTGATGAATTTGTGTTGAAGTATTGATAAAGAGAGGCATCTTGTGTGCCAGTGAAAGATATTGTGCATGTGAGAAAAAAGAGGTGATGAAGGAAGATATGGGTGTGATAAGAATTGACAGGAATGGTTAGAAATGGTAGATGTAGGAGGACATGTGGAACGACAGTCGAGTTAGAGATTGAGTGGGGATGGAGCAAACGACGTAGATCCACAAGATTGGTGGCCTCATCACGAGAAACAAATAAAATTCAAGTCTAAATTCCTAAGGATGCTCAATGATCATGATCAGTCAGCTTTTTAAGGTGGGCTTCGGTAGGTAATTTCCTAAGAGTGGGGCCATAGTTAATAAGGATGATAAAATCCTAGAATAAAATGTATCGTAGCTCGCGGTCACAAAATTATTCAGAAATATAGGTATTTATAATGCCTAAATCTGATTGCATAACAGTAAAAAATAGACCATTAAGTACACAATAGAGCCGATTAAAAATAAGCTCGTAAAAATAGGGAATACGAAGAAGACTTTAGTGATTCATCAAAAATAGGGACTGTGCCAAATTGGTGACATGATGGATAGTAGAGGGGCGAAAGGATCACATAGAACCCATAAACATGTGCAAAATGGGGGTTCTACCTAAACTAGGGCACCTAAATGGGTCAGTGGTGCCTGTGGGCACAACAGACCTACTCTATGGGCTATGACTACTCAAACCTCAGGCAAATATCCCTCGTAGGTCGGGAGATGTTTGATCTCCTCACTTCTTGTCAATAGTAAATTGACAAAATGAGCATGTAGTACGATAGCCTAAATGAATATTGACTTAAACCTTAAGGATTGTATGAAATCCCAAAAGTAAAAAGAATGTTAAAGAAAGGTTGACTATCCTATTTTTCAAATGAGTGAACTTACGATTGAGAGCCAGATACTCCTTTTCGACCCAAATGAAGTCTAGGTGTGTGTGTGTGTGGGAATTGTGCCCTAGGGGATCTGGGCAGGTCCACTGTAGTGAGAAAATAGCTAGAGTAAAGAGGTAAGTAATGGTGCAGGAAATAATGATCATCCCCTCCATGAAGTGTATGCAAAGATGCACTCCCTTCCTTGAATGGATTCGTGTGATTTGAGTATTTTTGGATGCACCTTTGTGGGTGATAAGCTATGATTAGGCTTGGTCCTTATTTTTGTATTATGTAAAAAGGTTTTAGAGGGGACCTTACTTAAGGGTACACCAAAGGCTCAAAAAAACCAAGATAAGAAACTATAAACCGTGTAGTTTTAATCATGTGGGTCCAACCCCAATCAAAAGAGAGAAAAAGAAGAAAACAAGGTAGGGGCCATCTTCTCCTATAAATTTCCCAAATTGAACCACCAACCATAAAAAATAAAAATGTAGATTAGAAAAAAACCACAAAAAATAGCTGCACCAAAGGAACCAAACGGAAACACACAACACTAACAAAAAAAATTAAAACTTTAAAATAAACCCTACATCGGTAGGGAGTGGGGGTAGAGTTTCAGGGATATGACAATAGTGGGGTCTAGTTTGTAGCTTTTAAAATTCTTGTAAAATTTACCATGCTTCCTGCCAAGTCCGAAATTCACTAGAGTCAAAATTGAGTGGATTGGACTTACAAAGATCCATTAATAGCATGTGCATAGACAAGTAGTTGTTGTGTTTTTCCTCAGAGCTTTAATCGGAGATTATCTAGGTCTGGTGGCAATTTCCCTTTGAGGCAAGTGTTGGGGGTCCCAAATCTGTTCCGTAATAGTAGACTAGGCAAAAAGTTTGCATTTTCTCAGGGGTTTTAACAATATTAGAGTGCAGTTGAATTTAACTTCAAACTAGAGCCTCTTCCATGGCAAGAAGAGAATAGTGGGAGGGCAGGGATTCCTCTCAACCAATATTTCTTTGTCTTTTTAGCCAATGACAACACGCTAAGTGCTTTCTTGTTACGGAGAAGAAACTTCACCTCAGCTCTGAAGTGGTTTAAGAGGACCAAGAGCTGTTGTGAAATGTGGAAAGAATTCCCCCTCAAGTGACATAACACACCTTCATACGCTGGCCACCTTATAATAGTGGCTTAGGATAGAGGAACGTACGCCGGAAAAGTGAAAGGCGAGGCGTGGAGAATCTACAAGTAACTCTTCTGCGTACCGACCTCTGAGGTCGTGCCGAGGAGACAGCCGGTGGGGGGGTAGAAGATGCAGAACAAACTAGTTAGGCAGCTAATGTCTCGCATCCTAGTGGAATTTGCGATCTAAGCAGAGAAGGCCCTTTATACTTGACTAGGTGATAGATTGATCAGCAAGGATGAATGTCAAAGGCGTCCAATCAATATCGAGCTCTTGGGTGATTTGATCTTATCTTATGTAGGTGGGAATACGTGGAAAATGACGGGCTAGTTTCATATATACTCCGGATATGGTAATGGTGGATGTAAGTAGTCACTCTAGGGATGGTTCTCTGCTAGTCTAGAAAATTCTTGCTTGTGGTGTGTCCAGCAAGAAATTGTGGATAATGATAGGTGGAAGTGGGAGGGACTGAAATACTAGTGTGGCGTAGGTAGGTCTATATTTGATGACCTGTTGGAATCGTTAGGCTGTGGATCTATGAATCACAACCAGAGATCTTGGTTGTTGCCAGTACTGTTATGTCATATGCAATCCAGTTCTAAATCCCTAGATCCAGTAATTCCAGCTTTCTCAGCTTCTATAATCGACCCAATAGTTGTGCAATCTTCAGAATATCTCACATGGCGTTCTCGCAACCTGGATCTTAAGCTGGTTCTATATCTACGAGGGTTGTCTTAGTGTTGGCTATAGAACTAAAGGATCACAACCAAAGTGTTCTCTTTGGGCCTTTTACAGTCATGTGGATGCTTTCTAGGGTAATCTGTAGCTTTGGCTGATTTGACCACAACGCAGTGCTTGTGTCTTCTATGTTATTACTCTGAATGAGAAAATGATAAGGTGTAACTCTGTGGTGTTAAGAATAGCTTGTATCTGAGGATTTGGCTATGCAACTAGTACCGTGATATGTTGGTTGAGCACGAATGGCTCAATATATATTCCCTGGGTCGAGGTCCGGAATTGTCATACGAACAACATGATAAATCTAAACTGCAAGAAAGCCAAAAAAGAGAATGTTAGCGTGATAATCATATCAGATAACGTAATGAGTGGTGGGATGTCTATTATAAGAAACTAGGGAAAATCAAGAAGCCCGCTTATGAGGCACTACGTGATATGTATGATTAGCCGAGGAGTTGGGAGTTAACACTTATTTTCATGTTTGGAAGCGATGTTAGAAAGCTATTGAGCTTATGATGGTCATGTTAGGTGTAGAATCCTTAAGCTTTGGAAGCTCAATTGCATTATTATCGATGAGATCTTGAATGAGATTGTGAAGTTTGAAACAATGATCTGTAGAATGTCCAACACATTGATGATATTTGCATATACTATTTTCATTGTAATTATGACCTTTAGGATGATTTGGGTCTAAATTTAGTAGAGGAAACGTAGTAAGATTAATTTCGACAAGATGTGGTAGTAGAATATGTGGAACAAAAAAGAATTTTGTGTATGTTTTGTTAGGTGGCTGCCATTAAATTTCTTTAGTGTAGGAGGACAAATTGACGGTTGTTGTAGCGGTGTGGGCTTGGCAGATCAATTGAAAGTTGATTTACTTTGAAAACATGTAGAGGATGAATCTTTTTGTTGATATTTGAGCTTTCATATAGATAAAAGTTTAGCTTCTCATAGCTTAAGAGTATGACATAGTTGATCAAATGATGGAGATGTATCAAAGAGAATACTCTCCTGTAGAGGTGACAATAGAATTTGAATGAATAAATATTGAAGATCAGAGTCCGTAAGCACATTAGAATCTTACCTCAGTTATTTTTATATAGTAAGACATAATCCACTAGATGTTCATTAGATCCTTGTTTAATTTGTGCCAATTGAGAACATGAGATCTTAGAACCGAAATCTATAGATAAATGAGAAAGAAAGACATGAGATAGATGCATGAAAGATGTCACGAAGTGGACAGGTAGGTCATGAAACCAACATATCACACAATCATGAAGACTACAAGGAAAGAGCTTACATAGGAGAATATGATCATCTACAAAATCTGGACATGCCACATGAAATTCTCAGAGATGCTCTTGTGGGTCACCATGCCCATTAAAAACGGGAAGCTTGGGGGTGAAAAAATTAGGAGGAAGTAGGTAAGTGGGGATGGCGGGTGTGAATGGAGAATGAAGGAGTAGTTTGGAATCCAGAGATGGATATGCATGAGAATTAGCTTGTTACAATTGATGAATTTGTGTTCGAAGGTATTGATAAAGAGAGGCTACATCTTGTGTGCCAGTGAAAGATACTTGTCGCATGTGAGAAAAAAGAGGTGAAGTGAAGATATTGGTGTGAGTAAGAATTGAAACAGGAATGGTAGATGTAGGAGGAAATGTGGAAGCAGACAGTCGAGTAGAAATTGAGGTTGGGATGGTAGCAAAAGCCTTAAGATCCACAAGATTGGTGGCCTCCTCACGAGAAACAAATAAAATCAAGTATAAATCCTAAGGATGCTCAATGATATGATCATTAAGCTTTTTAAGGTGGGCTTTGGTAATTTTCCATAAGATTGGGCCATAGTAATAAGATGATAAAATCCCTAGAAATAAAATGTATTCGAGCATCAGGTTCACCAAAATTATTAAGAAAATATAGGATTTATAAATGCCTAAATATGATTGCAATGTAACAGTAAATAAATAGACAATTAAGTACACAATAGAGCCGATAAAATTAAGCTCGTAAAATAGGGAATACGAAGACTTAGTTGATTCATAATTAAATATGGACTGTGCCAAATTGGTGACCTGATGGATAGAGAGGGAGAAGTATCACATAGAACCTCATAAAAATGTGCAACTGGGGGATCTACCTAAACTAGGGCACCTAAAATGGGTCAGTGGTGCCTGTGGGCACCACAGACCTACTCTAGGTGCCTATGACTACTCAAACCCTCAGGAAATATCCTTCGTAGGGTCGTGAGATGTTTGATTTCCTTCACTTCTTGTCACTAGTAAATTACAAAATGATCAATGATGTCACTGATAGCCTACAATGAAATATTGACTTTCAAAACCCTTAAGATTGTATGAAATCCCAAAAGTAAAAGAATGTAAATGAAGTGTTGACTATCCTCATTTTTCAAATGAGTGAACTTACGACTGAGCAATATACTCCATTTTAGACCCAATGTAGTTCTAGGTGTGTGTGTGTGTGGAATTGTGCCCTAGGTGGATCTTGTGCATGTCGCACTTGATAGTGAGAAAATAGCTAGATGTAAAAGATGTAAGTACATGTGTGCATGGAACATAATGATCTTCCCCTCCTATGAAGTGTATGCAAAAGAATGCACTCCCTTTCCCTTGAATGGATTCTTGAATGATCTTGAGTATTATTTGGATGCAACCTTTTGTGGTGATAGCTAATGATTAGTGCTTGGTCCTTTATTTTTGTATTATTGGTAAAAGGTTTTAGAGGGACCTTACTTAAGGGTACAACCAAAGGCTCAACAACCAAGATAAGAAAACTATAACAGTGTAGTTTTTTAATCTGTGGGGTCCACACCCCAATCAAAAGAGAGAAAAATAGAAGAAAACAAAGGTAGGGGCCATCTTCCTATAAATATCCCAACAATGAACCACCAACAATAAAATTGTAGCTAGAAAAAAAACACAAAAATAGCTGCACCAAGAACAACGGAACAACAACACTAACAAAAAAAATTAAAAACTTTTAAATAAACCCTATAATCTTGGTAGAGTTTCAGGGATATGACAATAGTGGGGTCCTAGTTTGTAGCTTTAAAATTTCTTGTAATCTTACCATTCTTCCATGCCAAGTCCGAAATGCCACTAGAGTCACAAATTTGGTGGATTTGGACTTACATAAGATCCATAATAGCATTGTGCATAGCCAAGTAGTTGTTGTGTTTTTCCTCTAGAGCTTTAATCTTAGATTCTAGGGTGGCAATTTCCTCTTTGAGGCCAGTGTTGGGGTCCAAATCTTGTTCCTTAATAGTAGACTTAAGCAAAAAGTTTGCATTTTCCTCAAGGGTTTTAACAATATTAGCTTGCATGTTGAATTTCATTTCCAAACTAGAGCCTTCTTCCATGGCAAGAAGAATAGTGGGAGGGATATCTTCCACCAATATTTCTTTGTCTTTTTAGCCAATGCCCACAATTTCCTTGCCTTTCTTGTTACTGTAAAGAACCCTTCACCTCACGCTTGAAGTGGTTAAGAAGGACCAAGAGATGTTGTGAAATGGTGGAGAATTTTCCCCCTAAAGTGACATAACACACCATCATACGCGCCACCTCATCATATGGCTCTAGGATAGAGGAAACTGTACGCCGGAAAAGTGACAGGCGAGCGTGAGAATCTACAAGTAACTCTTCTGCGTACCCGACCTCTCGAGGTCGTGCCGAGACAGCCGGTGGGGGGTAGAATATGCAGACAAACTAGTTAGGCAGTCTAATGTCTTCGACATGCACTAGTGGAATTTGCGAATCTAAGGCAGAGAAGGCCCTTCTAACTTGGACTAGTGTGATAGATTGATCAGCAAGGATGACTGCTCAAAGGCTCCAATCAATATCGAGCTCTGGCGTGATTTGATCTATGGGTTGCGGAATACGTGGAAAATGACCCGGGATAGTTTCATATATTTCTCCGGATAGGGTCATATGGTGGATGGTAAAGTAGTCACTCTATGGATGGTTCTCTGGCCTAGTCTAGAATTCTCTAGCTTTGTTGTTGTGTCCAGCAAGGATAATTGTTGGATAATGATAGGTGGAAGTGGAGTGGACTGAAATACTAGTGTGCGTAGGCTAGTGTCTATATTTGATTGACCTGTGGACTCGTTAGGCTGTGGGATCTATGAATCACAACCATAGATTCTTGGTTGTTGCAGTCCTGTTATGGTCATATGCGAGATCAAGTTCTAATCCCTAGTATCCAGTAATCGTATGCTTTCTCAGCTTCTATATTTAGAACCAATAGTTGTGCAATCTTCTCAGAATATCTCACAGGCGTTCTCGCAACCTGGATTCTTAAGCTGGTATCTATATCTACGAGGGTGTCTCTAGTGTCTGGCTATAGAACTAAAGGATCACACCCAAATGTTTGTTCTCTTTTGGGCCTTTCTACAGTCATGTGGATGCTTTCTAGGGTAATCTGTAGTTTGGCTGATTTGACCAAAACGCATGTGCTTGGTCGTCTTCTATGTTTAATCCTCTTAACTGAGAAATGATCAGTTGTAAATCTGTGGTTGTTCAGAATACTTGTATCCTGAGATTTTGGTCTATGTCAACTATTACTGTGACTAGGTTTGGTTGAGGCACGAATGGCTCAAATATATATTCCCTGGGCTCTTGAGGTCCCGTAATTGTCATACGAAACAAAATGTAAATCTAACTGCAACGAAACAAAATTCTAACTATGTGAAATAAATCTAACATATGTAACTTTTATTCTTTCTAAGAAATCTCTTAACAATTTTAAGGAAAGCAAACTATTTTAAGCGTATCTAGAAATAATAACTAAACAATAATTAAAACAGACAAGATAACCGAGTGTAGTTATTTGCTTGTGCGATTTGGTAGAATTATCCTAAATAAGTAAAATAGCTCATCTAATCTATCTGCAAGATTCTCGATCCTACCTCAGAAGTGAGGAGTGAATCATAGTTTCTTAGAAACTATCAATCCCCACAGCTTCCCTGGCAATATTGAGAATAGAATTTACTGAAATAAAGCAATTAACTACTCTATTTGATATGATTCTGACTAGAACTTTGAAATTTAAAACTTGGATTCCGCAGAACAGTGGCGAATCCGATGGTGTGTGTGATCTCGTCCCCTCAGTATGATCTCCTCATTCTTTCATGTTCACGTGGATCCAGAAAAGTGTGTAATGCTAGCACCGATAGGAGTAGATTTTAGGACAAGGACAGCTCAGAATGCAGACCGAGAATGCGAGTAGGGGAGGGATAGCGCAAGAGTACAGAGCTTGGCTTATGCGATTCCTAGCGGGATTTTACTGCGAGTCATGCAACATGAAGCGACCAGAACCTGTGACTATCCTATACGAAGAGAAAAACCTGCAACTTTAATGGCTTCCTAAGCTATCCTGTTCTAATGGTTTGGATAAAACAACAACACTGTTTGCACAAGTTGGATATGTTGCTTACCAACAGCTGAATAAAGCTAACCAGGAAAATAATGAATTGAACTAAGAACTCTAAAACATGGTGAAAGCAAATCTACAGCAAAAGAAATTCAGAGGCAAGTTTCTAACTGGATTTGGATGAGATAACAACACTGCCTACACAAGATGGGTCTGTGGCTTACCAACAGCTGAGCAATTTTAACAAAAGATGCAAGTGAATTCAAGCTATGGCTTCTAAACAAGATAACTAACTAAAACACTAAAATGAGGGAATGAGAGTAAAGATCAAACTTCAAAATCCAGCCAAGCTTCATATCAAAAACTCCAGACCATTTGCATGTGCACAGACCATGCATTTATAGGAATTCAATCACCCAAGAACCAAAACCAAATTGAACTCCTAAACAATAAACAAAGGAAAAACACTATTCCAGGGGACCAAAAACATAAATGCATGCTCAAGTTGGCAAGGAAAAGTTGGTGAAATGTGATATTTCATGTGAGTCACATCAAAGAACGTTCTGGAAAATGCGCACAAGACCGCCGCTCTGAGCAGGGTGGCAGTTACAGGACCACTGCCCTGATCAGGGTGGTGGTCACGAGACCGCTGCCCTACAGAGCGGCGGTTTCATCACTGAAGGTCAAGAGGCCAAGGAAAGAGGGAAAAAAGGGGAAAACAAAGGGTGCGGGGGCTAAGCGGGGCATGCGGGATGTTAACGCATGCTCCGAGGGCTTCTCTGGATCCCGAACACCTTGCGAGGAGACCTGTATCATCATCGGGGCACTTGTTACACTGTTCTGGCAGTACAGTACCTTACAATTTTGGGTACGTACAGAAACCATAATGCCTTCCTTTTTGATGCCAACCTATTCTCCATTGTCTAGAAATGGCCATTTGGAGAACTTGATATGACTTAAACTCAAATTTCTTGATTTTCCTGTTGACTTGTGTCTTGAAATTTTATCAACAATATTGTATGGACATCCTTCACATTTCCCAATGCTTGGTTAGGTCTATTTTTTTCTTTTAAAAGTCATCATTCATTCTAAAGAGTTTTCACATGGTCATGCCCTTTTATGCGTTGGATGAATTCGGTGAAGACCTTCATATTTATAGTCTCCTAGAGCTCAATCTTATCCTATCATTGCGGGTCGAATATAGGTTCTACTTAGAAATAGGCACCACCGATTAGGAAAACCCTCTAAGAGTTCGATGGTATGAACTAAAAGCTACGACCAATACTAATAGTGTATTAGAGGCCTATAGACCTATGTGTTGTAGGTATAAAACCCACTTCCTTCTCCCTAAAATTCTTAATATGAAAAAATCACTCAGTTTTTGAAAGCATGGAAGATTAAATTAGGGCATGCCTGAATTGTAATGAAATCTTTCTCTAGGACTACACACATGCTAGAACCACCAAATAGGAAGTACTGATGAGAGTGTTCCTTTCATTTGAAATGATATTTCTAACTTTTTTGGGAGTTTCGTTGAAGTCATGTCATTCCTTATAATCATTAATACAAAATCCTATATTTGTACAAAAATCTACATATTTATTTCCTTCTCTATACACATGCTTAAAAATTGTACTTAGACCTTTGTATAAATTATGGGCTTCATTAATTAATTCTCTAATGGTCCAACTAGGAGTTAGGGACTTAGAGAGAACATTGACAATGTTCATTGAGTCACCTTCGATAATGATATTTCTAGATTTTTTGGGAGTTTCATTAAAGTCATGCCATTCCTTATAATCATTAATTCAAACTCCTATATTTGCAAAAAATCTTCATATTTTTTCCTTCTCTATACACATGCTTCAAAATGGTACTTAGACCTTTGAATAAATTATCGGCTTCATTAATTAATTCTCTAATGGTCCAACTAGGAGTTAGGGACTTATAGAAAACATTGACAATGTTCATTGAGTCACCTTCGACAATGATGTTTCTGATGTTGAGATTCCTAGCAAGTCTGATTCCCTAGAGAGCAGCTCAGAGTAGTAGTTTGTTTTATTACCCATTGGACCAATATATGTTGCAATAAGATGGCCCTTGGGATTTATGATTAGACCACCTCCTCTAGCTGGACTAGGGTTTCCTTTGGAGGTACCATCAAAGTTCAACTTAGACCATCCTTCGGAAGGGGTAATCCATTGTACAAGAGACCTATCAATGCATTGAATGGGGGAAATACACTACTTTATATCGATATTCCATGACTTCAGATATCTCGCCTCCTCCTCTAGATATATGGATTTTTTTGGAGGTTTAAATTTAACGATGATTTCTTTTGTAGCCATGGTCATTTCATTGAGGATACTTTTAGTGGTCTTGTTAGTATCTATGAAAATGATCGAGTTATGGGATTTCTAAATTCTCCAGATGGTGTGAGGTAAAATAATTTTCCACACCCTGCGAAGAAGAGCATGCTTAAAAAGAGGTTTCCGTTGTAGTTAGGATTGTATGATATCTTTTGGAAAATACAAATTGACTTCAAACCTCTTAAAGATAAGCTTCTAGAGAGAACTAACAACTGGATAGTGAAGAAGATGTTGGATAGTTTCATTATCCATCTTATAGTGATAACATATGTTCATCATGGTGGACCCTGTTTTGATGAGATTTTCTAGGGTGAGTATCCCTTTATCGAGCACAAACAAAAGGAATTGATTAATGTTCTGGGTAAGCTCTTTGAACCAAATAATTTTCCAAGGGAATTTACTTATAGGTTCATTGGTATACATTTGATACCCTGATCTCACCGAATAATTACCGTCAAAAGAAGAAACCTAGTTAAATTCATATTTATTTTGGGTTGTACTAATGGGTATGAGGTTCAGATTGGTTTAATGTTCCCCAAGAAACTCCTTGTGAATTGGGGTAAAGAACTAAAGGTTTTTCCAATGTAGTAATAGACCTGTTGTCCCAATGCTGCAGCAAGGATATCTTTGAGTTGTTCCTAGTGTTCATTATTTGAAAGTGTGTTAAATTTAGCCTAGTTATCTTTCCAAAAACTTATTTTATCACCCATACCCAGTGTCCATTTGCACCCTGTAGCAAGATCTTTCATGATCTTTGACAATATTGTTCCAAAAAATAGATCCCAATAGGTGACTATCATTATTAAGGTAGTCCATAGTACTTCTTTGATTTAGATATATAGTTTTAATGAGGTTGGTCCATGGTTGTTCTTTCTTGACAAGTCTCCATACCATTTTAGAGACAAGAGTGCAATTCATAGTATGATTACTTTTTATGCCAACACCTCCATCTTTTTTGTTGTTACATGCCTTGTCCTAAGCCACCAAGTGCATCCTATTTTTATCTTCACTTCATGTCCAGATAAATTTTTTATAGATTCTTTCAATTTTTTCCACAATAACCACTAGGATAAAAAATAAGGACATGATGTAAATTAGAAAATTTTGAAGTGTTCTTTTAATAAGAAGGCATTTCCTAGCACTTGAAAGGATAGAGCCCTTCCAACTAAAAATATTTCTCTAAAACCAACCCAATAAGGTATTCCACACGCTCGTTTGGATCTTGTTGGTGCCAAGAGGAAGACCAAGGTAAGTAGTAGTTAAAGAGTTAGTATCACAACCCATGATTTGTGTAATTTTCCTCTATATTTTTGGAGGATTATTGAAGAAGTACAAAGATATTTTATCAATATTGATTTGTTTCCCCAAAGCTTCTTTATATAGATGCAGAATATGCTTCATAAATTTGTCTTCTAGGATATAAGAAAGAAGGAGTAGGATAATGTCATTAGCAAACTGCTAATGGGAAACTGTTATGTCTAAAGAAGAGGGTCTAAGGCCTTTGAGGTAGCCTAAATAAAAAAATATTAATTATACAGCTGAGACTATCCGCCATGACAATGAAAAGAATTGGAGAGATAGGGTCACCTTGACAGATACCACGACTGCTCAGGAAGGAACCCACCTGGATGTCATTAAAAACAACTAAGAATCTGGGTGAAGGAATACAAGTCCATATGATCTTTCTAAACCAATCATCAAATCCAAAAAACATAGAACTTGGTCTAGAAAAGACTAGGAAAGTTTTATAGAAAGCTTTTTTCATGTCAATTTTTAACACCATGCCTACTTTTTTTTATTTTCTCCATTGAGTGTCTGGTTTAATGAACCATAATTAATCCATCTTTGATAAGTCTTCCTTTTACAAATCCTCCCTGTTGTCTTGAGATTATATTCAAAAGAAGCATTAGGATCCTTGAGGTGAGGATTTTGGTGAATATTTTATAGAACACATTCGAGATACTTATGGGTGTAAAATGCTTGAATTCCTTCACCCCAACATTTTTAGGGATTGGGATGATAAAAGTGTTATTTATTTCCTTGCAGATTTTTCTTGTCGTGAAGAATTTGTTTACGGATTTGAAAAGGTCATCCGTATAGATCTCCAAACATTTTTTATACAAGAAAGCATAGAAAACATCCAGGGCTGAGGATTTGTTCCCTTCCATGGAGAAGAATGATTTTTTGAGCTCTTCTAAGGTAGCTGGTTTAGAAAGAGCACCAAGCTCTTCAGGTGTAGCTAGGTTTCTTGGAATATAGTCCAAGAGCTTGTTAACAGCTTCTTGAGACAATGAAGGACTATCATTTAGTAGATTTTTTTAGAAATTAATAGCTTCTTCTTTGATGGAGTAAGGATTTGACATCATTTTTCCAAATTGATTTAGAGCTTCAGATATTTTATTGTGTGCCTTGTGTTTTAAATTTGTCATATGAAAGAAATTTGTATTCTTATCTCTATCTTTGAGCCATATTTCTCTAGATTGAAGCCTCCAATAGGATTCTTCCATTGCACAAATGGTATTGACCTCTGATAAAATATTTTTTTGATGAGTGAAATATTCTTGAATCATGCCAAACGAAACCACTTTCTTTTCCAATTCTTCAATGTCCTCTTTGATATTTTTTTCTGGTTGAAAATATTTCCAAAAAAATCTTTGTTCTAGACCCTTAATTTTCTTTTAAAATGTTTGAGTTTCTAAAAACTTCTATATTGATTTGTTCCTTCCACTTGAATCCCCCACCACTCTTTAATTTTATCAAGAAAATCCAGATGGTAGAACCACATTTTTTTAAATTTAACTGAGGACTGGGTGGGTCTCTCATTATTTACCATATTAAGGACAATGGGATTGTGGTCCGAGGTTATTTTGGGAAGAGATGAGTGATGAAATTCTTAACTAAGGAGCCACTCAGTGAATATGAGTGATTTATCAAGACACACTTGAATGATATTATTACCTAGTATCTTGTTAGACCAGGTGAAGGGATTTACATTGAGTTCAAGATCTAAAAGTTTATTATGATAAATGAAATATGCAAGATTATCAGTTCCAGCAGTGTGATCCTATGCTACCCCTCCTTTTTTAGCAATGGAGAGAGGGGATTTGAAGTATCTCATGAATATCCATTTCCACCCATAGTAGGAGATTTTGAAAATGTTAACAAATCCTTCCAAATATGCCTTCTACCATGGAGTATGTTTAGTGAATAGATAACCGAAAAAATCCTGTGACTTTGTTTATCAACAGTGTGAAAGGAGAGGGTCAGATGGGAGCGAGAGGAAAGTATGAGCTTACCAATAACCTTCGTAGCATCCCAAAATACCACCATTCCTCTAGAAGCACCTCTTGAATCAATCGTAGCTCATTCAACCTTTTTCCTAATTTTCTTACATCAAACTTTTAAGTTCTCAGAACTCATTTTAGTTTCTTGAATGTCTGTAATATAAGGGTTCTAGCTTATTATCAAATATTTGAGCATAAGTTGTTTTAAACTTCCATTAAGGCCCCTAATATTATAAGAAACAATCTTCATTAAAAAATGTGAGGAGAGGAGTGGACCAGATGATCCAAGGAAGACTTAGTTCCATCAACAAGAGATTTGTTGATCTCCTTTTTTGTTTGATCTTTTTTAGAATGTCTACCCTTTGTAGTATTAGCACCTGTATTTTCTTATCTTATGCTGGAATGGGTTATCCTTGAAGTGTAAGTGGTGTAATTACTATGAGATTTCTTATTATCAAAAAATTGGGTGTTGGGTATATTTTTTGTACCCTCTTTTTTTTTTTTCTGTAAACTAGGGTAAACTCATGAGAGTTTGTGTTATCCTTTAGTATAGGACTCAAATTTGGGGTGATTTCTCCATCCTACTTATCAGGGTTGGGGGACTTCAACAATACTTCAAATACCTACATAGTGAGATGAGATTCAGCCAAACTGCTGGAACATTCTTTGACTCGTGTGTAATTACTTTCTCCCCTATCGTTGCCTATAGGATATAGCATTTGGCTGCATTACATGTTGAGAATATATTTAACAAGGATCTAGAAAGATTGCTCCATATTTTTACTAGGGTTTCCTTTTTGATTCAATGCCTCATCTTCAAGTATAAGTTGTTCAGGAGATGCAAATGTCCTGCCTTTTTGAGTTTGAGACTGAATTTGAAAGGGGGCCTTTGAAATTTTTATTTCCTCTTGAATAGGAGATAAACCAATATCTTTAATGTGTCCACTATTCCAAGTTTGTATAAGAAAATCAATATTTTTTGAAACCTCCTCGTATTGAAGGCTAAGAGCAACAAAATTTTCCCCTACAACCTTAAAATCTGAAGATTCTTATTACAGATCAGATTTTTTGAGCAGAGTCTTGGGGACCTAGAGAGATCTTTGTGTTGGTTTATTAGTAGTGGGAATTTTTAATTCCATTTCCTTTGTTTGGGATTTCTTTGGTGTCTTGTTGTCAACATTCTTATTATTATTATTCATTTCATTGAGGGATTTTTTATTATGGAAATTTCTGGTGAAATGTCCTAATTGGTATTTTATTATGATCACATAACTTTATATTTATATGATTCCCTTACTGGAATTTTGTATTTAACCCTAAAAAGGCTGAATAACAACAAGATAGGATGCTCAAATAGCTATAAAGGACCCAACATATGTAAACAAATTACAAAGAGGTTAAGGGTTCCTAGAGGGGATGAGGGTGCTTGTCCATGGCATCTTGGCTAGGTGCTGGTGTCCAGGATGAGAAATGTCGAGGTATGAAAAGACAGACTGAGCTAGAAAGAGTGTAAGACAATAAGTGGAAATATAAGGAAAGAAAAGATGGCTAAGGACATGGGTTGATTAGTAATTTTCTTACTTAGGAATCATATGAATAATAGTATGCAATCAGAACTAGATAATACCCAAATTATATGATTTTGTGTCTACATATATAGAAATTCAAGACACTTTATATCCTTCTCACTCATCATGGATCAGGTGCACATGTTCCTTTTACTAATTTTTCACATTTTCACATACTTTTGCATACTTTTATATATTTTTCATAACACATGAGTTTGATTACTCTTTGTCTCTTATTTTGTAGTTTTGTCCTTAATACACAACAAGAAGAAACCCCACATCCGTAAGCATAAGTGACCAAAATATTAGGTACAACATGACAAAAAAACATGCACTTCACCCCTAGGGTCACTTCCTATTCCTCAACTTCCACGCTTCATCACCCCATGCTTTTTCTTGTCTCTTCAGCACACTTTCACTATCAATATACATGGTTATGAGGTACACATCTCTTATATAATTTATGTTATTGATTATTCACTCAACAACATAAAGTAAGGGAAAATGTATACACAAAATCATGTACTTGGGTACATTTTTAGGTCCTAATCACATACTACTATTCATATGATTCCTAAGTGAGAAAACTAGTAATTGACTACTATCTTTGGCCTCTTTTATGTCTTTCTTGCTTTCTCTTTGGTCTTACACACCTTACAACCTAGTCAGTATTTCAATTTCTTATCTTTTATGACTATGGAAACCATCACATAGCTAGGACGTCAGTGCCCAAGCGCCCTCATCCCCTATGGGCACCCTCGACCTATTTATATCTTTCTCGTCTCTTTTGGGTTTTTTAAATATTTTGGGAATCTTGTTCTCTTATGGGTCAATATTTTAGTCATTAATTACGGAATTCAAACAAGGGAATCATATAAATACAAAGATATGTGAAGGAATCAATGTAGCACTCACTCAAGGGATAAGGGACCACATTTTTTACATACACGCATAGGATGAGATGTTCATTTTTCGATCCACACATCTATTTACATTGTTACATCTAGATATTTCATGCTATCACGTGTGCTTGCACAAGGGCTTCCTAGGGAACAATTTATACACACATGCACAATAACTACACGGAGTCTGAGATGTATTGCAATGCTAGGTTGTAAGTTCACTCTGTCAGGTGACCGTCGGGGTTAGGTCGACTCCCCATTTAAATCTTTTTTATTTTTATGATTTGATGTGTTTTGGGTTTTTTATAGGATATCATTTATTTTTTAGGTTACAGGTGAATTTTGTGATCATCCAACAATATACAGGAGACCAAAAATGAAGGTTAGTGACCACCTGACTACATAAGAAAAATCAGATTATGACATTTTTAGTAGTTACATGTGCTTACCAGAGGTCTCAGGCTCCTAGATGCCCTAGCCCCATTCTAGGCACATTGATCCAGTCTATTCCAAAATTTACAAAAAAATTGAGTGTTGTTGCAACAATATCCTCCTCCTTTTTATCAGTTTTCTAGTCCAGAACACTTCGAGATTTATTACAAAATCAACTAAGTCTTCTATTCCCTCTCTTACACTTAGGGTTTCAATTTTCATTATCTTATTACTTGTGTCAAATCTATGCTTTAGTTTTTATTTATCATATGTGACTCTACAATATCTAGGGTTTAGCATAATTCTATTTTTGTTAAATTAGCTGGTCTTTTGGTTAGATATTTTGCGTCATAAAATCTTGGGCATTACATCTAGTATCAGAGTGAGGTTTTAACATCGAGCGCAATGAGAAATCATTCAATTTTTAATAACTAAGTTTGGAATGGTTTACTTTCCCATTAAATGAAAATGTTTTTGCTAAAATTATTTTCTCCCCTTCTACATTAGAAAAATACTACCATAAGGTACTGAATGCCACACATCTTCAACAAACAGTTAGGAGTGTTGTTCCTAATAACATGATGTGATTTGAATACTACATTAGATGATAAAATTTGAGAAATGGAACCGACGATGGTGATTGAAACTGTTATAAATAATCTTTGGATTAGTGCTCACATTATTATTTATAAAATTTTATATTCATAAATTAAATTAGTGAGATAGTGTGTCAGTAAGATATTAATATTGTTATATTAATATCATTTGTGTGTGAGAAAAATAAAGTTTATAATATTATTAATATGATTTATTAATCAACTCATTATTAATAATATAGGATAATATATATTAGTAGTGATTTTGTTAAATAAACAACACACAACTATTTCAGAGTTGTGTGAGAGATTGTTGGGTTTGGGAGTGATTATAGGAGAGATATGTGAGTATATTGTGGGATTGAAGATTGGGTTTGAATCCTTATATTAAGGATACCATTCTACTATATATTGTAAGCTTACACTCTTTGTAATTGGTTCTATATTTATTCAATCAAAATAATATAGTGTGTTTATTATATTGTCCTTTGCAATATTATCTTCATTCTGCAACTTTGTTTATTTGTATCAAATTAATTTCTTCCATTCTATAATGTAATTGATACCTATTTAGATTAGTTAAGATATCCATTTCACATCATCTTGTATCAAAGCAGGTTTCCTTTTGCACGTGTAGAATTAATGAAGAATATGATTGAAGGAATATCATGAGAAAGTTTCCAGTAGACACGTCATAGTAAAAAGGATAAAATTTACTCATATGACATTAGATTTATATCTTGTTTTTTTCCTAGAAATAAAAGAACAAGACATAGGATGTTGCAGTTTACATCATCTTCATATTCGACTTGTAGGTGTGCCTAAATGTCTGTGTAAGTTGAGTAAATTTTTTTATTGTTTTTTTAAAAATGACTGATAAATTAATTATATCTAGAAAACCCAGATCCAAAATATTGCAAAATTTATTGGGTTTGGTTAGTTAAAATTTGGAAAATTGCTATCAAAATTTTACAAAAAAACAGTTTCTAGTGTAATAGAAACATAGAAATCAAAACAGGGATCTAAAATAAAAAAGTGTTGCATAGTACGTTTATAATTTTTTTCAATAATTGGATGCATTTTCACTTGTACACGATGCCCAATTTATGAGGGGTATTTTAAATCTTCATGATCAAATCTAATTGAGTTAGTAGAAAATAGATGGAGGATGTAGACAACGGCGGAAGAAGGTTAATCAGTGACCTCTCGCTAGCTGCAATCGAAAAGGCCACACAATGATTTTTTGGCATTCATTTTTACTGTGTATAATTTTCATTGTGTGTTGTAATAAGAAAAAATGATTTATTCCTATTCACTCTTATAATAAGTGAGATCCTGTGTGAGTGATATTTCTTTTATTTTCCCTTGAATGTAAAAAAGTGGGCATGGAAATGTGTACACTGCTATGGATTGGTTAGTGGTCCACTAGAAAACCAATTTGAGAGTTTGTGAATCTCTTAGAAAATCACATACAAAGTGGTTAATGGTTCCAATATAAAACCTATTGGAGTTGATGGTACTCTTTGAAAACCATCGCATCATGAGCATGTACTAAAAAAAGCTCATTCACATTTACACTAAGGGGAGAATGTTAGGAATAATATTTGGATTAGCACTCACATTATTATTTATAAAATGTAATATCTATATATTACATTAGTGAGATAATGTGTTAGCAAGATATTAATATTGTTATATTAATATAATTTGTGTGTGAGAAAAATAAAACCTTGTAATATTATTAATATGAGTTATTAATCAACTCATTATTAATAATATAGGATAATATATATTAGTTGCGAGTTTGTTGAATAAACAACACATGTAGCTATTTGACAGTTGTGTAAGAGATTGTTGGGTTTGTGAGTGATTATAGGAGAGATATGTGAGTATATTATGGGATTGAATATTGGGGTTTAATCCTTATATTAAGGATATCATTCTCTTATATATTGTAAGCACACTCTTTGTAATTGGTTCTAGATTTATTCAATCAATAATAATATAGTGTGTTTATTATATTGTCCTTTGCAATATTACCTTCATTCTGTAACTTTGTTTATTTGTCTCCTATTGCTTTCTTCCATTATATAATGTAACCTATACCTATTTAGATTATTTAAGATATCTATTTCACATCAGAAACAAAAATGTCATTCAAATTTCTCTAATTTAAAATGCCTTGCAAAATTTAGAAAAAATCATTTAAAACAATGTGTAAAATGGATCTCGGACTCCCACATCAAATATTGGTTTGGTTGACCATGTTCACTGGTGACTTGGGATGTCACAATAACTAATGAACCAAATTTATATGATCATTTAATCATTTAGTTGAGGATGTTTGAAGCCAAGTTGTTCGTTTTACTGTATGGGACAACTACTAAAAACTAAGACATATGTTTTGATTCAGACCCACGGTTTAGGGATCCATGGTGAGAAACTATAATTTACCACTTCAAACCTCTAGTATTTCACCATGTGAATTGATTTCAACAATTTTTTTTGAGAAAATTACTTTGGGAAATAGTTTTTCAAGCATGTTTTCTAGGCCTTTGGTCATTTTGCAGCAAAAACAAACTATCCTAAACACGATAATCAACTCCAAAAAGAAGGTCTTAGTTTGGGCCCTTATTATCAGAAATGTATTCTATTAATTGCATTATATTATATATGTACATACATACATACATACATGAGAGTAGATAGAATGATTTTTAAAGTTATGGACGTTTATTTTTGAAACTCATTTCATATCCAGTTTGGCTAAAATTAATGAAATGAAATAACAAAATTTTAATAACTAGCCCTAGATAGGCGCTTCCAGTTGGATATCCGTTCACCAGTTTTAGGTTTTGAACATCTCGCTGGACTCTCTATATAATGAAGAATTTGTTAGATGTGTTTTTTTTTCATTTTGGTATTTGGTAATTGTTTTTCCAATCCTTTTTGTAGTTATTTGGTCTAGATCGTGCAAAGGGAGAATTGGGTCTTATTGAACCATTTGACATTTCATGATATTCTTGGAGTCAAAAACATTTATAATGTTTTCAAAATTTTATATTACACATGTTATTTGTTGAATTATGTGAGCCAGATGAATCAGGTAATAGAAAACATTTGTGGGTGTTAATTGTTTTGGTTTCGTTTCGTCTATTGAGATATTGTAAGGAGTCTTAATTTTGGTATTGGGAATAATTGGTAATTTGATAAGAGAGTGCAGAATTTTTGAAAAAATATGAGGGGAAAACCTTAGCATTCAGTTAGTTTAGTATTCCTCTCTTATTTGAGTTGTTATCTTTTGAACACTCACTTGCAATGTTAAAATCATCTCTTTTAAACCTAGTCAAACCCATTTGGAATGGGGGTGAAATATATAAATTTAATCTATAGTAGTGTAATCGAATAATGGAAAATGGTTTTCCACGTGTCTTAAAAGTGTAATATTATGAATTAGAATACTTTTTACTGTTTGAGAATGTGTAACCTAGCCCTATTTTATAACTTTCTTTATAAGAAACTTTGGAAAAAATGACTGATAAACCTTGTAATTTCCTTTCTAAATTGTATGTATAAAATAATTATACTTGACTGAAAATTTTCTCTTAAAATCCCTCTAAATTTTATTTAATTAATATATTATATAGAAGAAAGAAATTTTGTATCCCCTTATACAATGATTTTATATAAGGCTTTATTTCATAACTATTTTATGCTTCTTGGCAATTGAGAATCCCATGATCTATATAGGAAGAAAAATTTTGTTCCACACTAAAGTTTAGTCAAGACCCTCAATATATCACTTGGAGAATTTGTAGTTAATGATTCTAGTCCTTTAGAAACCTTATTAGGCCTAGAAATTCTAGTTATGTATAGTGGTATCTGATAAGATTTTTCCGCGTGTGATAATGCAATGTAATTTTTTGAACTTTATTTCCTTAGAAGGTACACTTGTGATATTAATCCTTTATGAATTGGTAAGAACACTATTATAGATTCATGTTTTTGGTACTTAAATCTTAATTGTGGAAATCATGGAATTGTTATCTCACTCTTACTGTATCTCTTTTAAAGAAAAATAAGGTTTTTGTTAAAATAACAATAATTATATCATCTTCTCTCTCCCTCATTAGATGAAAAATAACTTAATTTTGGTCACTCAATTGGTGGGGTGAAATTTTATGCCAACATTGGCATCGACCCATGAAATATCAAGTTAATAAGATGATAAGAATGATGAATACAATTATATAATACCCATGATAAATATATCTATAAGTGCATATGTAACTTGTGTCCTATAACTACAAGTAAAATTTGGACAACAATATGTAATTGGGAACATGTATAATATAAATACGAGAAACCTTTGTTATAAAAAAATGTTATTGGTTATACCCATAAAAATATATATTAAAAAATATTGTAACATATCAAATCCTTTGAAATGAATGATTTTCATTATTCTTGATTATGTCATGTTTTTCTAATCTCTATTTCACATCCATATTTGGTCATATGAAGCTGAATTGGGAATTTTATTATCTTTCAATGATACAAAAAGAAAAATTAATTTCAATAATATGAGGTTTCATTGTCTCAAAATTTGTATATTCCTTTGGTTACATGACTCTTGGGATACTCTTGTCTCATATTTCAATCACCTTGGAAAGACCACATTAACTTGTTATTAGATAATTTTTTTAACCCTTCATTGTGAAAATGAAGAGTGGTGATTATATAACCATCCCACCTATTCTAGGTAATGAAATAATTTGAAATAAGTGTATCCACTAGCAAAATAATTTGAACTTGGAGTTACTTTAATAAATATGTGTTTTTGGAGTCCACTTGAAAATGTGGCCCCATTACTCTTACCACTTAACAAGGTGGTAACATTTGACTTTCCTTAGTTAAAAATGGACTCATACCTCTAGTTTAAGAAAATAAAAAATTAAGAGAGAGAGAGAGAGAGAGTATTGACCTTTTGGAGTTAATGGGTCATTAGTGGCCTAGGAAATAGTCGAGTTAAAATAAAATATGCTAAGGAAATTGATAATACTTTTGAATCTACCCTTCCATCTAGATATAAATTTTATAGTTGTCCTCTTGAACTCTAGGGGAAGTTGTGACAAGATAATTGGTTTCAATTTTTTTCAAGAAATAATTTGGTGATTTACCTAGGAACTTGATAAGTTTTGAAACCTCCTTTTTGGATAATTTTTATACCTACCTCATTCATGTTTTATCCTTGACTATAATGATAAAGGAACTATAATATTAGTAAAATTATTTCAAGCCTCATTGAGTTTAAATAAATTAGTTGTTTTTTGTTTCATCAAGTGATAGTGGCTTTTTTGGGATGTGGTAATGAAAAAATTGGGTTGATACGGTGGAAACTCTTATATAATTTTAAACAATGTAAAATTTATCTAAAATTAAACCAGTCTCCTAAATCAATATTAATCGGTGTGTTATATGACACTTGAGCACAATTTTGAATCTATGAAACCCCAAGGTGAAACTAGAAATGTAATCTTAACTTTATGGTTGTCTAGATATTACTTAAATAATGAGTAATTTCATTGTGTGATTGCATTTTTTTTTCAAATGAAGTCATAATATTTTATTATGCTTATTTTCTTGTGACCCTTCATCCTTGACCCCTAAAAGAGTAGTCCAAGTACTAGGATAAGTGGAAGGTCTTGTGAATATTTTTTCCACTTTTTAACTTAATTGTGAGCTAGGGAATGAATCCTCTCATAAATTTGGAAATTTCTCTATATTCACGTATGGTTTTTGTGATATTCATGGGTGGTTTTGTCCACATCACATGTGGATAACATGATAATTTTTGTAAAGAATTTTTTATTGTTTTTGTTGGCTCATCCAAAAATAGTTTCCTTAAAAGTGGAATTTATGTTGTACATCCACTTATGTAGAACCTTGTAGAGAATTTAAATGATGACGATAGTAAACCTTTTTAGAAGCCATACTTTTTTTTTCACGATTTACATTCCCCTAATGTGAGATACATTTTATGTTGACCCAAGTTAGAGTTGGTGGGACATGTTTGTTGAGACTAACAACTATGTGGTATGGTGTGATACCCTTGAGATGTCATTATTCTTTTCCCTTCATGTGACTTCCAAGAGGAATTATATTTCTAGGGGAGGGGATGTAGTGCCCACCAATTTATTTCCTTATTTTATTGGTAACTCTTGTTATCAATTTGTTTAATGACATGGATACAACCCTATTTTGAACATTATATGGTGTTATCGTGGATCAACATTGTGATATAGAATGTGTATGAGGCACAATTGTCCAATCTATTGTGGTGATTTTATTGCTAATTTTAGTGATGTTGTTATGGATATTTATCTAAATATGATTTATATGGGTGTTATTTGATATACAATGGATGTATGTCATTCTGATTAATTATATATTTATGGATATTAGTTGAAAATCTAATTTGTATTGTTTACTTGTAAATGATTTAATTATTAGATTTATGTGGTATCGTTTTACTTGGTTTATTTTATCAAGTGAATATGATGACATATGAATCAGCTATACAAGTTATAGGTTCACATATGAGAATGTGGGACTCAAAGTTGCACCTCCAAGTTTGCACAAGTGGATGTCTGGGATGAAACCTCACATTTCCTTGTTAATGAATGGGTATTGTTATGTTGGCTTCAAGTGGTTTTGGATAAATCACTCTCTTTGTTTATGTGTCGTGATTATTTCAGGAACCTTTAAATGTTTCCTTCTTGGCTCATATTTGGATTACTTTATCTAAAGCTTGTTTAGATTTATTTTAGTAGTGTAATGTTCACTACTTGTGTTAGTGATGTTTAAATTTTTTAATCTTGTTTATAGAAGTGCGGGACCACTTAAACATGAGTTGTTTGGGCCCCACTACCTCTCTTTGTGTGCCACTTTTCCCAAACTATAATTTGGGATAAAAGTGGAAATTGGAAGTGTTGCTTTTCACTTTGGGGGTCTCATTTACATGAACATAGACCCCTTGGACCCAACCTATGGGTAGGGGGACATTTATTCAAGAGTGAAATGGGATTTTCCCTCTAATTTAAGCCTATCTTGTCCCCATCCCTTAACTAACTTGTTTTACAAGTCTTCTTGGGAATTTGGAATAAATTTAATTTTGGATTTTGTTAATTATTTTAGAGATTCTTCTCATTAAGACCATTGTCTTCTTAGTGATGGAGAACTTAGGATAATATTGGACTTATGAGAAAGAGTGGGACACATGTTACCCTCTCATTGGTGGAGATCATATAGATTACTTTTCTTATTCCTCCACTTTGGAAGGAGTAAAGGATATTTGGCTTCATTTTTGCACTTGGGAGTTTAGAGGAGAGATTGGAGGAAAGATTTGGAGCTTGGATAACTTGGGTTTGGATTACTTTGTTGAGAGGTAGGCCTCTCTTCCTCTTCCTTTATATTTTTTATCATATGAAAAATGATTGGGATGGTTTTCTTGTGTATCTATGTAAATGTGTTCCATACATAGTGTTTTGCATGTAGTAACTTTACTTGGATTCCACCCATATCACTTGAGATGGGCTTGGAATGTTGGGGAAGAGGGGGTGAAACCCATCTTGCATCCACATGGATTGGTGGTATAGACATGATGGGATATTTATTTAATTTTTATTTCTCCCTCATATGGATGATGAGGAAGATGTGTTTTCATATGGTTTAAAAATTCATCTCCATTCCTTTCTAAGAAAAAAATCCAAGGTTTGAAAAACCTTGGCAAGGAGGAGGCTTGAAGTTGAATTTTGGGAGGTTATGAGAATTTTTGAGTATGGAGATTCTTATGAGATAAATGTACATTATGGAATTTCAAATATTGGTAATGGAAAATCTTGCCAGTCTTCCCCTCCCATGGAGAATTTTTTGAGTTCTCCATTTTGTTTTGGTTTTTATGGATGTTTTGGTTGTGAGTGAGTTTGTTTGAACCTTGTGTTATTCTCTTATTTTACATATTGGAGGCATGAAACATGTCTCTCCAGTAGGCTTTGGAGGGAGTATAACATGTCCTACACATGTGGATATGGAATGTAATGATGTCATTTGGTTGTGTGGACCACCAAGTCACTTCTCTCATGTTCTTGAATATTTACTTCTAATTGATGGAGCATGTTCCTTAGAGCCTTACTTAGAGTATTAAATTCTCAGAGACATGAATAATTCATTATATAATTTGGCATGGTATTCCCACTTGGTGGGAAACTTATCCACTTACACTTTAAAAATTGTAGTTTTCTTTTGGATTAAAAGGAAGATAAGAAATGTATGGTTTTTAATATTAAATTGAAGATCTCATTGTCATTCTTACACAAGGTTTGTTTTGTAAGGAAGAAATTGTGAACTATTGTAAAAATAATCTCATACCATTTATTGTTAACTCAATGTTGTAATGAGATAAATTTAATTTAGTAGAGAAATCCTATTGTTACTTATATTACAATTTTTCTATTTAGAAAGATGAAATTTATCGACTTGTGTTATGACGCCCCAAAATTTTACTCACAAAACAATTAAGTTTAGAGGTAGAAAATTATGGAATAAATTTTTTTGTTAGTTTTATAAAGAATTAATGGGAAGTATCATAAGTTTATGTTACTAAAATATTTCCATGTTTTCATGTGAATATTTATCGTATGCTTATATTTTTCATAAGGACCGATGACATAGATATTTTGGAAATGTGATGACACTGAAGTTGTTCCAATACAAAGGCTAGAGGCTAAGTTCTTCTCTCCACTTCTCCATATTTCTTCTACATCACTTTCCTCTCACCCCTAATCTTCTGTTTCATCGGGGCATTCGGCCCCTGCCCATTCTTCTATCTATTTCTCACCTTTTTCGATCTTCAATCGTCTTTCTTCATCACCCCATCGACACTCGAGGGGGCATCTCTCACTTCTACTATTTTTTTCTTCTACCTCTTCAAAATTTTATCCATCTACTATCTTTGAAGTGGTGTCACTTACGCCACCCCAAAGAGGGAAAAATATAGACACCCATAATTACGCCCAAGCAATTTAAATACTTAAATTGCACTAATTATTTCCCTTCTTGCAAATTGGTGACATATCGTCAAAGATACTCATCTTCTCTCCTATCGTCATTAATTAATTACACTACGCTAATTAATTAAGTCGAATATCCAAAAATACCCTAATTAATGACCTTCTATTAATAAACCGCCCCTTCTATCTAGACTAATTAATTATTATTAATTAATTGGCTTCCCCTTTCATTTAACCAATAAATCAATATTTAATTGAGTTAATCCCCTTCTACAGTCTAAATCATGCTAATTATTCCTCTAAAAGCTTCTATAAGCTTGCACATATATTAATTAAATCATCTTGATTAATTAATGAGCCCCCTTTATCCACATGGGTCACTAATGGACAAACTAAACCCTCCTAAAGTTAACTCAACCCTATCTAAACCCCCCTTATCCATAACTAACTCAACATCCCTATTATCCTACATGCAAATGGATGTAGTGGTTCCTTTATCCATTAGGCTATATAAAGATCCCTCTTCCTACCTTTACACTTACACCTAAAGTCCTTGAGAAGACAAAAGCAAAGCACATAGCAAATAAACTATAAGCTTCTTTGTTATTCTTGAGAAATTCACTATTTGAACAACTAAGCCTCCTTTCTTGCATTTTTCTAGCCAAGTGCTTAGGTCATATGGGAATAGTCAAAGGGTATTGTAGCCAAGCTTTGATGAGCTCCCATTCCTAGGTTCTTGAAGATCAAAACAATCAATTTGATTGCCATAGAGTCTACATAGGTCCATTTACTTTTTGTTGGTAACCTAGAGAAGTAGACGTTTGAATAATTTAGCATCTTAATTCAAAGTTAATGCATTATGCTTAGTATTGATCTTGTTTAGCTCTCATCTTGATGGTGCCTAGATTTTGACTTAGCTTTGTTATAGAACTATTTAGGTGGTAGTTCTTATTCATCTAACTTAGCTTTAAGAAAAAATACATGCACACACATTAACCTAAAATAAAACTATATAAATCAAGTTATTAAGACTTAGTCTCACAAAATCATTGTTTGATTATATAGATGGTATATGGGCAATGCTAATTTGATTTGGGGTTAGTAGTACCAAAATTTCTAATCAAGTAAAAATAAGTTAATCATCAAGATCTCAATAACATTTTAACTACCATATCTTTAGTGTAACGGAAATATAGCCAAATGAGAGATGGGAAAATTTGAAACAAATTTCCAATTAGCAAGTTATAAAGCAATAGGAAAAGTAAGATTACCGAATACTTCTCTAGTTATAATAAGTGGTTAACAAGTAAGTTGTTCCCAAAAAAACTTATTTTATTATCTTTATCATTACCTTTTCCCAAGTTTATGGAAATGTAAGACAACCTATAATTTGATTCAATTAAAAAAAAAAACAATGCTTTTTAACTTATATCAAATAGATGAACTCACGATGCAAATATTTAGAGGGAGAGAAATAGTTGAAGCCCATAATTTTAATAAGATAATCATACTAGTTTCCAAACAATACAATTTATTCCTATTATAAACAATATTTCATTCCATTTTCCATTCACAAATACATATTTTAATACAATTTTATTTATATATACCTGATAGGGAAACATCCAACACAACTCTTTACATACATTACAATGTTCCAAGAATTCACAAGAACACAACCTTGAACAATACATGACAATGTTCCTAAATGGAAAGAAGGCATAGGATGCTAAAAATCCATTATTAAATCTTCAATTAAAAACTTACTTCATATTCACACCCTTCATCAAGTCACTCCCATTTCAACAAAAATGATGAATCCGGTGACACTTACCGCCTAGCCATGCAACAGGGGAATGATCTCATCACCATTACCCCATAAGTTCCATAACTCACACATGGCTCAAGAACCAACAACCAAAATATAGAATGGGTATAATAACCATGTCACACAAAACCAAGAAAATAAGTTTCACACCAACCTATAAAGTAAAAGGGACAAATGATAAGGGATGCAAACCATGCAAAAGAAAGTAACACACACAATCAAACAAATTATAGTTTTAGGAGGGAAAAAAAATACCACCATAACCACTTATTTCTCCACTAGGATAGGGTAGGTATCTCTTAGTTCCTCTTCAAGAAAGAAAACAAGTTTTGGATCCACCCTTATGTTAGGTAAAACATATTTTACGATAGTTAATTTTGCATTTACTATAGTAATTTGGTAAGTGATATATAATTCTTATATGGTTATGTTTATAGAACCATATATATTGTTTTTAATAAATATTCATGAGGTTGTTGTAATTATTGTTATATTTATTTAACAGTATTTTTGTCTGTATTGTTTCTCGATTGTACCTGTGAAACTTAATTCTTTGTTTATACTTGGTTGTGCAATATCTATAAATATTGCAGCCCATTCTTTGTAACATTGATTTCCTGCATATCAATAAAATAACAAGGCTTATTTCCCTCTTATAAAATTAAATTTGGTATCAAAGTAGGTTATTATGGCCTGTGGAGAACATAGGAAGTTATAGAGAGTGTTGAGGAAATTTTGAGAGGGAAATAGTGTTTGTGTGAGCTAGATAAGCCTCCTCCATTCCCTCCATCCCAACCCCTATATTTCCATCTCCCAGTAGGATGGGAAAGCCTCCAGTCCAATCCCTAGGGTTTTTACCTCTAAATATAGAGCACCTATTAGTCACTACTAAAGCTAGTAGTCTGTTAGACTTGACAAAGACTATGTCAAGGTTGGAAGAGAGTTCTAGATCAAGCTCTTATCGAGTTGTGGTGCACATCAAGTGAGATCTTATTTTACACATCAAGCTTCTTAAGGCTTGCAAACCTATGCATTGGAGTTTGATCTTAAAATATTCTTTGATGTGACCTTTACTCTACCTATCATGCTTTGTATTTTACATTAGCTAAAGAAGACTGGGTGAGCTTTTTCCCGAGTCATGTTGCAAAGACTCTAGATCTGTAACGAGTTGTTTTTCTTGTGCACAAATGACTTCATCGAGCCAAATGAATTTCTAAGTCACCTCAGTGTGGCTGAGATGAGAGTTTTCTCCATGAATGAGTTGAGGTTTTTTTCATCCGATCCCCACTGAGTTGCATTTTCAAAAGTGTTGGGTGAGCTAACCTTGCCTACCAAAATTTTATAGCACACATCTAGCCAAGAAATTAATTGAGTTAGGGAAGTTTTTGAACCAATTTAGGGGCCATTCCTTGCAAACCGAGCCCATTTCTCACCTTTTAGGATCATATGCATCAATTGGCCAAGAACTGTCATAGTGCCTCCTACCTCCCAAATTGTTTGATCCAAAATGGTGGTAGAAAAAAACACAGCAGTTTTAAGAGAAAACTTTCACATGAGTCACTTAGAGCGATCTCTATTAGTGAGTTAAATCAAGCTCCCATCCCACCAGACATCCGACCCTTCTCCATTGAATTTTGGGTCGAGTTACTCTACATCTTCATCAGTCTCTACACATGCACATACAAAGCTGCACACCAACCGACCTATACAAAAAATAAATGGAGGCATATCTACTATCAAACAATGAAAATGGTGGTTCAAATAAACAAGTAAAGTTAGAAAACAAATTGGAGATAAGGATCTCAAATCCTCATTTATAGGAATCCCTAAAATGCATGCACCAACTAGACTCTCTCCTCCCAGCCACATCGACCACCATGTAGACTGTCAGGTCATTTTCTAAAGGTGAGTTGATTTGTTCCTAGTTTAAATACAATTATCTTCTTTCTTTTGCATATGTGCTTTCAGTGTTGGGTTGGTTAAGTGGAAAAGTGTTTGGTGTGTGTAAAATGTGATTTCAGAAGAGGGATGAAAGCCTCATTATTTTATTGATATGCAGGAAATCAATATTACAAAGAATGTAATACTGAATTTGGAGAGTCACTTACGCACACTGAAGTTCAAACAAAATGAGAAAATAGAAGCTTTCTTAAGAAGAGTTGTAGAGTTAAGGGCTTCAATTATATCACTAAGAGAAGAGGTCACTACTGAATCTCTCATTCCAATTATTCTGAGAGCACTTTGTCCTTTATACTGTATTTATGTGAAAACACTCAACTTGTCAGATTAGACAGTGAGTTTTGCAAAGTTGGTAAACCTACTGTAATGAGAGGAAACAATGTACAATAAAGATGATGAAGAGGAGAAGACACTTTCTTCTCATTATAAATGGAAAGGAAAAAGTAAATTCAAACCTCATTCCTATCAAATTTCCCAAAATCAGAATGACCATTAAGGGGAAAAACAACAAAAGAAGAAATATCATATCTATAAAAGAGGACACAAGTTGAAAGATTGTTGTTATAATACTTATAATAAATTTTCATCAAGAAAATATGGACCTCAACAACAAAAATCTCACAAGGGACATTATAACTACAATAAAGGGCATAAAAAGGGGAACTGGAGAAGAAAACCCCATCAAAAAGGAAATATTGCTGAGCAAGAAGAGCATTTAGATACTGAAGACTACTTGTACACTGCTTGATCAAGTGAACCCTCCATGTCATCTAATGATGTATGGTATGTTAATTTAGGAGTCACTCGACACATGACCAACCACATAGACTAGTTTAATTCAATGAGGGACACACCTTCGAAAAAACATGTTTTTTTAGGTGATGATTCTTCATACAAAGTTCAAGGGATTTGGAAAACTTCTCTACCCCTTGGTTCACACAATTGTAGATTGTTAGATGTACTATATGTCCCTGGGATGACTAAGAATTTGTTTTCAAACAATCAACTCCTAGATCACAATTTGAAAATTGATTTTTATACTCATTATAGCAAGAAAAAGTGTTTGATTCAAGACAAATCATGAGGCTCAAAAATAGTTACAAAATCCGCCAATGTGGGACGTATGTTCCATCTTGATTTTTTCCATAAATATTATCAGAAACTTATGGCTAAGAATTATACCTTTGCATAGTTGTGGCATCATACACTTGGTCACATTAGTTTCAAGTATCTCAAAACAATTCGCCGACACAATATGGTAAAAGGATCACCATCTCTCCAGAAGGATATAGACAAGTATCCTCACTGCCTAGCAAGAAAACAACATAGAGCTTCATTCCAGAAGAGTACTTATCAAGCTCATGGTAAGCTTAATCTATTTCATATCGATATTTGCGGTCTGATGCAATTGATTCATCGTGGATTTCAGTACTTCATGCTTTGTGTTGATGACTATTCGAGAAAAATGTGTATTTTTTGTCTTCACAAGAAAAGAGAATCTTTTGAAAACTTCAAGAAGTTAAAAGTGGTTGTTGAGAATAAAAATGGTCATCACATCATAACTCTTTTCTCAAATAGAGGGGAGGAATTCACCAGTGATGAGTTCAAATCCTACCTATAATCTCACAAGATTTTTGGACAAATGCCTCCTCCACACACACCACATCAGAATGGTGTTGTTGAGAGAAGAAATCGTACTATCATGGAAATGGTGTAATGCATGATTCATGATTCTAGACTAGCAAGGACATTCTAAGTAGAAGAAACAAAGACAATAGTGTATTTTTTGAACAGAGTGCCCATAGTTACTCTTGATAGAGTAACACCACACAAAGCATGGTAAAAAAGGAAGCCATATGTTGCACATCTCAAAGTATTCAAGTGCAAACCAAGCATGCACATACCCAAGAACAATAGAAATAAGTTGTATATGAAGTCAAAAAAACTCATCTTCATTGGTTATAGTAAAGAGACTCGTGGGTACAAATAGATGGATCCGGAGAGTAGAAAATTCTACACCAGTAGAGATGTTGAGTTTTTTTAGAAGAAGGAAGCAGAGAATCCTCCTCTGGACTCACTTGATGTAGATTTTCCACCTGATGTAAAAATAGAAGTTGATGTTCTTGGAGATGATGAAAGTAATAATGAGGATGATGGTGATGCTAAAATAAAACCACAAACCACGGGAGTAGTTCAACGTATGCGTGGTATACTAGCATGCTACGAGATACAAGATTGGATGTTCCACCGGATACATCCACCACTGGACCAAGGACTCACAGTAAATAATGAGAAGAAGTCAACTTTGTTTTAATGAGTAGATTTATTGAATCTGATGATCCCTCTATATTCCAAGAATCCCTATAGTCAAAAACTTGGAAAATGCCATGGATGCTGAGTATAATGAAACGAAGAAAAAAAAAACTTGACAACTTTTTGATCTTCCACCAGGGAAGAAACACATTGGATGCAGATGGATATTCAAAACAAAATACACAGAAAATGTGACAATAGACAAGTATAAAACGAGACTAGTAGCAAAGGGGTATGCAAAAAAAGAAGGCATTGATTATGAGGAGACATTTTCTCCCATAGCCAAGATCAAAAAAATCAGGATGATCTTTTCTCTAGCTACATAATTTGGTTGGAAAGTCCATCAGATTGATGTAAAAAGTGCCTTTCTAAATGAAGATTTAATAGAAGAATTATATATGAATCTGTTAGCAAATCATATATAGTGCTCACATTATTCATATATATGGATGAATAATATTATGTAATATATTATGAGTTGTAATAAGCAAACTCATAATATCAGGTTAGTATATTATATGCGTGAGTTGTTTGGGAGTTATAACAACTCACATATATATAGATTTGTGGTTGATTTGTTTCCTAGTTAATAGGAAACTATCTCCCTATATATTTGAAGCTTGTTCATTATGTAATGACCCAGAATACATTGAATAAACAGTGTGAAGTATTATTGTTTTATGTGTTAATATGTCTTACCAATTTCATTTAGTATATTATATACGTGAGTTGTTTGGGAGTTATAACAACTCACATATATATAGATTTGTGGTTGAGTTGTTTCTTACTTAATAGGAAACTATCTCCCTATATATTTGAAGCTCGTTCATTATGTAATGACCTGGAATACATTGAATATACAGTGTGAAGTATTAATGTTTTGTGTGTTAATCTGTCTTACCAATTTCAAAATCAACCTAAGGAATATGGTGTACCTGGTCAAGAAGCAAAGGTATGCAGACTAAGAAAATCTCTATATGGCCTTAAACAAGCACCCCGAGAATGGTACATCAAAATTGATGAGCATATCGTACAACATGGATTTTTTAGAAATCCATACGATCCCAATCTCTACCTCAAAAATCAAGGTGATGATATTGTGATTATTTTTGTCTATGTCGATGATCTAGTCATCACTGGCAGTTCAGTGAAGATTATCGATGCAACGAATAAATATCTTAACTGATCATTTGACATGAAAGATCTCGGGATGATGCACTATTGTGTTATATTGGAAGAATGACAAAAGGAGAATCATATATTTATTTCTCAGTTGAAGTATACCAAGACAATGCTCAATAAATTTAGGATAATGGATTTCACACCTATTACTACACATATGGAGAAAAAATTGCAGTTATCTTGTTCAAATCCATCTCCTGCGGTAAATGCAACTCTCCATCGACAGTTGATTGGGAGTCTCATTTACCTCATATACAGTAGATGAGATTTTATATTTTCAGTGAACTATCTATCCAGGTTCATGTAGGAACCCCAAGTTTTTCATTAGAAGGTAGTAAGGTGAATCTTTAGATATCTCAAGGGAACAGTGGATCTTGGTCTAGAATACAAGAAGAAGGATAATTTATTCTTGTATGGATATTTGGATTCAGATCATGTAGGAAACATTGATGAAAGAAAATCCACTTTAGGGTTTGTTTTCTTTATGGTATCTGGACCAATATCATGGGGAAGGATGAAACAACACTTTGTTTCTTGCTCTTCTACAAAATCCGAGTATCATTCTGTACGTGAAGTTGTCTGTGAATCAATATGGGTACATCTCATACTTGAAGGACTTAGAATACCATAGGATAAACTAACCACCTTGTATGCTGATAATGAAGGTGTTCTCAAACTTGTTTGCAATCCAATTCTTCATGAAAAAATAAAGCACATTGAAGTACATGTACATTTCATACGTGAGCATGTCTTGAAACATAATATACAGCTTCAATTTTGTCCAATAGTTGAACAAGAAGCATATATCTTCACAAATTCACTTGTATGTGATAAATTTGAGTTGTTTAGAGAATTCCTCTCTTCATCCCTTAAGGAAATGTAAAATTAAAGGGGGGAATGTTAGGTAAAACATATTTTACTATAGTTAATTGTGCATTTTCTATAGTAATTTTGTAAGTAATATATATTCTTATATGGTTATGTTTATATAATCATCTATATTTTTTTATTAAACATACATGAGATTGTTGTAATTATTGTTATATTTTTTTAACAATATTTTTTTCTATATTGTTTCCCGATTGTACCTGTGAAACTTAATTTTTTGTTTGTACTTAGTTGTGCAATATCTATAAATATTATAGCCCATTCTTTGTAATATTGATTTCCTACATATCAATAAAATAACAAGGCTTCTGTCCTTGTTCTAAAATTACACCTTATACCTCCCATGCCCATAACCACTTATTGCTCCACTAGGACTAGCTATCCCTCCCCTTGGTTCCTCCAAATCAAGACCAACAATAGGGAACATATCCCTCACTTCGAAACTAGATATTCCTTTAGTGATAAGTTACATTCCCCAACACACAATACCACTTGCATGCACAAAGTGGAATCATATAAGCTTCATCACAACACTATGTCAAAATAGTACATACCTAAGTGGGTGACCAAAATAAAAAATAAAAAATAAACAAGGAGATGCAATGACCATTACATATAGGAAAGAAAATTTAGGTGAGGCATACCTATTGGTTATTTCTACCAAAACCCTTCAATAATGCACTCTAAGAAATCAAACAACTCCTTATAGCAATCTTCAAAACAACATCACCTTCCTAAGGTCAAGAGAGATCTCCCAAAAAAATTCAAAGAATCCTATAGATAGACAAAACTCCAAATGAAGCATCCCATAGGATCATGCCATGCAGCATGCTCCATCCCTAAAAAAATTCAAATCCCCAAGCATGAAAATTAATCTCTTACACATCCACATGGGTCCTCTCACAACCCATCACTTCTCACCTTTCATGACTTGAAAAATACAGAACACCTTAAACTAAAATCCTCTAATGAAATAAATAAAGAAACGAAAACTAAAATAAAATATCTCACATCCACAAGACTTAACTTACAAATAACCCCAAAATTTCAAATCCTCAAATCACAATAAATGAAATACATATCCCAAATGTCCTCCCAAATTCAAATTGTAAGAGAAGTAATCAACATCTTACACAATCAAATTTTAGAAAAGGGAGTAAGATTTAACAATAAATGAGATACTATTGAGTCCTCAAGTGGCCAAAGAATCCAAAAATGTACACATACCCTATTGGTAGGTGTATGGGAAGTTTTTGGACTATAAGACAAGATTTAATTATCCCATACACCTTCCAAAATTTCCCTCCAAGCTCAAATTCAAATTTCCCTTAAATATAAACTTTGAAACCAATAAAATTTAAGACAATACACCCAAAAATGGAAATAATATTAGTTTATAACTCAAATTAGAATTTAAATAAATTATAATATCAAAATATTTAAGCTAGTCAATCTAAAGGTTAAAATGAAGAGAAATAAACTTCAACAAGGAGAAAGATAAAATTAGAACATTAAGGTCACTTTACACATTTACATCCACCCAAACAATTTCCAAGCTTGAGTGACCTATTATTGGCTAGTGAGCCTTGTGTGAGTTAGTCCTCTTTGATCCTCTTTTATTTTGTTTTATTTTTTTTATTTCATGGTACTAGTTTTCTGAACACATGTTCGTCATCTACACACTCAACACACAAATCATACCTACTCAAAATGATATATATAAATCAATTATAACTATGTTGTTGGGACCCTAAGATATTAGCTAAAGTACAAAAAGGTGCATAAGCACGCAAGGCCTAGTTAAAGGAACATGTGCAAGGATAAAGTGCATAGGGAAGGGTTTAGAGAAGGATTTAAGGAAGCCTGTGGCATGCACATGGATAGAAACAAGGGTTTGGGACATAGAAATTTTGGGAATTTTGGCAGAACACATGAAAAGCATGACCCCTACACATGTGGAGTGGATAAGGTGCCAGCCAGGTGAAAGGGTGGCCCAGAAAGGAGCATGCCTATGGTAGAAGCTTCTAGAAGCTCATCATGGTAAAAGGTGGAAAGCTCAAGCCTAGAGGAGCATGATCACATGGAGGATCACATTTAGACACTTGGCATTGGATTTGAGGCTGCTAGAGGATGAGTTGGTAGTCTAGAAAGCCTATATATAAAAGTTCCTACAGAAGGAAAGATATAACCAGATAGTGCGCGGAGCTCTGCAAAAATACTACAAGAACTCTGCTAGTTGGGTAGTGGTGTTTAGGGAAGGATGTATCGAGGGTATGGGGTTATAAATTTCTTTTGTGAGCCTAGTCATATGAGTCCAGATATAATGCATGAATGCAGTCTGCTTCTTTGTAACATTTTTTAATGGCTCCATAAATGTAATGAGATTACCAGTTTACAATGAATATGAACATTTATGATTCTAATGCATACATCTTTCTTAGAATTCTTTTGCATTTATGTTTATAATTAAGTATGAGTGTTTGTACAACTTATTTCTATTTTAGTATAAGTTATTCAATTTGTTAATCATTTTCTATCTCGAATGATTGCAAGGATCTAGAAGTCATTATGAGCTCTATGATGCTTGTATGTTTTACTCCTTTCAAAACCCTTGAACATGGATCATAGATGATTTTCCCCACTAAACTCACATAAAAGAGAGACTCAGCTCCCACGCATGCCTCAGGTGAGCTCCTAGCGCCGCTTGGTGATAGGTTGACATGCATGGGGTTCCTTTCTTTTGTAATGAGGGAAAAAATGACTACATCTTGGTTTCATTGTTGAGACCTCTTTTCGAAGTTGTAGTGGGAAATGGCATACATCATGATCTGGGTAATGAGTAATGACAAAATGTTTAACTCTAGAAAGTGTTGAATCATGGTTCAAGAGCATGGAGGATGAATTTTCTTAGAGATTCAGCACTGGACCTGAGTTTGATGCACGTAAATGGGTAGAAGAGAACCTCTACCATGATTTATATGAAACATTTTTCTACTGCTTCCCAGTAGAACTATACAAATGGCTCTCAACATATGTGTCTAGATCAAGTTGGTATTCTAGATCTCATGTGTGGAACCAAGAAGAGTACCAGAGGCTACAGGATATAGATATGACATGGACTCGTGTTGTGAATCATTGGTGGAAAGGTTTGTTGGCTAGCTACACTCTGGAGTATGCTATTTCCACATATTCTTTCCTAGAAGTTGTTGATTTTGAATCTTTGTGGGAGCCCAAAGGATAATTTATATGTGCTATCCCTCTGGCAATGAAAATCTTGGTTGTTACTTTGAGTTTAGAGGCATTTCCAATGGCTGGCTAAACCATGTTGAGTGCTGGGTGAGGGCGTTAGGGTGGGGGAAGATGGTAGATATTACAACAGAGAAGGAAAGGGAGGAGAGACGACTCAAGTATAGTGAAGTGTGTGAAAGGGAGATTTCTAGACGATGTGAGGCTGCAAGTGTGATGGATCTATGAAGACAGACATTGTAGGAAGGAGTTGAGGTTCACATGGAGGATGTGGAACCTAAGCAGTCTGTGCTACCCCATCTTGGTAAGCATGTAAGAGAGACCCCTTTAGCTTCTGATGAGAGTTTTTCATGTGGAGAAAGAAGAGTCATTGGCATGTATCTGAACCCACCTAGTGACCAAACCTTGGCACTTGATTTTCTAGAACAAGGAAGGAGTGTTATTGACCCAGTTGGAATTAGTGGAAGTGACAGATCTGTGCCTAGGAGGTATAATTTTTCAGTCCCCACTTCTATGGCTACACATATCCCAGTATTTAGATAATTCTTTGGAAAAGGAGAAAGTATACAAGCCTTTGGTCTCATGTCTGTGAGTGGCACAGGGTACAATAGTGGTAGTGGGGCATTATCACAGACCATCAGTGCACAGTTCAACGAAACCTTAGGGATAATGGGCATGACTACTACAGGACCTGGTGGACCTAGTGGTTCTGGTGGCTTAGGAGGCACAAGACCTAGTGGGACTAGTGGTGGAGGAAACACCGGAGGAAACCAAGGCTCTGGCTCAGGAGGACAAGGGCCCCATCCAGCCCCTCAAGTCTTCTTTGAGATGTCATTACACTTGCTAGATTACAGAGGTATTAAGGATGTTGCAGGGTATGTTCACAAATCTGAGCTGCTATGAGATGTAAAGGGGATCACAACCTTGGAGTGGAAGGATATTCAATTTGCAACAATGTTGTAGGGGCACACACATAGCTGGCATAGGAATTATGGGCCCCATCATACGGTGGTGGATTGCATTGCTTTAAAGAATGCCTTCTTGGCAGAATTCCACATCCCTGAGTTTGAACAGAAGAGCATCAGTGCCCTGAAGTAAATTCAACAGGGAATGGAAGAGAGTGTGTGGGAGTATGATGCATGTTTTAAAACTCTCTTGTATAAGTTATCATATAATATTCACCCTTCACAACATGCTCAGTGGTTTTTTGGGGGATTGATCACCCCTTTTAGAAGGGCCTTATCTCATAAAACATTCACAAACCTGTGTGAAGTGTTGGAAGTTGCTCTGCATGCTGAGGCTTTTGGTAGTGTTGATACTAGAGTTAGCCCATTCCTGGAGGCTCAAATTGCTGCTATGGCTAAGCAGCTAGAGAATTGGTTTGTAAACTCATCCCATGAGACTCGTAGTGGTATATGGTGCATAGATTGTGAAGTAGAGGGGCATGTCAAGGGTAGTACATGCCATGATAGTAGACTATGAATTTTTTCATGGGGACCATGATGCAAGTAGATGCCCTTTATTACAGTAAGCAATCCAGAAGAATGTGTCTTTCTACTATAAAATTTACACTTCTACAACCCATGATACTAAGGACTATAGGCTCATTGATCAAATCGATGAGACCATTGATCACGGGGTGTGTCGAACCAGCATTGTCAGTAGTTCTAAGGGTGATGATCGCTGTTATAAGGAGTGTGCAGATGGTGGCACACATGGAAATGGATTTCATGGAGGATTTTGTGGTCGTGGTAACCATGGAGGAGGAAGGAGTGAGTTTCTGCGTGGAACCTATTTTAATTGTGGGTCTATAGAACATTATAAATGGGAGTGCCCAGACCTATTGCAGTGCTCATGGTGTGGAAAGAAGCACAAGTATGAGGAATGCCCAGAGTTGTTTGAGCACATGAATTAGTAGCAACGAAAAGACAAGGGTGCTGCAATGGTAAGCATCAAGAAGACAGATACACAATGGATGTCGTGGGTGACACGTGATGTAGGCTTAGAACCTATTTTAGTAACAACAAGAGTAGAGGCTACATGTGCAAAGGAAATACCAAGGCAGAGGACCTTGGTTTCAAGAGAGGAAGTAGTTCATGGGAAGTACCCAGACCCTGTGCATCAAAAGGGAGTATATCAAGATACCATGGATGTCATTCAAAGTTTACAAGGAGAAATCCAGTTCCTAAAGGAGTAGTCCAGGAGGGAGGAACAAAGGAGGAAGGTCGAGGCACCAAAAGATGACTTGAATGAGGTCAAGGAAGTATGTAAAATGCTAAGGCAAGAGAATGTTATTCCTTTGCTAGGAGCATGTTTGAGGGAGAAGGTACCACACGCTGGAGAAGAGTGAGAGAGATAGATCCTACATGTAAATCTTCCCCCTCATAGCCTTGAATATGACAAAGAGATCACATTCAATGCAGTTGTAAATGGATGGCTCCTTAGTAAAATCCTCATTAACACAGGCGCAGAGGTCAATGTTCTCACATTGGATGCTTGGCATCAGATGGGAAGGTCTGCATTACAGCCATATTTGAATGTGTTGTATATGGAAAACAAAATGAAGGTGATGCCCATTGGTGTCTTAAGGTATACAACTATCACTATCCAGGGAGCTAAGTTTACTCGGTACTTCGAAGTCTTGGCCCTCGCCGAGGTAAAAATTTCCCAGCACTACTTGGGTACCCATGGTGTTACAAGAAAAATGTTGACCTTTAGTTCAACAAGGGGTAAATTAGTTTTGAAAATAAGGAGGAGCGGGTTATTATACCCTTGGCTGATGGGAAGTCAACACCCTATACTGAACCTTTTGGGGAAGAAGCCCTGGGTAGGATATATGTGCGCTCAATCAGGGATCCAGAGATAATCCATCCTACCAATGGATTTATCTAGTTTGAGGATGCTTAGTTAGTAAGTGACACCACTAGCCTAACATGTGATAATTGGGTGCATGGGACTTATGATGTGATTGGACGATAGTTGAGAGGATTAGTAACAAAAGTAACAAAGGCACATACAGTCTGACACCTAGGAGGAAAAAATGACCTAAGTATTCAGGAGGGTCCTTCCCTGAGATCTTTTTATACGAGATGGAAGCTCAGTGGAAGGAGGAGAAGGAACAAAGGGGGATGTTAAGTTATGTCCTACTCGACATAACAGCATAGTTGTGGGCTACATCAAGAGAGCCTTTTGGCATGGCATGAGTTGAGAATTTCTCTCTCTATCAAGTTTTCTAGAAGCAACATGTCCACCGCCATCAAGGAATACCATGGTAAGGAATCTACCTCTTTCCACATCCAAGCTTGTGAGAAGGTTTGGAGAGAAGGCGCAGAAGCTTTGCCACCATCCCTTTGGGTGCACAAGTTGTATTCTACACTACAAGGTATGCTCACGCATGGTACATACATTCTGAGACACAATGCCAAATAGGAAACTGGAAAGAGATAACAAATGATCTCATTCAAATGTTTAAGTACCAAAGTACAAAGCCATCAGTTGATAAGGCATTACAGTTTGTTAAGCACCTTACCATGGGGGATAGTGCCATGATAGTAGATAGGCCATTGGAATTGCTAGGTGGACCAGGTTTGGAGGTGTGCTTTGAAGAAGAATTAGAAGAAGTAAAAGAGATCTAGCTTGAGTACGCATGCTTGGAAAAGGGGATATCATCGGAGATTACCGGTCAGAGAAGGAAGTCTCAGAAGAATACCCAAAGGAAGATATCATTGGAAATTATTGGTCAGAGAAGGAAGCCTCTAAGATCATAGATCTTTTGCGTGAATTTGAGGATTTATTCCTGCGCGAGTACCATGAGCTCAAAGGCATCCACCATTCCTTGGGGGAGATGAGGATAAAGCTAAAGGATGGTGCATGCCTGGTCAGGAATAGACCCTACTGGATGAATCCCAATTTACACGTAAAGGTAAAGGAAGAGATAAACAAAATGATAGCTTTTGGAATCATTGAAGCTATGGAAGAATTGAAATGGATAAGTCCAATGGTGATAAGAATCAAGAAGGATGGGTGGATTAGGATATGTGTGGATTATTGGGAGTTGAATGTGGTTTGTGTCATTGATCCTTTTCCAACCCCCTTCACCGAAGAAATTTTAGAGGGAGTCATTGTGCATAAAATCTATTCCTTTACGGATGGATTTTCGGGGTACCACCAAGTTTGGATTGCAAAGGAAGATCAGGGGAAGACAACTTTTTCCACTTAATGGGGAAGTTTTTCATACATGGTCATGCCCTTTGGGTTGAAGAATCCTACTTTTTTTTATGCATAGTGGTTCAGGCATTCCAGGACTTCATCCACAAATTCCTTCAAGTTTATCTAGATGATTGGACAATGTATGGGCTAGTGAAAGACCACTATGATAATTTAAGGCTGATGTTTGAGATATTTCAGTAGTTAAGGATATCTCTCAATATTAAAAAGTGTGTCTTTGCTACACCCTTTGAGACTTTATTGGGGCACATCATATGTAAGGAGGGATTTCTAGTAGATCTTGCCAAGGTTGTAGTTATTGTGGGATTGGAGGAACCTACTAGCCAAAGCACAATGAGTGGATTTCTTGGGCATGCGGGTCATTACAGAAAATTCATCAAGGGGTATGCCAAGATAGCCGCACCTCTAAAAGAGCTGCTGAGACACAAAAGTGCCTTCCACTGGGGAGAGGCGCAGTAGAAGGTGTTTGACACATTAAAGGATAGGCTTGTCACCGCACCTATATTACATTTTCCCTCTTGGGATAAGCCCTTCCATGTTCATGTAGATGCCTCAAAAACTGCCATTGGAGTAGTGCTTGCACAACTGAGTGAAGGAATTGTTAATCATCCTCTATGTTTTGCAAGCAGTAAGTTGACCTCAGTAGAGTATAATTACACCATGATTGAGCATGAGGCATTGTCAATGATCTAAGCACTTTTCAAGTTTAGACAATATCTACTAGTAACACCCTTTGTATTCTACACTGACCACATGGCATTAAATTACTTAGTGAACAAGCCCATTCTACAAGGGCGCATATGTCGGTGGGTGCTATTATTTCAAGAGTTTGAGTTTATGGTAGTTGTGAAGCATAGAAAAATTAATTGCGGACCTAATCATCTATCAAGGATTGATTCAGGGGAGGATGCACAGAGTATTGAAAATGATATGCTAGATGTGCAACTATTTAGGTTATGGTGCGTGCCCTCGGACTTAGAGGAGATTGCGGTATTCCTAAAAGAAGGTGTGGCATCAGAAGGGATGAAGGCATTAGAAAGAAATTAACTAGCTATACATTTCGCGCCCTACATGTTGATCAATGGGGACTTATACAAGTTACGGTGTGATGAAGTTTTGTGTAGATGTACACTAGAGCATGAGCGCCTCGCCATCATAGAGGAAGCACACGAAGGAAGTGCGAGTGGACATTATGCAGATGACACCACCGCATGTAAGATTTTAATGGTAGGATTATGGTGGGAAACTCTGTGTAAGGATTGCAAATACTATTGTAAAGTGTGTGACCATTGTCAGTGCATTAGCAAGCTAGGAAAGAGAGATGAAATTCCTTTGTACCATATCCCTAGCTCTGAACCTTTTGAGAAATGGCCAATAGACTTTGTAGGCCCTATTGCACTAGCAGTGCGTAGGACCGAATCACACTATGTAATCACTTGCATGGATTATTTGACAAGGTGGGCAGAGGCAGCCCCAACTAAAGACTGCACAACAGCCACAATGGTGAGATTTTTATGGGAGAACATTATCACAAGGTATGGATTCCCTTTAAGTTTAACTAGCCATAGGGGTACACATTTCTTAAATGATACCGTTAGGATCCTGTTAGTAGAATTCATGGTATCTCATCACAAGACTACACCCACAAGTAAATGGAACTGCAAAAGCATTTAACAAAATACTGAGTCATACCCTGACCAAAATTTGTGATGTCAGAAGACAAGATTGGGATGACAAGGTATTAGCCATATTATGGGCTTACAGGACAACTTATAAAAGGCTAAACAAAGCCATACCATTTTAATTGGTGTTTAGTGTGGAATCCATTCTGCTATTTGAATTCATGTTACCTTCTCTGTGAATAGTGTGTGCAGGAGGGTTGGCTAATGAGAAAGTTATGGAAGAAAGAATTGACGAACTAATGAAGTTGGATGAGAGATGATCACTCACTAGGTGGAGCCAAACAACAAAAAAATAAAATCAAAAAGCATGGCATGATCGCCACATCAGAAAAAAGAAGTTTTAGGTTGGGCAGATGGTCTTACTATATGATTCTAAGTTTTTGCGCCATCTTGGGAAGTTGAAGGTCCATTAGTTAGGTCCTTATAAAATCTCGTACATCCTTCACTCAGGTGCGTGCCAGTTACAAGTTCTGGATGGAACGAAATTTCCTAGACACTTCAATGGGAGTAGGCTGAAGCCCTACTATAAATAAGTCTTCTTGGTGTTTGTAAATAAGGTAGTTTTGCTAGCTAGTTTAGAATTTCCTTTATGCTTTTCTTTTCTTTTGTTTCCCTTTTGTGTTGTTGTTTGTTTTACACCTTGGGCGCTAGTAACCCTTATTAATCTTTGAGGATTTTTTAGTGCGTAGAGGACAACACATCATTTTAGTGTGGGGTGGAGTAATGTGAAGGAGAGCATGTGTAAACTGCTAAGGAAGTTGTGTTGAAAATCTTGGTTGAATGGCCCTATTGAAAGAGGTACATGGAAATAAAAGATGGAAAAGGATGATTGGTGTCAAGATAAGGCTACTCTCATATCCCATGTACAAAGGAGGAAAAATTGCATAAGGAACACGAGGTAGATGAGAGAAAAAATTAGGACATAAGAAGTTCCTTCGGCGCTGGTGATGTGCGCATAAGAGTCTCCTGTCTAGATGGATTGGTTCTGTGCCAGAATGTTGGAAGATTACCCACACAGGGTTAGGTGCATGAGTTAAAGTGCTAAAGTCAGACTTTGTTTAAAAAATCTGCATTAAATGTAAAAATTACAGTGGTAGGTGAAGTAGCATTTAATTCTTAAAAGGGGAAAAACTATAAGCACACAAGGAAATGGGCTACATTTTGATGAGGTGAGCACCCTGGTTGGCTACCTATATCAAAAAGTGCAGAACAAAGTCGATGCCTGAAAAAAGTTAGAGGCTGACTTGCAAAAGTATTTTCCTAGCCTTTTGTAGTGATTCCATCATTTCCCATTCTTTTCCATATTCTTTCATCCCCTTATTCTTATCCCACGATGTAATTCCACCATATTCTTTCCTTTCTCTGGAGAAGTAGGGTAATGTTGGGCCCCTAAGATATTGGCTAAAGTACAAAAAGGTGCATACGCACGTAAGTCCTAGTTGAAGGAACGTGCGCAAGGATAAAGAACACAGGGAAGGGTTTAGAGAAGGCTTTAAGGAAGCCTGTGGCATGCATAGACAAAACCAAGGGTTCAAGACTTAGCCATTTTGGGTGTTTTGGTGGAACACATTAAAAACATGACCCGACTGCACATGTGGAGTGGATAAGGTGCCAACCTAGCGACAGGGTGGCCTAAGAAGGAGCATGCATGCGGTAGAAGCTTCTAGAAGCTCATCATAGTAAAAGGTGGAAATATCAGGCCTGGAGGAGGATACTCACATAGAGGACCACACTCAAACACTTGGCATTGGATCTGAGGCCGCAGGAGGATGATTTGGTAGTCCAGAAATCCTATATATAGAAGCACCTGCAGAAACAAAGATATAACCAGATAGTGGGTGGAGCTCTGCAGAAATACTACAAGAACTTTGCTAGTTGGGTAGTGGTGTTTAGGGAAGGATGTATCGAGGGTATGGGGTTATAAATTTATTTTTTGAGCCTAGTCATATGAGTCCAGATATAATGCATGACTACGGTCTACTTCTCTATAACATTTTGTAATGGCTCCATAAATGTAATGAGGTTACCAATTTACGATGAATATGAACATTGATGATTCTAATGCATACATCTTTCTCAGAATTCTTTTGCATTTTTGTTTATAATTAAGTATGAGTGCTTGTACAACTTCTTTCTATTTTGGTATAAGTTATTCAATCTATTAAAAATTTTCTATTTCGAATGACTGCAAGGATCTAGAAGCTATTTTGAGCTCTTTTTGTTTATAATTAAGTATGAGTGCTTGTACAACTTCTTTCTATTTTGGTATAAGTTATTCAATCTATTAAGCATTTTCTACACCGTGCTTAAATTATCATTTCCAAGCAAAATTTTTGCGTTACAAAAATTTAAGCACGGTGTGCTGAAACAACCAAGATTACCAAAACACCACTAGATCCATATATTTGGCTTAACTATAGCCCAAAAAGTTTTTTGAGAAAGTGGGAATTACATTACCCTCCAATTAAACATAAATTCCTCTTGAAAGCCACAAGGAGGGTTCCAAAATCCATAGAAAAACAAAAAAAATCATGCCCTACATAAACACATAATAGGGTTAGGTTGTTATGACACTATGAAGAGATTCCTATTCTAGGGTTAGCATAAGGACCTTTTATCACTAGAAAATGATCCTAATACACACAATCCAAGATATGCAATTTAACTAAATTACTAACTAGAAATTTTTGGTGGAAAGGGTCAAGTTAAAAACTAATTACCTAACATAAATATTTTCTATTGGTAAGGCCACCAGGACATGCTCCCATACAAAGGTAGAGAAGGATCAATTCATAAGTTATGTGAAGATTGGTAGTTCCTTCTTCTCTTATATTTTATTTTTATTTTTTTGATAAGGTTCCTAATGTGCTTAGGTACACTTTGAATTGTAGAGTTATTTTCTTAATTAATCATATTCCTTTATTATCCTTACTTATAAGGTATTTCCTTCATTAGTCTTAATTAGGAATTTACCTTTTCATTTGATTTACTAGGTTTCCATGATCATATTTGTTGTCACATGGGTTACGCATGCATAGAATTTTTAAGTGATCTTTTACAACATGGGATCATCCCCAAGGTGTGGGACCTTAGCGCATTGGGATGAACCTTTGGATAAGGTCAAGTTCCTTCTAACCTTGGTGCACTTGATTTAAGATCAAGATGAAGGGCTACAATACTTGAAATAAAACTAATCTATTTGTTCTCAGGAAAAGGGATAAGAGAGTAACTGAAATAAATAAAAGTGGTGATGCACCAAGAGTTAATGGAACAAGAAGATCTACTTCATATGCATAGATTAATATCACAGAATAATATATAACATGCACATCTCATAATAATCCCTTTCAATCATTGAATTAATGAAGTATAAAACTTTAATAACAAAAGGGATTTAAGATTTTCCACAATTGAAATGGAAAGATTTCATACCACAACTCACAATCAATTAGAAGAAGATAATTGATACAAAGGCAATATAACTTATCACATACAAGGAATTAAAGCATTCACAAGTATTGAAAAAATTATAAAATTACACAATACACCAAGTATTAGAAGGAAAAATAGTGTTATGAATATATCAAAGGCTTAAATCTTGTTCTTGGACTCTTCAAAATTATAGATCCCCTTCACAATAAGATCTAAAAGTTTTTTAAGACATAATGCATCCTCCTATTTATAGACTAAGGAGATTGAGCGATTATAGCTCTATCTTCTAACTACTTCCTACTAAAAATAGAATGCATTAATGCTTAGGGAACAACCTCCCATGAAAATAGAAAAAATAGTTACACAGGTTTGACCAAGTCAACCCTAAAACTTCCACTGGTTCCAAAGCTTGGAGGCTGTCCAACAATGGCTGCCACGTCTAGCTAGGGCTGTCAACATCCTTCTCCTTTTCTGGTTCTTCTTTCTTCTCCTCTATGGCTAACCTTATCATTTATTCAAAATAATAATAATAATTCTATGGACCTCTTCCTCCTCGGGTCCACATGCATAACAGGTTAGAATATCCACTGAATCAATTTCTCTGATAACCTTTGCTGGAAATCTTTGAGTCTTGTTGATAACCTTCTTGAGCTAGCTCAAGAAGTTTTGATAAGATACCAACCTATAAATAGAATCAAGACTAAAATACTTGGTCACATCATCATCTTGATTTACCAGACTCTTAAAATGGGAAGTAATTTGTTCAACTGGAAGAACATCAACATTTTCATCTAGAGTTTTGCATTGGAATTTATCAAATATTTCTGAGATATCATTCAAACCATCCATTGCTTTAACTTGCTTACCCTCCAATTTTGACATGAGCTCCTGCAATACCCGAGATCTGAACTCCATATCTTCCTTGAATTCAAAAGGATTTGAAACATCATATATAACACCCTTCTTCAATAGAAAATTTGAGCTGACACTTCAAATTTATTTCCATGTTTTGAGGGAAAGGTCTAAGTTATCACTCTCCTTAGTGAGGAGTCCATTCAACTTCAAGATATCATCCTTTTCCACATATAATTCACCATACAAGTCCACAACAACTTTGATCAATGGTCCACCTCCTGAATTAAGCTCTCCATCTAGCCTCCTACTACTTTCCCTTTTTGTCCAATATTTTCCACTATATGAAAATATGTGTCATCAAAACTCTGAGGAATAGTGAGGGCGGTAGTAGTCTAGATAGGTTGCATGATTTTGGTCAAGAGAGTAGTTAACTTGTTCAAATTTTCCCTTAAGTTCATCCTTGGTTTGCTTTTTCCTTATCATATTTCTCAATCAAATTACCTAAGGTCACCTAAACATCTTGCTTGACACCTTTATGGGTAGCTTTCCCAAGAGTAAACCTGGAAATTTGATAATATGCTACTGTGATTGTTTCTGTAGTTTTTCTTATAGCTAGAGTAGATATCTTGATGAATATTTCCCCTATTTGATCAAATGATAAGTTAAAAACAAATCTTAGTTTCTTAAATTTCCTTCAGGGAGTTAGATCTAGAGCACTCAAATTGACAACATCAATAATAGGAACTTTCTTCTTCTGTTTCGGTGTTTTCCTATGCAACCACACATGAATAGAAGAAGATGACTCATAAGATGATATAGTCATTATTATGGTAGTACTTGGGGTAGTTGATATGACTAGAGCATTGGTCACAGTTATGAAAAGTGGCAATGAAGTGGTAATGATGGAGGGTGGAGTGGAAAGGATGACCTCATGTGTGGGTGAAACAGAAGTGGAAATGGAAAGATATTGTTGAGGAAGAGGGGTTGAAAAAGGATACCCCATTACCAAAATATCTCCAGTTCAGAGTTTTGGAAGGGAGGAGAATACCTGGGCCATAGAGGGAGAAGTGTGGCAAGAGGAACGTAGGAAAATGGGAATGGAAGAAATGGAGGACATAGGTCAAAGGGAGAGTGAGAGATGGAGGTGAAAGAGGAACTGAAGGTGGTGAAGATGGAAGAGATGAAGAAGGTGGTGACTACGAACACTTGAGAAATTTTGGTGAGACACTCAAATCTATAACTTCAGTTGATTGTAATTTTAGAGATACAACTCCTGTAGTAGGAACCTAGAAGAAGATCCTGAACCCCTGTAGACAAAATAAATTTTATGTGGTTTGGCAATGGGTTTGGAATTTGAACTCCTTCCTTTTGATGGAGTGGGTTGACCCACTGATGACTATGCTTGTATAGATTATGTGGCTAGTTGGTCTAATGCTTTAGGTGTAATTCCCAAGGCTTTCAACCATTGGTAGGTCCTTTGTAAAATGGGGCCCACCCTTTCCTTTGTGTTACTACACTCCTCAATTGACCAATATATCCAAGGAAAAGGTTGATTTGTGATATTACCTTGATCATAGGAAGGATCCAACACCTGATTATCATCCTTTAGGCCTCAGGAATGACTGAAATTCCATAGTGGCTTATTTCCTTTAGGGTTATCCTCTCAAATTCCCTCTCTCTTACTACATATTCATCTTAGAAATGAATCCAAATGTCTTCTAGTTGAGGTATATGAATGTTGGCTGATCATGTTTTCCCAAATTTATCCCAGTAGTCAAAATTGGTGCACAGATGAAATGTTCTCAGAGTCATCAGAGACATCTCTCCTTCAACATTTTTAGCCTTATATGTAGACACACATGTATATCTTCCTATGGTTATGGGAAAATGGACCCCTACTTTGTGCCGATCATGTTGAATTTTGTAATAATGAAGCAATTACCAAACCAATTCCATCAAAACCCACTTATCAGTTGGGAATCTTGGAAATTTAAAAGGAGCAACCTACAAACCTTGGCACCCTGATGTAGGTGAATGTTAGGAACTACAAGTAGATACCTCCCCACTCTCGTAATTCCTTCCAGGCTTCACCTGAGATCCTCTTATTATATAAATGTTTGTCAAATAAATACAAGAGAGCTGCAAAGAAAACATCGCTTACCCTCCAAAAATGGTTGGGAGCTTCTGCCAGGTTGAGTTAGGGGTAGTACTCATATATCTGAACTGCACTCTTAGATCCCTTTGGATTTAACCCTAGATAATCTCTCATTACCTCTATTGTGTATACCAGGTAGGAGGTCATAAAGAAGTTTCCTAAACTTAACACATCTTCCAACTGAAAGTATATAACATTGCTTATGTGTTCACCCCATCGAATGAGATCCTTATTCTTCTTGATTGTGGCAATGTAGAGGTACATCCACTCTTGGAATTCCCTAGTAGAAGGAAGACCTATAACCTTTCTCAATAGTGTAATAATATCATTCACTTCTAATATGAAATCAGACTGAGGAATTGTCTTGGGGAATATAAACAATGAGCTTTTAGTTTTAGCCAAATAGCTCTTGTTGAGAACCCTTGTACAAGTGTCATACTCTATGACCCAATTCTCTAGAGTAAGACTCTTAGGGAGATAGTGGCATATTCTTCAACATTCAGGGAGCTTCAGGAGGTCCTCAAAGAAATCACTATCTACCCTGATTACCACTATGCCATCATCATCCTTTATGGTGCGTGAATCTTTTTCAAAATGAGATGTTGCGGAAAGTAAAAACTTAGGAAATTACATAGACTGGGGAAATGTAGCCACAAGGGGAAGTCCACTATTATAAATAGCTTCCATCCATGGTTTCTTGTTTGGGGCCTTTACTCTTTCCCAAAATTCAGACATATCAATATGTCCAAAATCTGTATCCCTAATATTCTCTACATCAGATGAGATACTAGAAGGGTGTGATATAACTTGGTAGTTGTACTTCATTTTGTCCTTCCCCCTAGATGAAGAACCAGACATCTGTCCTATTGTAGAACTCAAAAAATCAGAATTTAGAGTGGAAGTGTGTGCCTATAAAACACCTTGTAAAACTAGCCTTGACTTCCAAAATCCTGAAACCCAAATTTCCAAAGTCGGGACTTATACCTTGACGAATAACTCTAAAGTTACGAAGTGGTAGACTTCCGAAATCCAAAAACCTTAAGGTCCTAAAATAATTATGTTTCGAAAAAATGAACTTCTGAAACTTGAAAGCAGAACTTCTGAAAAATGTCCTAAAAAGCTGAAACTCTGAAACTCCAAACTTCCAAAATCTGAAATTCCAAAACCCAAAATACAATTGAAACCCTAAATTATGAAACCCATTTTTGAAAAATCCAAAACCTTGGAGCTCCCAAAATGTGACCTTGGAACCTTCCAAAAATGAAACCTTGAAACTCTGAAAAGTGGAACCCTGAACCTCTGAAGTTCAAAACCCTGAACTCCCTTGTTTTCAAAAATATACTCTTCTTTCCTGTTGATGAATTATTTTTAAGTTCATATGTAAAAAGTGATAAAATCATCAAAGGAAGAAAGGCCATGGCTTAGATCCTAGAACAAAACCTGAGAGAACTAAAAGAAATGAACAAAAAGAAAAAAGAAGTAAATCATAGAACAAAAACCCCAAAAAAATGAAAATAAAATAAACTTACAAAAACTTACCCAAACAAGTGAGAAAATCGTGAAAATAGTACTTGAAAATCACCTTAGGGGTCGGTAGGGGTGTATATTTGTCAATGTGTCAGTGTACTTAATTTTCCTAGTAAAAATGATAAGTAAAAAATCACATATTTATAAGAAGGTAAAAATTAATTATTACAGGATGACACGTGTGAGGTGGTTGGGAAGTTATTACCTTTAGAAATCAGAATTTTGAGGTCGGTGTGCATGCTGCATGCAACATGCACTCTAGACTCTGAAGTATGAAATTCTAAAGTTTTTAAAGGGGGTTTTTAGAAATCAAGATCCGACACGCAAACTACATGTAATCTACCCTCTAGATCTCTGAAGTCTAAAATAATGGTGTAGAATCAGACTTCAGAACTCAGGAGAGAAACTACATGTAAAATGTACTGTAGTTCTGACTTCTGGTTCCAAAATTTGATGGGATCGAACTTCAGAACTTCAGAATGCAACATTCATTTTGCATGCAAGATGCAGGTCAACTTCTGAAATCTGAAATCTAGTGAAAAAATGATGCTAAGGAAATTTTTTGAAATTTTTTTTTTGAAAAACTAAGGAATGGGAAAGGCAAAGTATTTGCAAGAAAATTTAAAAAAACCTTCCCATCAAGGGTAATTTGTAAAGTTAACAGTTTTGGTGACATTTCAGGGATTTTTTCCTACTAAGCATTAGTTCATTAGCCTTCAAAAATCCATTGGGAAAAGGATTCCTAGACCTTGAAAACATTCAGAACAAAACACAAACAAGAAAAACAAAACCAAGCAAAACAAACAAAACCAAACAAAGAAAACCAAACAATGTGCAAAGCACTTGGAGGAAATAAACCTAGACTAACATTGTACAAGTAGAAAAAATTCTCAAAAAATGTTTTGAGATGTATCCCATTCACAGGGATAGGCAATTATTCTCTATTGAGTCTGGATAGGAAAAATGAATTTTCCTCTTTGCAGCTCGTAATAATGTATGGCCTACTCTAGAGAGCATCAAATTTTGTGTGCATTCCTGGCTTGGCCCTGTCAGCATCCCATTTGAGAACCAAATCTCCTTCCTAAAAATTTTTGTGAGATGCTTTCCTATAAAAAGTATTTTTCTTTTGATCCTGATGTTGTTCCAAAGTCTTCATTACTTTATTCCTAACTTCTTCCAATTCCATTAATTCAGCAAACCTAACTGTCATAGGATCACTTTCCATAACCTCCAGCTGATGTGCTAACTCCAAGGAGGGAAATTCCAAAGATAAAGGAAGTTTTTCCTCCCTACCATATACAAGCATGAATGGATACTTTCCTATGGCCCTCTTTGGTGTGATCCAATCTTCCCACAAGGTAGTCTTGAGATGGGTATGCCAAGTCTATTTGTTATTTTCCACTATTCACTTGATGATCCGTATGAGGTTCTTATTGCTAGACTTAGCCAAACCATTTCCTTACGGGTAATATTTGGACAAATTCTTGAGGTATAATCCATTTTTAACAGCCCACTCACTGATTTTCAGTCCTAGAAAGGCCATGGAATTATCTGAAATAATTGTAAAAGGGACACCAAATCTTGTCATTATGCCTTCCAAGAAATCTAGAATAAACTTCTCATTTCCTTCCTTCAATGCTACAACTTCCATCCACCAAGTGAAGTAATATGTTGTTATCAATACCCACTTATGTCCATCACTAGATGGAGGATTGATCATTTTGATAAAATCCAACCCCCACTGAACAAAGGGTTGATCTACCTGAATCAGATGGAGAGGAAGGGAAACTAATTTCTACTTCCCTGTAAAAAAGGAACATTCTTTACATTTCCTCACCCACTGATGGGCATCCTTGAAAAAATATGGCCAATACTAACTAGCCCTCATGATCTTTGTAGTGGTGGTTCTTGTTGAGAAGTTTCCTCCTGAAAACCCATTGTGAAATTATTCGAGTATTTTGTCTACTTGTTATGGCCCTATACACTGGAGAAGAACATCATTCAAATCTCTGTGAAAAAGAACACCATCTATAAGAACATAAGGAATGGACTGAAGCCAAAAAATTCACCTCTAATTTTTATCCAAGTCAGGGGGATACTCTCTTAATAGAAGAAAATTCTTCATATTTGATATCCAGTCTATAAGAGTATCTTCTTGGGAATGATTATGAAACATCATGTTCTCTTTGTCTTTTGATTCCAAATCTGCAGCATGTTGTTGACATAGGCCCTTCCCTCTGACTAGCTTGGTTACCTTAATATGTATGTCATACTCCATGACCTTGGTGATCCATCTAGCTTGTTTCTCATTCATATCCTTATTCAACAAAAAATCCTTTACTCCTGGATGTGACACCATTAATTGTATCTTATTATTAGACAACATATGCTTGAATTTCTTCAATGCCTGGATGACAAAAAAACATGTTTCTCCACAAATGAATACTTGAGCTCATAATATTTGAGGGACTGGCTGAAAAAATAAATTGGTTGCTCCATCAAATCATCATTTTTCTGGGTGAGGATTCCTAAAATACTTTCCTGTCCTGCAAAGGCGTAGAGAATAAAATATTTATCATACCTAGGATTCACCAATGTGGGAGCCTGGGAGATAGTTGTCTTAATGGCTTCGAAGCTTTCTTTTCCTTCTTTTTTCCAGCTGAAGGGTATGTTCTTTTTCAACATGGTCATTAATGGTTTGGCCAAGGATGCAAACTGAGGTATAAACCTTCTCACAAAATTTATTGTTCCTAAGAAACTCTAAATGCCTTTCTTATGGCTTGGAAGAGACAAAGCCAAAATTACACAAATCCTTTCTGGGTCAATAGAGAGTCCTTCCACTGAAACAAATGTGCCCTAACAATTTTCCTTCATGCACTGTAAAAATGCACTTCTTAGGATTCAATGAGACCCCAAATTCCCTGCATCACTTTAAAACCTTCTCCAAATGATCTATTTGGTCCTCTGCATGCTTGGAATACACTGTTATATCATCAAGATAGACAAGGATCATGTTGTTTATTAATCCTTTGAAGGCCATATCCATAGCTCATTGGAAAGTATCCGCAGCATTGGATAATCCAAATGAAATTTTATTGTAGGCATACATACCCCATTTGGTAGTAAAGGTTATTTTGAATTGGTCAGATCTTTAACCAAAATCTTGTTATAGCCTGAATAACCATCAAGAAGTGAAAACCTCTCCGCTCCTACCACTGTTTGGAGAATCTGCTCCATAGACGGAAGAGGGTAATGATACTTGAGGGAGGCCTGGTTCAGATCTCTGAAGTCCACACATAACCTAATCTCCCCATTATTCTTTCTAATGGGAACTAGATTAGCCACCCAAGAGGAATGTTTGATTGGGAAGATGATACTAGCTTCGATGAGTTTTGAAATCTCTTTCTTCATAAGCGGCTCAATCTTGGGGTTAACTAGTATCTAATTTTTATGAACTAGCTTGACATTTGGATCAAGATCAATAGTGTGTTGCACCAATCCTAGATCAAAACCATGAAGGTATTCATAGCTCCATGAAAAAATATCATTATATTCCTGAAAAAGATCAACAAAAGCTCGCTTTTCTTCTAGAGAGCATACTTTCCCAATTTTCAGAAACTTTTCTTCCACAACTTGTACCTGATCAAAATCATCTTCCTTAATTACCATATTGGCACTTTGTCTTTTAACCTGATCATCTAAATTAAAAATTGATTCAAGAGTGACCAAACCCTTTTGTAATTTGTTAGTTTTCAACTGTATAATTTGATCATTGTATGCTTCCTGAAGCTTGGCTTGGTTTTTCAATGTAAACTCAACTTCCTCCTGTAGGAAAATAATGATTTGTTTATCACTATAAAAAACTTGCCAACTACCTACATTATCTGGTACTATAGGTCAAAAAACTATTTTAAGAGACTGTTATTCACTCTTTATGATATCAATAGGTACATTGTACTATGAACCAACTATATCAAGCCTATATGCATCCTGATTTTGATTTAATGGGAATCACATTAATTCCAAAAGCTTCAAACTCCTCAATCAAATCCCATACCCTATTTTTGTATGACCTTAAGAGGTCATTTTTTGATGCACTTTGGGCTCTTACCTGGTGTACAATAAGTTCACTATCTCCAAAAATAACTAATGATTTGATTCCCTTTTTCTGAGCTAATTGGATTCCTTGCACTAGTGCTTCGTACTTGGCCACATTATTAGTGTAGCTGAACTGCAGTAAAAAAGATGAGAAATATTTATCACCTTGTGGAGAAATCAGCATGACACCAACACCTGCTCCATTCTTACTCCTTGAACCATTGAAAAAGAGATGTCATTGTCCCTCAAGGTTGTCTTGGGTTTTAAGAAGATGGGATATAATTGTTCCCTCTTCATGAATACAATACGTGCCTAACCCAATTTCCTCTAAAACCATAAAACGAACTTATTCTTCTTCTAATTCTTTAGCATAGATTTCAAACTGATGTTTCATACTCACATCATCAAGTACAATATCATGAAATTCTTCTACAAGAGTGGTGGACTCATGATCTACAAATTCTTCTTCTTGATCACAAATAACATAATTTCCATTTATAGGATTAGTAGTATAGGGTTCAACGTGATTTTGATAGATTGATTCTTCTCATGTGGTTACCTTAGTTTTGTACCTGGTTTTGAGGAGCATGCGTGACAAATTGACAGATAAATAACTGCCCATTTTGGCAGTGAAGTCCCTTAATAAACATATGGTGAAGAAAGGTGGAAGATCAATGACTGATATATCTTGTGTGAATGACAAGCTTGGACATGCATGAATAGTAAGATAGAGATCCTTGATAATCCCAATAGTTTTAACTTCTATGCCATCCAACTGAACAATTATTCTTGATACTGGCTTGTACTAGGTACCTAATACATCTGTAATCTGTTTAGGCATGTCTGAACGGCTAGCACTAAAATCAATCATGTAGTTGGGTACCAAGTTCTTACCAATAATTAAAGAAATATAGAATGGAGGTAGATCATTGGTCTTAGGATAACTTCTTCCTTCTGGTTGACACAAGCTTGTAGCAGTTGATGCTCCATGACTCACTACTTCACCAAATGTACCAAATCTTTTTAGAGCCTCTTATAATAGATTCCTTTGAGAAGGAATTGAAAGTGCTTCCCACATAGTGACATTCAAGTTGGTTTTCTTCATTTGTTTGACAATACTGAAGGGAATAAATCTTACTCTACTAAAGTCCCTTTGAATGTTGGTGTCCTCCTTTAGAAAATAGGCATTGGGTATTGTATCAATTGAAGCATTTTCTTTCCTTGTAGCCTGATTAGCTGTGTGTTTCATTAAAATTTCTTCCCTGTCTTTTTTTACAATTACTTGTAGATGAGGTTGAGAGGTGGACCTGATCAACCTTTAGAGGTTGAGTTTCCATTTCCCTCTTTTTTGAACGAGTATTAGTAGCTACTGATGTAGAGTCTATATTAAACCCACAAAAATATTCCTCTTTCCAATTCAATAAGGTAGTTTCTGCTGAGGCCTGTGACTGATCAATAAATTCTTACGAAGTTGCATCCTCTATTTGTTTTGTCGATGCATATATGCTCTGGACCATAAGGGCTTGACTAAGCACTCCATTGGGGCATAGATTTTGATTATGGGGTTGAGAACATGGATAACACCATTCATAATCTTGAACCAAATTATTTTGTATGGGGACAAGGATCTAGAGGAACTAGCAATAAGGGGAGCCTTAACATTCAGGGGTTTAACATTGGCAACTTGATTTTGAGCTTGGTTGTTATTTTGAAAAGGTTTCCTATTAGACCGATACTTAAGTTAGGAGGTTGGTAAGGATGAACATACTTGGACCGTTACCTCTTAAGGGATACCAATTCATTTCTAAAGGTTTAGAGAAATTTTTTAACCTCGTGAAAATCATTTGATGGGGAAGGAGTAAACTGAGCTGGTTGGTTAGGCACTGCTGGAAGAGGAGCAATGGTTGGTTGATTAGTGGGGAGCTTGGGATACAAAGGCATGGAGATCTTAGATCTATTTTCCCTACTTGGATCAAGCAATTTTCAGCACTTATGGTGATTTCATAAGCATCAAGGAAAATGTTGTTCCTCCCATTGATTGGATCATAACCACAATGTCAATGTTTAAATCTCTTAGATAGTACAGGAATGCATTGTTTGGGGAGGGTTTTATCAATGTTGGAATCCTATTCCAAGTCTTTTAGAATCAGAAGTTGAAATCACTCATAAATTCCTGAGGGGCTTTCTTTATAGTGGTTAACTACTCCATGAGTGACAGGTGATCACTCTTATCCTCAAACTATTTGCAAAAAAAATCTCCCAACTCATCCCAAGTGCGTATAGTACCATTTGTTAACCCAGAAAACCATTGGAGTGATTTTCCTTTAAATGAAGTAATGAGAAGTATGAATGCAACATTATATTCTGTGATATTATGAATTACACAAATTCTAGCCACATCTTGAATATGTTCTATTGGAGTAACGCTGGTCTCTCATGTGTAGAAAGTCAGAATTTTGAGATCAGTTACAGGTATAACATCATGTTAGGCCAATAGAAGAGGGTTACCAACATTTAGCGGGAAAGCTTGGTTTCTTATGGCCATGGTGACAAGTGGTTGATTATCTCTTGGTGGAGGAAACCTTCCAAAAGGAGGTGTCCAATGACCTCTACAAGATGATGATGAAGCTTCACCTTTTCTTCTTTTTGGAGGAGATAAAGATAACTCGATATTCTGTTGGTTTCCTTTCTTTGAAGAATATCTTGTATGAATTCTTTGCATAAGTTAATATACTAGATCTTGAAATCTAGATATGTAGACTCTAGTCAGGTACCTTGATTTGTGCAAATACTAAGAGGAGTACCAACTCTTATATGGTCCCACTAGGCATGCCAAAAAATGTTTTCACATGGATCGTGCACCCGTTGAATCTTTAAGTGATCCTATGCAACATGGGATCATCCCCAAGGTGTGGGACCTTGGTGCCTTGGGATGAACCTTCAGAGAAGGTCATATTCCTTCTAAACTTGGTGCACTTGATTTAAGATCAAGATGCAAGGATACAATACTTGAAATAAAACTAATCTATTTGTTCTTAGGAAAAGGGATAAGAGAGTAGCTGAAATAAATAAAAGTGGTGATGCACCAAGAGTTAATGGAATAAGAAGATCTACTTCATATGCACATATTAATATCACAGAACAATATATAACATGCACATCTCATAATAATCCCTTTCAATCACTGAATTAATGAAGTATAAAACTTTAATAACATAAGGGATTTAAGATTTTCCACAACTGAAATGGAAATATTTCATACCACAACTCACAATCAATTGGAAGAAGATAACTGATACAAAGGCAATATAACTTATCACATACAAGGAATTAAAGCATTCACAAGTATTAAAAAAATTATCAAATTACACAATACACCAAGTATTCAAAGGAAAAATAGTGTTATGAATATATCAAAGGCTTAAAGCTTGTTCTTGGACTCTTCAAAATTATAGAGCCCCTTCACAATAAGATCTAAAAATTTTTTTTAAAAACATAATGCATCCTCCTATTTATAGACTAAGGAGATTGAGTGATTATATCTCTATCTTCTAACTACTTCCTACTAAAATAGAATGCATTAATTCTTAGGGAACAACCTCCCATGAAAATAGAAAAAATAGTTACATAGGTTTGACCAAGTCAACCCTGCAACTTCCACTGGGTCTGAAGCTTGGAGGTTGTCCAACAATGGTTGCCACGCTTAGCTAGGGCTGGAAACATCCTTCTCCTTTTCTGGTTCTTTTTCTTCTCCTCTATGGCTAACCTACTCATGTATTCAAAAAATCATTTAATAATTACCTGGAACTCTGCCTCTTCAGGTCTAGATGCATAATAGGTTAGAATATGACTCATTTTTCTGGAAACCTTTGCTGGAAATCTTTTATTCTTGTTGATAACATTCTTGAGTTGGCTCAAGAAGTTTTGATAAGATACCAACCTGTAAATAGAATCAAGACTAAAAGACTTGGTCACATCATCATCTTGATTTACCAAACTCTTAAAATGGGTAGTAATCTATTCAACTAGAAGAATATCAACATTTTATCTAGAAATTTGTAATGGATTTTATCAAATTCTTCTGAGATATCATTCAAACCATCCACTGCTTCAACTTGCTTATCCTCCAATTTTGACATGAGCTCCTACAATATCTGAGCTCTAAAATCCATAGCTTCCTTGAATTCAAAAGGATTTGAAACATCATCTATAACACCATCCTTCAATAGATAATGTGAGCACACTTCGAATTTCTTTCCATGTTTCGAGGGAAAGGTCTAAGTTATCACTCTCCTCGGTGAGGAGTCCATCTAGCTTCAAGATAACATCCTTTTCTACATACAATTCACCATACAAGTCCACATCATCTTTGATAAATGGGTCCACCTCCTAAATAAAAATATTCATCTAGCCTCCTACCCCTTGTCCCTTTTTGTCCAATCTTTTCCACTATATGAAAATATGTGTCATTCGAAACTCTGAGGAATAGTGAGGGCAGTAGTAGTCTGGATAGGTTATGTGATTTTGGTCAAGAGAGAAGTTAATTGTTCAAATTTTCCCTTAAGTTCATCCTTGGTTGCTTTTTCCTTATCATATTTCTCTAGAAAATTACCCAGGGCCACTTGAACATCTTTCTTGACACCTTCATGGGTAGCTTTCCTAAGAGAAAACTTGGAAATTTGATAATCCACTGTTGTGATTGTATCTCTAGTTTTTCCTATAGCTAGAGTAGTTATCTTGATGAATATTTCCCCTGTTTGATCAACTGATAAGTTAGAAAAAACTCTCAGTCACTTAGCTTTCCTTTGGGGAGTTAGATCTAGAGCACTCAAATCGACAACATCAATAATAATCACTTTCTTCTTTTGTTTTAGTGTTTTCCTATGCAACCACGTAGGAATAGAATAAGATCAATTAGAAGATGATATAGGCATTGTTATGGTAGTACTTGGGGTAGTTGATATGACTAGAGCACTGGTCGCAGTTAGAAAGTGGCAATGAAGTGGTAATGATGGAGGGTGGAGTGGAAAGGATGGCCTCAAGTGTGGGTGAAATAGAAGTGGAAATGGAAAGATATTGTTGAGGAAGAGGGGTTGTAAAAGGATAACCCATTCCCAAAATCTCTCCACTTGAGAGTGTTAGAAGGGGGGAGAATACTTGGTCCATGGAGGGAGAAGCGGTGAGGAACATAGAGAAAACATGAATAGAGGAAGTGGAGGAAATGATCAGAGGAAAAGTGAGAGGTGGAAGAGATAGAAGAACTAAAGGTGGCAAAAAAGGAAAGGATAAAGAGAAAGGTGACTGTGATACTTGAGGGATTTGTGGTGAGACACTCAAATATATAACTTCAGTTGATTTCAATTTCAGAGATACAACTCCTGTAGTAGGAACCCTAGAAGAATATCCTTAACCCCTGTAGATAAAATAATTTTTGCGTGGTTTGGTAATGGGTTCGGGACTCAACCTCCTTCCTTTTGATGGAGTGAGTTGAGCCACTGATGACTTTGCTTGTACAAATTATGTTTCCAGTTGGTTTAATGCTTTAGGTGTAATTCCCAAGGATTTCAACCATTGGTAGGTCCTTTTTAAAATAGGTCCCGCCCTTTCCTTTGTGTTAGTTCACTCCTCAGTAACCAATCTATCCAAGGAAAAGGCCAATTTGTGACATCACCTTGATCATAGGAAGGATCCAACACCTGATTATCATCTTTTAGGCCCTTGGGAATGACTAAAATTCCATAGTGGAGCTTATTTCCTTCAGGGTTAGCCTCTCAAATTCCCTCTCTCTTACTACATATTCATCTTGGAAATGAATCCAAATGTCTTCTAGTTGAGGTATATGAATGTTGGCCGATCGTGTTTTCCCAAATTTATCCTAGTAGTCAAAATTTGTGTGTGGATGAAATGTTCTCATAGTCATCAGAGACATCTCTCCTTCAAAATTTTTGGCCTTATACATAGATGTGCATGTATATCTTACTATGGTTATGTGAAACCGGGCCCTTACTCTGTGCCAATTATGTTGAATTTTGTGATAATAAATCAATTTCCAAACCAATTCCATAAAAACCCACTTAACCGTTGGGAATCTTAGAAATTTAAAAGTAGAACCTACAAAACCTGACACCCTAATATAGGTGAATGTTGAGAACTATAGGTAAATACCTCCCCACTCCCGTACTTCCTTCTAGGCTTCATCTGAGATCCTTTGATTATATAAATATTTGTCAAAGAAGTACAAGAGAGATGTGAAGAAAGCATCATTTACTCTCTGAAAATGATTGGGACCTTCTGCCATGGTGACTTGGGGGTAGTACTCATATATTTGAACTATGCTCCTAGATCCTTTTGGAGTTAACCCTGAATAATCTCTCATTCCCGCTATTGCATATACTAGGTAGGAGGTCATGAAGAATTTTCCCCAAATTAACACATCTCCCAGCATAAAGCATATAACATTGCTTATGTGTTCACCCTATCGAATGAGATATTTATTCTTCTTGATTGTGGTAATATAGAGGTACATCCACTCTTGGAATTCCATTGTAGAAGGAAGACTTGTAATATTTCTTAGTAGTGTAATAATATCTTTCACTTCCAATATGAGATCAGACCGAGGAATTATTTGGGGAATCTAGACAATGAACTTTTAGTTTTAGCCAAATAGACCATGTTGACAACCCTTGTACAAGTGTCATACTCTGTGAACCAATGCTCTAGAGTAGAATCTAGGGGGATAGTTTCATATTCTTCAACATTAGGGAGATTCAAGAGGTCCTCAAAGAAATCACTATCTACCTTGATTACCATTGTACCATCATTTTCCTTTATGGTGTGTTAATCTTTGTCAAAATGAGATGTTGCGAAAAGTATAAAATGAGGACATTACATAGACTAGGGAAATGTAGCTACAAGGGGAAGTCTAATATTATAAATAGCTTCCATCCACATTTTCTTGTTTAGTGCCTTTACTCTTTCCCAAAATTCAGACATATCAATATGTCCAAAATCTGTATCCCTAATGTTCTCTACATCAGATCGGATATTGGAAGGGGGTGATACCCCTTGGTAGTTGTACTTAATTTTTTCCATCCCCCTAGATGAAGAACTTGACATCTGATTTGTCGAAGAACTCAAAAAAATCAAAATTCAGAGTGGAAGTGTGTGTCTATAAAACACCTTGTAAAGCCAACCTTGAATTTTGAAATCCCGAAGCCTGAAGTTCCAAAGTTAGGACTTATACCTTGATGAACATCTCTAAAATTCTGAAGTGGTAGAATTCCAAAATCCAAAAACCTTGAAGTCACAAAATAATCATGTTCCGAAAAAATGAACTTTTGAAATCCGAAAGGCAGAACCTTGAAAATGTTAAAACCGCTAAAACTTTGAACCTCCGACTTACGAAATATTGAAGATCTCTAAAATTTTGAAATGTCAACTTCTAAAACCTTAAATTATGAAATGAAATTTTTTAAAGTGTTAGGCTCCAAAAAAATTGACTCCCAAAATGTGACCTCAGAGCTCGAGCCTACAATGAAACCTTAAAACTTAGAAAAGTGGAACCCTGAACCTCCAAAGTTTGAAAACCTGAATCTCCTTGTTTGTCAAAAATATACTCTTCTTTCCTATTGATGAATTATTTTGAAGTTCATATATCAAAAGTGATAAAACCAAAAAGGGAATAAAGGCCATGGCTTGAATCCTAGAACACAACCTAAGAGAACCAAGGGAAAATAAGAAATAGAAAAAATACGTAAAACATAAAACAAGAACCCAAAAGAAATGAAAATCAAAATAAACTTGCCAAAACATACCCACAAAAATGAGAAAATCATGAAAATAGTACTTCGAAAATTGGTTTATACATCTGTAGGGGTGCATAGATTTGACGGCGTGTTAGTGTACTAATTTTCCTAGTAAAAATGATAAGTAAAAAACTCACATATTTATAGGAGGGTAAAAATTAATTACCACAGGCCGACACGTGTGAGGTGGTTGGGGAATTTATTTCCTTTAGAAATTGGAATTCAAAGGTTAGCATGCATGTTGCATGCAACATGCATTCTGAGACTCCTGAAGTCTGAACTTTTAGAAGTTCTGAAATGGTAAAGGGGTGTTTTTAGGAATCAAGATTTGATGTGAAAAATACATGTAATCTACCCTCCAAAGGTAATTTTTCAGAAATTTTTTTATAAAAAAACTAAGGAGAAAGGCAAAGTATTTGCAAGAAAATTTAAAAGAAAAACTTCTCAACAAGGGTAACTTTTAAAGTTAACAATATGGTTTCAACATTCTTATACATATGCCTATCTCCAACTATCCATCCTTCTCATCTACTATATGGGTTTTATCTTGTTTAGATATATATCAATTGATTTGCTAGTGTTACAACCCATTATTTACTACACTTTAGACTTCTAATTCAATATTATTTACTTTTTTTTCACTTATTTTCTACTATTTGGTGGTTTCAATTTATACACCACATTTACCTTTCTCCTACCACTCTATAACACCTACTTTTCAAGCATCATAATTATGGTAATTTTTTTCCCAACTTCCCAATTTATATCATATGCCTTCACTGATTTAAATGTACAAACTAACATTTAAATCCAATAACTTATAATTATAATTCTTTAGATAACAATTCAATTAGTCATGTACATAGTTATGGGTAAACTGGATTCAAGGACCCCTCATAAGATACTCTTTCGAGTTTGTATAATGTGTATACCCTTTAGTGCCCTTTTTGGCTTAGATTTTGCAAGTATTTCTCTACGTGTCTACATGGAATTCATTCAATTGAATCCCATTTGGTATATCAAACTTTAGTTAGAACTAGGTGAACTTGATAGTGTAAGGACTTACACTACTTTGGCCAAAGTTTATGAGTCATGCATTACATGCTCTATTTCTAGACTACACATTCACCTCTGAAACATGTCCTATCATCATGTCACTTGGTTCAGTTATCAGATTTGAATCCATTATTTGAGTTAAAGTAATTTCAAGCTACGCATAAGATATAAAACTTGTTCATCCCACACGATGAAGTTAGATTGTGCTAACTTAGGTTTCCTATGGGAAATAAAGAGCTCACATAACGACTTGCATTGTCACGTTATCAATTTCTTCCTCGTAGCCAACATAAGTTAGTACAGAGGTAACTAGACCAAACTCAATAGACAACCTTCACATCATAGCACAACTCAATTCATTATTGATTACGACATGTGTAATAAATGGATCTCGAAGGGAAACTTAGGATAACTGTTGTATGACAGTATTCATAGAATGAATTGCATCATTAGATGACCATTGTACTACAAAAACCATCCAAAGTTGGCCTACAAAGTCCTATGTACTAGGTTTGTCGCAACTTATTTCACCACATTGAATTAGTTTTGTGATAATTTTAATCTTCTTACGCGGTGATACTCAATCGCAATAATTATTCAAACCTAAGGCCCATAAATCAGTTTTGATAAGTATTCGTAATCAATTCCATAAGTTTATATATGTACATTCATTAAGAGTCTTAATATAATTATTGCAACAGACTATATTAATAATGTAGTCCCTAATTATTTAAATTACGACATTGTCATTTTAATTTCTTAAGTACATATTAATTGAACTCATCAACTCAATAAAATACAATCATTCATAATCAAATTGTTTACATACTTATGACTATACAATAAATAGTCATTAATCATTTATCATAATACAAGAGTTGAATTCAAACAATTATAAGATAATAAACCACATTCATTTATTTTAATATCTTATATCTCATATCATTCATATAGCTTTAGTTCATTCTATATATTTAGAGCTATTACACTTAAGTGTATTGTTCAATCATTGTTCATTAATCAACCTTATGATAATACATATCTCATGTATGATAATGCCTACTTCATGAGATCAGATTGATTAAGTCAATCACAATCAATGTTCTAACTGAAATAAGGAACTGAATAAATTAAATGGTCAACCAAGATCTTCATTACAACAATATCCAAAAATTGAATATAAATTTTTTAATTCTTTTCCCATAAATTATAAAAAAATATTCAGAGGTCATAATGCCTTTCTACAAATTATATAGCAAAGCGAAAGATTTCTTTTACAACAGATAAGTAATGAATACATCTTTCAATCATAATCAAGAAATCAATATAGCCATTTACAAATCATTCGCTAGATAAGACTTAAATTCCACCATATTTAAAAATGTTAGGCAATGGTTAGTTCGAAAGAACTGGCATGAAAATTCATCCATCTTATCTTTACAATTTATAGAAATGAAATATTTAAATGAACATAATTCAACTAATCAACATAACCTAAAATTCATTAAAGATAACAACCTTTTTTTCCCTTTTTATTATTTTTCGTTTCTTTCATAATCCATTAAAAGGAACATATGATTTATCAAACTCAAATCATTAAAATAATAATTCCAATTACTAACAATTCACAAGTATGAATTTCAAATTCCAAAAACATATCAACCATGTCCTTTATAACCAAGCAGGGTTATTCAATAATGATAGAGCAAGTATTAAACTATATACCCCAACATTCATTAATTTTCTATATCATCTTATATCACCATACTTTTTCGAAGAGACAATAAATAAATCAACACAACCCTCATTCCAAGTTCATATAATTGATTTACAAAGAAAAGGGTATTATATCACTCAAGTCTCATCTTTATAATAATAATATTAATAATCTTATTTCGGTAAAGATAATAATTAAAATATCCAAACACAATACCTTAACCTTATCAAATAACCTTAACTTATATGAACACATTATTCCTTCACACAAAAGTAAGAGTACAAGCTCTGTTTTTATGTTATTAATTTATTTGGCAAAAGTACCTTAATATCATCAAATACCTTAACTATCCTGAATAACTTTAATTTATCCTTATAAATACAAAAAAATCCAAAAGTTAGTACAAATTGCATGAGGAAGGATTCGAACAAGCCTAAGAGTAGGCTAAATGTGTTAATCATTCAGACTAAGTCCACAAATTCCTCCATGCCTGAATACATCAACACCAATTAGTTCAATTGAATATTAGATAATATCAAAAGATCATAAACCTTCAGCCATACGGTGTTTGATAAACAAAGCACAATCATCATCGACCATTGAGTGGTCTTAAAAATAAATAAAAGAATGATTAGAAAGGTCAAAATGACCAAACTATCATTGACCTGGACAAGCAGCTCGGTCTCCACTATTTAACAATAACATAGACCAAAAAAAGTAAGCAACTGCATTGCATTAGCACGATAGTGCCACCACACTAAACTCATATTTTAAATGCTTTCAATATGAGTGAGAAGGTGAATATCTTTATAGTAGCACACCCTATTAATTCATGTCATGACAATAATAACTTAGCTATAGGTAAGACCAAATCCTATGACTTCATAGTCGATGCCATTCTTGAAATAAATTCTTTGAGAATAAAGATTAAACTCCATTAATAAAACCTTAAACCACTGAAACAACCTTAACCCAATAAAAATCCAAGTTGTTTATTCACATACCATGCTTACATTACACCCCAAAAAATGAACATGTGAAAAATAATGTTTAATTACAGGTACACAAGCGTAAGCTCGAAGATAATAACCACACAGTCATCTTATACATCCTAAACCAATAATGAAGGAAAGGATTAGCCCAACCCAACATAGGTGAAACAAAATTGAGGTATAAAGGTACCTAACCATATACATGAATCCCACAATAACGTGAAAAGAAACAATAAGCAGACTATGTAACATAACCAGTAAACGTAGTGACAAAAATAACATGGACTTACTATCAAACGACCTGTATATAAATTGACCCTTCATGGGTTAAAAGAATAAATTCATACATGTATATACTCAAACAAATATAATCATCTTGGTGAGCATTCAAAAAATATTCACACCTTAATTAAAATAAAACACATTATCATTCATGATTGATAAAAATAGAAGCACTAAAAATCAATTTCTCCATGCATCCATTAAAATATCTAAATGTTATAAATGATAAATATGAGTGAGAGAAATTCTCATGCCTGATAAAAATATCTATTATTTAACTCTTTCACAGTCAACGATGCCCACTTCTTCCCTCCAAAAATCTTCCAAACACTCGTAAGAAAATCAAATCGTCCCCAAAGTTCCATTCTATCCATAACTCAACCTTGTATATTTCCTCAAAAACTAAATGAAATAAAAGTTACATGCAAGGTCCCATAACAAATTGACCAAAAATAGCCATGATCAAATTTACATACAGATCTTTCATGGTGAGCCAAAAATACAAAACATGAAAAATAAAACATAAATAATCACTTAGTTCTAGCAGTAGCTTCCTCAAGAATCTTCTCTCTTATCCCGAGGACTACGGTAATAAATTGAATTCCATAAATACAGTACAGTTAGCGTACCAGTTTCTTTATCCCAAATTCCTCTCTATCTCACCGTCTCTATCCATCACCATCCCACCACCAACTTTGCCACCAACCACCCAACCACCATAACAAATAATCTCAGCCATCCATTTGGGTAATTTTCTGCTATCCAATGGTTTGAAGCCATTCCACAAAAACCATAAAAACTTGCACCATCAGTGTAGTATTGTTTTACCCACAACATCTGAAGGCACAATGACACATCACCTCAGGACAAAAACTTGAATTGCTCACTTGAACTGGTGCATAATTGTGGTACCACTGGTCCCCTCTTTTATGGAAATTTTTTTTTTCAATAAGTTTTTTTTTGTTTAGCATGATCATACCAATACTTTCCAGATCCATATTCCTAAATAATCAAGAATGTATTTCATCCACATAAGCCTAGAAATTCTAGATCTTAACCATGATGCCAGATTACTCATACAAGAACTGATATTAAGTTTACCATGCCCATGACCCAGATCATAGATATGTCAACAATCATATCCAATCCAGCCACAATATCCATTTTTATAGTAATTTCTGTAAAAACACAGAAGCTTCATACATACATAGCATAAATCACATAAGTTTACCACCTGCTCAATAAAAAACCCACATCATACTCTACTAAAAAATGGATCCCTTAAAACCATGAAAATCAATACATATTTATGGTTTTTATGGGGACTTTTCCCTTCACCACCCATGTGCAGGGCCCTTAAATATACTGCATGTTAAGAAATAAGCCATGGCACCCTTACATGATAAATACAAACAGCATGCAAGCTCGCTAAATCAATATATTATCAAAATAATATGACTGCAGTTTCTAATCCTATTAATAGGATCCCCAAAACTGTACATGTCACTTGATCTTCAACTTGACCAAAATAACTTTTACATTCTCCAAAATTCTTCATATTGTTGTGTGATGTGCACTCCATGTCTATATTTAGCCTCATAATAAAAATGACTAAATCATGATTCCAAAATTTCTCACACATGCCCTATTCCACTATCCTTCCACATGCACCTACACACCCTATGTCATGTGTTCAATCCTTATACACCTTCATTACTTAGGCTACAGTTCATCCTCCCAACATTACCTCACACTTAGTTCATTACCATCCCTAGAAGTGGGTAATCATAAATTATCTCCCCATGATAAAGAATAAGTAATGAAATAATACTTGGGTGCCCTATACTTTTGAAGATAGAATTAATTCTGGATATTCGAATTTGACCTCTACTTCTAATTTACTCCACTCACTCAATGCTTTATTAGTTTTTTCAGAGATGTCTAGAAGCACTCCATCCATCTCATCTAAGGTCATGTTCTCACCTTCATTTTGCAACACCCTAAGAAAATTCACCATGCTTGAGACCATCCCTTCCATCTCATCCATGCACCACGCTATGAGTTTTCCAATCTCTTTTATTCTTTCCTTGTGAAGGATATGGGCTACTACAAGCACATTGCTCTTTTCTTCTCCCAATGTGAGCCTCTCCTCACACCCAATTGCTTCATTCTTTACTTCCTTAAGGACCTCATCCTCCTCTATCATATTCCTTGTCTTTATGATTACATCAGGAACTGTGCACATATTTAAGGCCAAATATTCCTTTTTCAGTTCATCCTTAAAGGTTTGCAGTATATATTCATAACTTTTAATTTTGTACGCAATAGTTTCCTTAGTCTTCTCTACATTTGCTATAACATCCTTTGGTTTTTACATGCGCACCAGACCTTCTTCTATTATTAATTGAACAAGGGTGTACAAATAATGCATCGTAGATGCCGAAACGTTTTTTTCTTTTCCTGGGCAACTTGTTTTCCTTCCAATGTTCCAGGCCACGCCAGCCTTAATATTCCAGCACAAATTTTGACAGCCCTAACACATCCCCGAGAGCTACGCACTAATTTACGTTTTTCTGCCTCCTTACCTGATGCATCCACGGTTGCCTTTTATCAATTTTTCCTATTCTCTTGTCACCAGTTTTGCTATGAGTTTTTAGCAGTATCTTTTTTTTTTTTTTGTTTTTTTGTTGGCTTTATTTCGGCGCGCACAACAGGGCCACCAGAAAAGTTATCGTAGAAGCCCGACAACACCAGTAGGTGACTAACACCAAAGAAATAGACCCACATTGATACTGACTGTTTTTTAATTTTTAATTTTCCACAAGCATTCCAGCATCTAACCAGTTTTTTCAGCGTGTGCACTTTCAAAAACCGGCGTATAGAATAAAAACGTACCTTTGCATCTAGCATACTGCCTGATGCTCCACTTTGTAGCGGACTCATCTGACCATCCACATTAGTAGGCTTTTACTATTACATGGCACGAATGTGGTACTTTATTCAATCTACAAAAGACACATGGTTCTTCACATATGTTGAAGTCAGGCTCATCCATATGAGTCTGTATGCTCCATGATAATTACTTTCATATGTGTGCGGTCACCATCTTTGCATCCATCACCTCCCAACCATATAGTTCCCCTTGGGCTCCAAAGTTTCCTTGGAACCTGCGTGCTGATCTATCTTGTTGGGTCATTAACATATGCAACTATTGGATTATCATAATTTTCTTCCTCCTTTCCCTCTCTTGAGTGCTTACCTTTTGGAATGTGGACGCCTGAATACAATTTTGGCCCTCCATCAATTGGCTCAGTAGATGGTTCTCCCTTATCTTCACCTTTTTCTACGCCAACAGTACCAATGTCTATCTCTCATTCCTTCAACTCCTCTGTGTCATTTTTTTCATTTTCCTCTTCTTGAGGCTCTTTCTGCATCCTCAGTGTTTAACCAGAGTCCCCCCCCTTGGCAAAATGCTTTCCTTAGATTTCCTCTCCCTGCTTTGATCCTTTATGGGAATGTACTTGTGCCTTCTTTTCTTCTCTGGTTATGCCTTCATAGGATAAACCCTAGGTGATAGCCTTAGCGGCTATGAAGGTTCTCAGCACGTGCCCCTTGCCACGCATTTTTTTTTGAGTTTCTTTCTTCTCAGGCCAGACCCTTTTTGTACTACAGGTCCCCAACGCCCTGTTCTATATATATCACCCATAGTGTTCCATTTAAACCCACCACTTCATATTTCTTTTTCTATAGTGGGGGGGGGGGAGGGGTCACCTTGCACTCTCTTTTCTCTCCTACAATGAGTTGTTTTCTGCCCCTATGCTCCAAGACACCATTGTCTTCCTTAATATCCACCACTTCTTCTTCTTCACAAAGGGGCAAAGTGTCTTCTTCATCTTACAGTGTACCTACCGTATGCTTTCCCTTGGGTGCCTCAAGTAGCTTGAAACTCATTTCTCTACATATTTTCCATTTTTCTAACTTGGGATTAAGGTAGATATATACCTTGGCCATTCCAACCTTCCCGATTTCCAAGCTCATAGAATTTATTTTAATATTATCTAAAATCATCTGCTCAATATATGCAGACCTACCTAGATAGACATAGGTCTTCCTGATCATATGGTAGTCATAATCCACCTTATCTGCATTGAAAATCAACCTTTGTGTTTTTTATAACCTATGTATAAATGCTTGAAAGTAACACACAGTGAAGGCATAAGGGAGCTTACACCATGAGCTCCACTTTCCATCCTTTAAACCAAAATTTGTTATGTAAAAATGTTGGTAAACTATAAATTGTACGTGTTTGTCCAATACCAAAGGAAGATCCTTGGGTATTCTCCCCTCATGCTCGAATGCAACGTTTAAATTCTCATAAAAAAGTTTAGTTCTTTTCTTATAGGCTCTACTCATGTATCCATCACATGTGTACTTTAGAAATCTCTCTATAAGGAATTTCTTCTCTTCTGGGTATTGCCACAACTTATCCTTTGGCCCATCGAGCACTCCAACTTCTAAAAATATAAGAGATAAAAGGATAGTGCTGAAACTTATTTTCTCACCTTGGCGCGCCTCTTCAACAATAATCTCTACAGTGAAAGAAACCAAATTTTAAATCACTGCTTCTTGCATATTCTTTGCCACATGTAACCATGCCTTGTTCACCTACAACCAATGCTCTTGATTTTTCAACTTAGTAAGTGTGTTGTCGACTGAATAACTAGCTAATTTTGTAACTTGGTGATATCCATCTTGCACCCTCCATTTATGTAGCTTAGTTCCTTCTTCGTCACTTTTATTACCTCCTTGTAAGAGAGGTCACTACCTAATGCAATACCTGAACTCCTGAGTCCTATAAATTTCCCAATTAGGGGTGCGTTAAGCCTCATTCGTCACCCAAAAAAATAGAATAAATCCTCATGGACTCTATTCATCAACCATTGATATAGATTTTCTGGTTTTCCAAAATAAGGAAGTTCATACAGTTGAAAAACACCTACATTTGTTAACAAATTTTCCCCCACATTGTCATACATAGCCATATCATTCTCTTTTCTTAGTGTTGTTTTTACCACCAACAACTTGTCTAATTCATCTTTATTAGCTTTGGTTCTATGGTTATAATCATTTACTTTACAACATCAAACATGGGATTACTAATCGTGGCCCATATAAACCCCTTATAGATACTGCATCTCTGAAAAATGGCTCTCAGGGGTATCCTCAACTTTGACTTCAAATTCCATCTGCCTTCTTCCCCTTGTACCAACTCTAAGTGCTTGCTTTGGTGTAATATTATCTATAAAGACATGTTTTTGAAACTGATTCGAGCTCTACAACTCAAACCCATGATCCCTATCTTAAACTCAAATCCTAACTAATGATTCTCTTCCTCGAATGTCTTTGTTTCACTCAAACACCTTCTCCAATGGAGCGTCAAACAATCATATACACAAATTCATATGGTTTAGCTTTGTATCATAGATCTCCACACTTCACATGAACTCACACTTCAACGCATTTGAACTCTTCTCAATCACAAAGGTAAAAATGATTCTATAACACTACCTTATATAATGTTTGAAATTTTTTCACATTTATTACTCTCCACATACCACCGTACTAAACATTCTAGCATTCCTACTACTCCTCGGCCACATATCTCCTTTTACATGCCTTCATGCGTCAAAGTACCTATCCACTGTACCTTTCACTAAGTAGTTCCCCATGCTGCAGCCTACCTCACGTTTCACTGTACGTCCAATCATACATATGTGGTCTTCATTCATGAGCAATCTTTTTATATCCACACCTTTACTTCAAACACCTAAACAATATCTCTCTAGGCATACCCATATTTAGAGAAAATTCAAACTTGACCCCTTTATCCTTTATACACTCCACCCCACACTAAAAGTATGCACGATCCTTTATGCATAAGTTTAAAAGATACTAATCATCTTCTGGCACGCAAGTGCACTTATTACACAAAACACTAAACTAAATTGACAAAACATAGCAACGATGAAGGAAACACATATAAAGGAAATGCATTGAGGAAATCTAATCCAATGGAAATACTACCTTATTACAAACACCAAGAAGACTTATTTATAGTAGGGATTCAGATTACTCCCGTTGAAATAACCAGGAAACCGTGTCCCTTCTAGCACATCAAACTGGCAAGTACCAGAATAAATTATATGAGTTACAACATACGGTCCCAACCAATGCACTTTAAGCTTTCCAAGGTGGTGCAAGAACTTGGAGTCATTCAGAAGAACCATCTATCTAACTTCAATTGTCTTATCCTTAATATACCCATCATGCCATGCCTGATGCTTGGCATTTTCTATCTTCTAACTCCAACGTGCTATAATGCACCTTTCATCCAACTACCTCAATTTGTCAATATGCTCTTTAATTTCTTTCTCGTTAGCCAAACCTCCTATGTGCACAATATGAAGAGAAGGTAACATCAAATCTATGGGAAAAATAGCCTTTGTGCCAAAAACCAATTGAAAGGGTGTGGCCTTATTCAATCTTTTATAAGTTTTCTTGTATGCCTAAAGTACAACATAGACTTTATCATGTCAGTCCTTCCTTCCAACATCACAAATCTTATTCAATGTATGTCCCAATATATTTTTGAAATCCTTAGCAATTCCCTTTTCCTGAGGGTGATAGGGTGTTGTTTTATGGTGTACCACCATAAATTCCTCCAATAATATTCTAATGGCCTCATTAAGAAAGTGAGTGCCTCTATCACTTGTTAAACTCAATGGGCATCCATACATGTTGATAATGTTTTCCCACATAAACCTTGTTGATGTAGGTGTTGTGTAATCCTTTTTAGGTGCAACTTCTTCCCTTCTTGTAAGATAATCTATACAATTTATAATGTAGTGTGATCTATTCCTGTGCACAGGTGGGGAAATAGGACCCAAAAATTCAATTTCCCACTTTTCAAAAGGTTTTGTACTTGCGATCGGCCTCAAAGGCATTTCATCTCTATGACCAGGCTTCCTAAGGTGCTGACAATGATCACAGACCTTACAATATTCCTTACAATCCTTATACAATGTTTCCCACCATAGACCAGCCAATAAAATCTTATGCACGGTAGCATTTCCTACATAATGTCCACCTATAATCCTACCATGAGCTTCCTCCATAATAGCTTTGTGTTCATGGTCAAGTAAACACCGACCCAAAACTTCATCCCGACCTAGTTTGTATAAGTCTCCACTGATCAACATGTAAGGACATGTATGGAAAGTTGCTTCTTCTCTATACTCTTCATTCCCTCATGTGCCACACTAGTCTGTAAAAATACAACAATATATTCTAAGTCAGAGGGCACGCTATTCAAAATGAAAATTTGTGCATCTAACATGGTATCTTTAATGCTTTGCACATCCTCACCTAAATTAATCCTTGACAAATGATCTCGTCTAGAATTTCTCTTTCCTGGCTTAACCACCACTATAAAATCAAATTCTTGAAACAACAAAATCCAGCGACATATGTGCCCTTTCAGAATGGGATTATTCACCAAATACTTAATTTCCATGTGATTTGTATAGAATAGAAATGGTGCTTCCAACAAGTACTATCGAAAATTATGCAACACATAAATCATGGACAAGGCTTTATGCTCTATATTTGTATAATTTTCTTGAGCTGGTGTCAATTTCCTACTTGCAAAAAAAAAAAGGATAATCAACAATACATTCTCTAGATTGGGCTAATACAGTACCAATGGCCATTCCAGAAGTGTCCACATGCACATGAAAAGGTTTGGTCCATAAAGGAAAGAAAAAATTATGTGTTGTAGTAAGCCTTTCCTTCAATGTCTCAAACACGTGTTATTGCGCTTCACCCCAATGGAAATTTCCTGTACCCTTTAACAATTCTTCCAAGGGCATGATGATCCGAGCATACCCTTTGATAAAATTCATATAATAACCTGTGTTCCCCAAGAATCGACACACTTCGCTCTGGTTAGTAGGTTCCTCTAAGCCCAAAATAAAAACAACCTTATCATGATCTACCAACAAGCCTTCTTTTCAAATAATGTGTCCCAGAAAAGTCCCAAAAGGTGTAGCAAAAATGAACTTCTTAATGTTTAAGGAGATACTCAACTTTTGATACCTCTCAAACATAATTCTTAAATTGTCACAGTGATCTTTCACTTGCCCATAAACTATCCAATCATCCAAGTAAACATGTAAGAACCCCCCCCCCCCCACTTACAAATAAAGTCCTGGAATGCCTACACAACAATTTGTAAAAAAATTGAAGGTACGTTATTCAATCCAAAGGGCATAACAATGTATGCAAAAATTCCCCACTCATTGGTGAAAGTTTTCTTCTCTTGATCCCCTTTAGCAATCTTCGCTTGATGATATCTAGAAAATCCATTAATGAAGGAGTAGATCTCGTGCCCTGGAACGCCTTCCAGAATTTCTTCATCAAATGGTGTGGGAAAGGGATCTATTACACATGAAACATTTAACTCTCTATAATCCACACAAATTCCTATCATTCAATCTTTATTTATAATTATCACCATAGGGCTAACCCACTATGACTCCTCAATGGGCTCAATGATCCCATATTCCAGCATCTTATGAGTTTCCTCCTTAACCTTGATGCATAGATTAGGATTCATCCTCTAAGGCCTCTTCCTAACCAGGTGTGAAACTTCCTTTATCTTGATCCTCATCTCACCAAAAGAGTGATGTACCCATTTTAACTCCTGATAGATTCTAGGAAATAAGTCCTAGAATTTGTATAATAACTCAATTATATTTGCAGCCTCAAAGTCAGACCAATAATCTCCCATGATGGCCTCCTTAGTTTCAACATTTGTACCAATGTTTACCTTCATTTTCATAGGCTCGTGATATGCACATGCCTTGTCATCTACACTATCTAAGACCTCACACATACCCTCGATATGCTCAGCATCTAGATTCTCCACTTCTTCATCATCAATCACATAGACCATCTTCCCTTTTTCTTTTTCTAGGCAGGCGCACCCAAGTTGTTATGCATTTGTCTCTTCTTCTTCAAAGAACGCCTCCAAATCTGACTCACCTAGTAACTCCTGAATAAGTTCCACAGCCTTTGTACTATCTCCCAATGTCAATCACTTCATAACCTGTAATGCCTCATTCATTGGAGGTTTATTGTAAAATAGTCAAAGATCTGGATCATACCTGAAGTAAGTTCTTACCAATTTCATGTTTCTCTGTTCAACTCTGCATAAATATACCATGCGCATGTGTAGCTTCATAAGGTATAGTAGAACCTTTTCACCCATAGCGAAGTTGGTAAGGCCTGCTACCCCTCTGTCTAGAGTCTCTCACGCTCCTGAACATGGTGCTGAGCATCCTTCCCATGAAATTCACATGTCTTGGTAGGCAAATTTCTCTAAAGAAATGTAGCAGAGACGGATATTATCACTTATTTCCACTCTACAAGACCATCTATGTGCACCATCCACTAGCACACAATTGTCCCATGTAGGGTATATACTAGCATATTCCTTCTTTCCACTTGATCTGTCTATTGAAATTCCATAGTGAGCAAAAAAACTCTAGGATTTCCTTCACTAATGTACCTTGATACCTAGTTACTTCCCAAACATGTAACACAGTGTGGTTGAATTACGCACATAATTGCACTCGTCATCTCTCGGCTAACCATTTCATAAGTTGTGTGCACCTAATTATCACAAGCAATGTTGTCTATGTCACTCATAGATTGTTCATCATCCCATTGAATATCTCCTTCCTTTAATGGCTTGAGTACTCTGGATCTTGAATGGTGCACACATAAATTTTGTTCGAATCCTCTTCATTCAATGGTTCTATATAAGGTGCACCTTTCCATTCTATTTAAGGAATGATGACACGCTCTTCCTTGTTCTTAAAAATGATGTATCCTTTATTGAAGTGCAAATCAACATTATTCGCATAACACCAAGGGTGCCCGAGAAATACTGGAAAACTGTCTGCTTTTGCAAGCACCAAAACTTCAAAGTCTCCAATAAACTTGGCCCTTTGTAAAGTAATAATATCATCCTTCAAGACTCCAATGGGTGTAAATTTATTCCTATTTTCCATAAACAACATACTATAAGATGGTTTTAATGGTGAACTCCCCATCTAATTCTAGGCATCCAAAGTGATTACATTCACTTCTACACCTGTATCATTTAAAATATTACTTAGAAGCCATCTATCAACAACTACATTTAGAGTAATCTCTTTATCATAATCCAAACCATGAGGAGGTAAGTTAACATGTAAAATTTGTCTCTCACGCTCAACTCTAGCACACGGAATCTTCCCCCTTAACCATTCCCCTAGTAAAGAAATGATGTTTTCTTGTCACAATATCTTCTAAACCTCCTTTAAATCATTGACATTATTATGAGCAAGATCAACTTTGTTTTCCTACTCCAACTTCCATGACTACTCCTTTAAGCATTATATCTCACCTTGTAAGCTTCTAATAACTTCCATGGTTTCTTGATAATCTGCCTTCTGATGCGTAGGGTCTAGATACTTTGTATGTAGTACCTCCTCCTTTGTAATAATAGGCTTCTACTTTGGAACTTCTATCGCACATGCAGCCTCAGCGCATGTAGTGACTAACACAGGTATGATTTTAGGATCAGGTGCTAACTTTGACATCCATTGATCTTCCATAATGCATTGTACTCTAACCATTTCTGTTCCCTTATCCTTCTTGTGATTCTTGCTCATATGTTCATAAAAATCTAGGAATTCTTCATAATTGTAGTTCTTTCCGCAAAAAGAACAAATAATACTATGAGGGCATTCATGCTTGTAATGATCAGGGGATCCACATGTATAACATGTTCCTCATGGAAATTCACTTCTTCCACCACTGTGACCTTGGCCTTTGAATCCTCCATGGTAACCTTGGCATCTACCTTAGCCTCCATTAGAGTGCCCTTCATTATGATTGTGATAATGATGCTCACCTTTCTCATTGGAATTATTCGCAACACTGGTCTGATGTATGCCAATATTAATGACATCATGAATCTGATCAATCAACCTGTAATTTTTTGTATCATGAGTGGTAGATATGTAAATCTTGCAATAACAGGAGATATTCTTCCTTATCACATGTTACACTAATGGGTACCTACTCTAATCATGGTCCAAGTGATAGATATCACAATCTAGCAATATGGTGCACACTGATTTTCAAGGACAACTATCCTTAGTATGTCCTTCCACTTCACAGTCTGTGCACCAAATACCAATGCACGTCTCATGTGCTAAATTATCTGAAATTTTTTCTATTTTTTTCCATAGACGCAATCCAAGTTTCCAAAAATGGGATAACACTAGTGTTTACGCTCCTAATTACCTCATCATGCAAATCCACTTCTAAAGCCTCGTGTAGTTTCCTGGAAATGTCTTATGTGAGAGCGTTCTTCGGAAAGGTGTGATCAAACCTCCATGGAACCATTAAGGATGCTGAATTTGGTGGATGTCATAAAATAACTTCAACAATAAATTTTTTAAGCGAGCATTATAATCCCTAACACTCTCAACCATGCCCTTCTTGATGTCCTTTAGCACGTTAATGCTCTTCTTCTCAAACTCAAGTATGTGAAAATCTACCAAGAAATCATCCCACAATGTGTTATAGTCTACATAATTCTAGTTCGGATCATATTTCATGTACCAACTATGCACACGCCCTTACAAAGTAGTTACAAACTAGCTTGCCTTACGCTCTAGAGATGTAATCCCTTTCACATGCCATAGTATTTCACACATAAGTAAGTGCTTAGCTGCATCTTCAATTCCTCTATATTATGGGAGATGAAGAGACATCTCCAAATATACTTGTTGGGGTTGGTGTGAACCCTTCCCACCATATATAGAACCTGTATTACCTTATGTGTTTCCTCTGCCTCTATAACCATGAAATCCACTAGATCCAGGAAAACCTGATCCTCCTGACTCCCCCCCCCCCCGCGTATAGTAAGAAATAGACCAAAGGATGCACTACCTTGTGTTCCAACAAATGTGCTAAACTAAACTCCCACAGTCTGTGAAGTCCTGCTACTACCAGACATGATACCAATGTTTTGCATGCCCACATTTTGTGCTGATAATACACCAAAAAAATACCTTCGACCAAACCTCAAAATAACACAGAGCATGATTGTGCCACCATAGATGAATAAGATACTTGCTTAAATCCTTAACTTGATTACAAATTAATTCTATCTATCGTTATTCTAATGCCCATAGTAGTATGCTTATTAATGATTATCATAGAAACTAGAAAACCAAGCACAAGGGCTAGGTCCTCAGAAGGGATCAAATGCACGTCTGTGGTCCTTACAGTCTCTGTTGGCACATTCTCATATGAGGTCGAAGATAATTTTCTTCCATGCTTACCCAAATGGGGGAGTTCCATATGCATCGGTTCGATGTCCTCTGCTTGAGCTCTAAATCCTTCAGGAGCCATCTCTCTCCACAATGCCATTTGGTCCACAACTTCACACTGATTCTACAAATACTTCTCACATGCCTGATTAAACTTAAGATGCCTCTCTTCTCTCTACCTTTCTACTGTCATGTCCACCATCTTTCACCACACCTACTCTTTCTCACATGTGTGGTGGGGTTTAGCTAACCATAGGATGTTTTTCCAAATCCAGAGTTGCGATTAAGATCTTAATCGCTAAATGGATACCACACAAATACGATCCTCTAGGATCATGCAAGAACTAGAATTCAACAACCTCTAGATGGGAATAAGTAGAAACTACACACTCCAAAATATATCTATTCAAAACACCACTCCACTAATGATCTATAATGCTCGTCCAAGTTAGATCAACATCATGTAAATCCTGGAATTCTTCCTGTGTCTAAGCAAGTGTTCGAAACCTCAAATTTCTCTTTGATGGATAAGCAACCAGCCACTTGTAAAACTCTATGGGGAAACAAGTGCAAAACATCCCATAGATATCATGATATAGAATATGTTCAACGATCGAATTCAGGTCCAATGCTAAATCTATGAGCAAACTCTTCCTCTAAATTATCTAACCACTCTTCAATACTGGCTAAGGTCAACTAGTACATCTACATCATGCAACATCCTGAAAAACAACTAAAGAATAGGTCCTGACAACGAAACCAAAATGTAGTCTTGTTTTACCCACAACATCTCAAGGCGCGTTGGCACATCACCTAAGCAAAACCTGAGCGCTCACTCGAAACGTGTAAGGGTACCAAGTCCCTCTTTTATGGTAGTTTTTTCAAGAAGTTAGCATGATCATATAAATATTCCATATCCATAATAGATAATCAAGTATATTGCAGGGCATAAAATAGATCTAGATCTTAACCATATGCAATATTACTCATACAAGAACCAAGATCAAGTTTACCATGCATGAACTAGTCACAAATATGTCAACAATCAATATCCAACCACAAATATCCATTATATTAATTTCTATAAAATAAAAAATATTCATACATACATAACATAGTCACCATAAGTTACGCACGCTCATAAACCCACATCATAGTTCTACTAAAACATGGATCCCTAAATAGTACAAATCAATACATATTTATAGGTAGTGGGGACTTTCCCTTCACTACCTAAACACCCTCAAAATAGACTACATGCTAATAATAACCATCCATCATTACATAATAAATAAACAAGCATGCAAGCTCGTTAATAATAGATTATTTAATAATATGATTATAGCCTAATCCTATTAATAGTTCCAAAACTATGCACGTCGCTTGATCTTGAACTTGACCAAAATACCCTTTGCATTCTCTACAATCCATGTATATATTTAGCCTCATACTGAAAAATGGATAAATCTTGATTCCAAACTTTCTCACGCGCATCCTATTCCACTATCCTTTTGCATGTGCCTACACGCTTTATGTTTGCACACTCAATCCTTATGTGCCTTTAATACTTAGGCTAAATTTCATCTGCCCAATAGTCAACACATTGTTTGAATGGGCCATTACAAATTTTTAAGTTGGCTTAGGTGGTGAGTGAGTGACCAGCTCGATACAAGCTCAGGTGGGGCTCGGTTGAGCTACAGACCCACCCTAATATTACATTGCCAAATTTAAAAATAGCTCGACCTTATTAAGGTCTATACTATGTTAATTTCAGATGTTATATTATATATTTATATAGCTATATACATATAAATGTGTGTGTGTGTGTGTGTGTGTATTTATTTATTTATTTATGTATAGGTATACACATATATCTTTGTCAATAACACAAAATTTACAATCATTTCCCCAAACTAGTCAACATTGGTTCATATGGCCTTATAGTGGTTTTTTACAAGAATAATCACATAAGAACATGTGTCTATGAACCCATTATCAAATGTAACATTATTTTCCAACAAGGGTCTTTTTAATTAGTCAACATTACCCGGATCATAAAATCAAATACTACACATAGTCGCAAAAGTGAAAATAAGTACATAAGGATAAGATTGATCAATGAAGCAATCTCACTAAATAAAATAAAGCCATCATTATAAACCTTATAGATAATGAAATAAACCCGATTAAAACAATAGACATAATTTTTTATACTATAATTTAATCAATCCAAGCATGATAAGCAACACAATTTCACTTGCATTCAGACAAAATATTCATTCATCCAAGATAGACTGACGGGACATGACATAACTCTCCCCTTAAATATCATTGTCCCTGATGATTAATTCATATAATTCATATAAATTAGAATATCAGATAAAATTATACTCATTAAAATATCACAAACTTGTAATATCATCATTGAATCTTACAAATAATCCATTTCTAGAACTGTAAACAATAATTTAATAGGTTGTAATAGCCTAACTTTTACAAAAAAAATCAGAAAAACAACAAAATTTTAGGGCATTTTCCAATCATTCAATCAATAAAAATATCAAAAGTATTGTATCAGATAAAAAATAATTATATTTATCACTAAAAAATGTGGAAAATAATTTTTCATTTCTTCTAGATTCTCCCAAGTGGCACTTTTTTCATAAAATTGGTCCCACTAGACCTTACACTAACTTATTTATCTATTTCGTAAGTGCATCTTATGAGTTTCCAGCACCCTTATGGGTTCAACTACGATGACACCCAGATCCAGAACCTGTAAAGAGTTCCAGTTAAGTACATGTGATAAATCTGATACATACTTTTTAAGAAAAGAGATATGAAAAACATCATGCATCTTAGACAATGCAGGAGGCAATGCTAGCTGATAAGTTGCAGGGTTGATTACTTTAATAATCTCAAAGGGTCCAACATAGCGGGGTCATAGTTTGATTACCTTTCCAAAAGAAATATAAATTTTCTTAGGCTTAACACATAAGAAAACTTTATCTCCTTGTTCAAAATTCATGTCCACTCTCTTTAAATCAGCATATCTTTTCTACCTAACGACAACCTATTTCAATCACTCATGGATGATCTTAACTTGTTGTTCCATTTCAGTCAAAATTTAAGGTCGTATAACTTCTCTATCCTCCACGTTGTCCCAAATGATAGGTTTTCTACACTTACGTCCATACAATGCCTCAAAAGGATCCATTTTTAGTGAGTAGTTTCACAGTACATGCATAGTCCTCCAGTAATCAGAATGCATTCTATCTCCATTTTTGTACATAACTAATGTGATATAACTCAAAGCAAAACATGATCACACCATCTACACTGGTGTATAATTTGGAAGCAATCATGGAAGGAGAGTAACACTAGACCTCTCTCCCTAACACTCTTTTGCTGTGGCATGAGATTGCCCAAAAAACTTGCACTTGGCATGAGATCTCCCAAGAAAATTGTTCTTGGTGTGAGATTGCCCAAAAAAAAAATTATTGGCATGAGATCACCCAAAAAGCATTCTCTTGGCATGAAATCACCCAAAAACTCTCTCTTCTACAACATTTTCAGAACATCTTTCTATCCTTTTACACTCATATTCATCAGTTGCACACTTTCATTTTTACTGTTTTTTCACATTTACATACTTTTACATGATTTTACAAAGTTTTCATAATACATGACTTTGAATACTCTTTTGATCTTCTTTTGTAGGTTTGTCCTTAATACAAAACAATAAGTAGCCCTAAAACAAGCACAAAAACAAGTACAACATAGTACAACACAATACGCTTCACCCCTAGGGTTACTTCCTCTTTCTTAGCTTCCATGCTTCATTTTTATCACTTCATGATTTCACTTGTCTCCTCGACACACTATCCCCATCACACTCTACATGGTTATTAGGTACACATTTATTATCTACTTTATGTTATTGAGTATTCACTCAAGAACATAAAGTGGGGAAAATTTAGAGATAAAATCATGCACTTGGGTAAATTTCTAGGTCCTAAAAGCATACTTGCATTCATATGATTCCTAAGTGAGAAAACTGGTAATTTAAAACTATATTTGGCATCTTTGATTTATTTATTTCCTTCTTTTTGGTCTTTTACACCCTACATCCCAGTCATAGTTTTGATTTTTTATCTTTTATAACTCTGGATACCAGTGCCTATCCAAGATGCCAGTGCCTAGGTGCCCTTGTCCCCTCTGGGCACCCCTAACCTCTTTCTACTTTACTCACTCTTTTTGGACTCTTTTATACTTTAGTCATCATATTTTCTTATGGGTCGACATTATAATTGTAAATTATGAAATTCAACCATGGGAATCATATAAATACAAAGTTATGTGACAAAAATAAGGGACCAAGATCTAATCATACTATTTATCACCTAAGCTTGTATCCAAAAGGCACCTAAATCACTTTAAAGAACCCATTTGGAATTCATTCAAGGGACAAGGGACTACATTTTATGCATACACTTCATAGGAAGGGGGATTTTATTATTCCATCCACATATCTATTTACATTGTTACATCTAGTTATCGCTCGATATGAAGTGCCCTTGTAAAAGGGCTTCCTAGGGCACAATTATTTCACTCACTCATAAGAACTACTTGGATTCTGAGATGTAGTGTAACACCCAGTCATAAGTTCACTCATTCATGAGATAACCAAGTTCAGTTTGACTCCCCATATTACATCTTTCATTTTTGGGATTTGATGTAATTTCAGGTTTTTACAGGTTATAGGTACATTCTACGAGAAAGGTATGACATACAAGTGACCAAAATCAACTACAAGTGACACCTATGCAACACCAGAAAAATCAGGTTCAAAGATCTTGCGTAGTCACAAGAACCCAGTAGAGTTATCTGGAGCCTAAATGTCCTCGCCTCGGTCTAGGTGCCCTAGTTCGAGTTCATCTTATAGATCCATAATTTACTTTGCACATTTGTAAAATTCTTCCCTTCGTGTTCATAAATTTTCCAATCCATATCAGTTCTAGAACCACACGTGAATCAGATAAGTCATTCTTTACCTCTCTTGCACTTAGGATTTTATATTTTATTAGATTATTTTTTGTGTTAAATCTATACTTTAATGTTTATGTATTATACATGATTCTGTAATTAGGGTTTATTGGAAATTCTATTTTTGTCAAATCAGATGCCATCTCAATTTATATCTTACAAATTTGTCTCTTCATCTCCCCCATACAGCTTTTCATCTTCCCACCACTTATGACCTTTCATATTCCTTTAGGAATGAACTTAAGTCATTTTCTTATTTTTGAAAAAGGATTTTTATAATACAACATTAATACAAACCCAAGGAATAAATAAAACATTAGAGAGAGGAGGGGGGAGAAGAAGATAGAGAAGTGAAAATTTGGAGACAAGGAATCCTTTGTTGATGAATAATCTACTTCTGATGGACTTTGAGGAAATGCTCCATTAATGAAATTCTTTTCCTTGGACCTTTTGTTGGATTAAAACATTATGATTATAATATCCTTCTTCTATGATATTTAGAAACACTCCAAATCATTGAATAAGTGTTCAAAAACACTATTAAGTAACTTGCACCATGTGAAATTGAGATGATTTCCCATTCTTGCAAACATGGTGATCCTCTTTGAACACAAGGTCAAAGTTAGGATATGAAGATCATCACCATAATCCTCTTGAATTCAAGATTCACCTCCATGAAAAATATTTATCCTTTTTTAATGGAATCAACCTCAAGATGCCCAAACACCGTCTTTCTCATATGTTACTCATTGGAAAAGGTATTTTTTATAGATAGATTAATTACTCCCATTCTCAATTTAAAGTGGGTATTATGAAACATTGAGTTTTTCTAGTCACCATGATGTCTCGCAGCTGTCTCAATTATATCCAAGTGCTCTTTCATTAGCATAGGTGACTCAACGTCCTTGTTTATTAACCAATGTTTTGACACTTACTATTTTTAATAATCCTTAATTTACGAAGTCTATTTTTAGTTACCAATTGATCAATTTGACACTTTTGATTTTTATTGATATGTAAAGAGACATGGCAACTTATAAAATGCATTGTTTATGGTACTTATTATTAATAGATTGTGAATCTTTGGAAAACTTACTATTTTTAGAAATGGTTCTTCCCAGTGTTGGAATGAAATGAGGATGGTCTCAAAACTTTGTTATTTCACAAGGAGGATTTACTCAAATTTTTAGAGGATTTCAATCACCAAAACTAAGTAGATCTGAAAAATGAGATTTTAAAATAGGACAATTTTTTGAGCCATTAAAATTAATTTATACCACCATTAGATGTAATTTTGGATTCATTTGAAAGGTGTTTTTGAGAAGGAACTTCTGTTAAAATATCATGGGGATCAGACAAGGGGTTTGGGAGATATGAAAGACATTCCATTTTTAGAATATGAGGTCTTTAACATAGTTTCAATAACATAACAACAAGAAGAGTGAGCTTTTTGGGGGATGAATATTTTAAACTTAAAAATGGTGAAGTGTTTGAACAATAATCCTTTTTATCTTACTTACACACCTCAACTCATGTTTGACTCAAATAGGCTTAACGACGGGTGAATGAGGGTTGATGTGGAGTTTCACCATTAAAAATATGGGGAAAGGGATAAAAGGGATAATAGGGGATCCCAAATTTTCTTTGCATCAAATCATGCCAAGTTTCATCTTTTGGTTTCATGAGAGTGAGATGTAGATGAATGAAAACTAGCTCTTGGGGATTAACAGGGGTTTTCCATGTGTCTAGGGCTAAATGAGAGAGAGGGGAGAATAATTTCTTGTCCCTCATGTCCCTTTTAACCTTGGTACAAATTTAATGGTATACACAACCTTGAAAAAATTTCCATGGGTTAGCCTGTCGTGAGGAGGGGGATTGAATTCAAGTTTGCACTCATAACACTTGAAGTCAATGTTTTTAAGTGATGAAAAGTTACAATTGGAAGGGAAGCATACTTTTATGTTCCTTATATCCATTTTCATGTTGGTAAAAGTGCAAGAGGACATATGGCCTTGAAAAATGCACCAATGGGGGCACAACATGAGGAGGGGGCATGTTTTTGCATTGAACTCACCTAGCCACCCAAGTCAAAAGTTTTAAGAGAAGAAAAAGAAACATGCATATGGGAGAACACTTTTGTGTTCCTCATGTCCCTTTTCACCTTAGGAAAAGTACAAGGGTACATATAACCTTGAAAAGGGTGCTCAGTCCTTTAATTGGTGTCAATATCATCATCCTAACTTGAAATTATAACATTTAGGAGTGAAATTGGAGTTTGGAGGTGAAATATTATATGATTTTGACTCCAAGGAATCTATTGATTTCATTTCACCAATTTATAGACTTAATCAACTTTAAATTTGAGTTATGGTACTATTCATCCTTTTGGAACAAAGGAGCAGTAATGACTTGAGCTATCACAAGAGATCTTGAAGATTTACACAAATATTGATGTGTCCATCATGTGGAGGATTCCAAGATCTTTACTTTTACTATTTTTGAGCTTACAAATCCTCTTGAAACTCCCAAAATCTTCTTAAAAAGGTTACTTTCTTCATTGGAGCCTTCATTCCCATGCCCAAAATGACTCATTTTTGTTTAAAATGTTCCTAACACCAATTACCTCCATAAATATTCCCTAAAATTCCTTACATAACTTCATTTCTCTCCTGCACAACTCCCAGATGGGTTTAGTGTTTCATTTCAACTTCTATAGGATGTCCACATGCTACAATATGGCTAAAATAGCAAATTTAGTGCTTTAAAGAGATATATTCCACCTCAAAGCTTACTCTTACTATGAAAACAACCTAGATCCATTCCCCTACACCTGAAACACACTTGAAAACCATGTTAGTACTTTCCCCTTAGCTAGAATGAGTATGATATAGACCCGGAGGGACTATGTGGTTTGATAGGTTGGCTAGAGGAAGGATGCACAATGACCGAGAGAGAGGTTTTCAAATGGTAGGCTTAGTCGTAATGGCAAAAAAAATCAATTTTGCTTGCTAGAAATTTTGCTCAAAACAGTGTGATAGAATCATGTCCCTTTATGTTAGGTTTCCCTTTTGTAAGCTACACCAAAATAATAGGCTACACATAATTTTCCTCCAAGATTATGTTTGTTATCAAATTCATAATATTCCCTTCTTGTGCAATGAATAATATAGCCCAAATGCAATCCTTAAGTGTTCATTTTACCCAAGTAGTAGATAGAAGTAATATCAAAAAAAAATCAGTAATAAACCTAAAAGCCAACCCAAAGTGATAAATAAAATTTTAGAAAAGATATAAATTGATGTAGCATTTTAAACATAATAAATCAAGGGAAAAAGACAGAAGTACCTAAAAGGGATGGTAGCTCTTGGTCTCCTGTCGCTTACAAGGTGTTAATGGAATAATAACTCTAAAGATAAAATAGGAAGTACTGAGCTGGGTAGAACATTGTGTGTTGTCCAAAATCAAATGGATAATTCCATAAAAGTAGAGGATGAAAGGATGGAAAGATTAAAAAAATGTCAATATAAAGAAAAAATGTGTTGTTAATGTCTAGTTTTATTTCTTAGGAATCATACATATAATGATATGTTAGAGAGGTGATGTAATAGTACTAAGTGCATAATTTCATGTCTACATTTACCCCCATTTTATGTTGGTGAATGAATATTCAATAGCATAAAGTAGATAGGAAGAGTGTACCTTACGAAGAGTGGAAGAAAATTGTAACTGATAATGTGAATGGAAATTGTAGGATATGTACCATTGATTCTAAGAGGGGATGAGATCCCTTGGGGGGAAAAGTCTATGTAGTGGAAATGATACCTACATTTATAACTAAATATTACCTTTTCTTGAGTGTTTTGTACTTGAGATTTCTCCTTGTTCCAATATTTTTTGTTTCCTTTTTTGAGATAAAGATGGACCTACAAAAAAAATAAAAGTGGAGTCAATGCTCATGATATAAGAAATTCAACTTTAACTCAAAGAATTATATTATAAATGTGTATGAAAACCAAGTGAATCAAGGATAGAGTATACCTAAATAATGGGAGAGAAAGGATAGAATTTTCCCATATGTTTATTATCTTAGAGATGGCTAGAAGAGTCGAGACTAATCAATTTGTGAATTGATGGGAATACTATAAGGATTTATACATCCTTCCTCTAGAGGAAGAGTGTTGGAAAAAAAATTGACTTTACCCTCCACCCATTAAAACTTCCCCATGAAGAAGTGTTACTGTAGATGGTCACCAACCCAATAATAACTAGCAATAGATGACACTTTATTCTAATCATATTGATGTCCTTTCATATTCCCTAGGTGTCACACCTTATTTGATATTGCTAGGAAAAATGTGAATTGAGAAAGAATAATAATTAGTTCCTTTCCCAAAGCATAAAAAATTCCAACAATTTTTATCATTTGTTCTAAATAATAAGCTGAAATTGAATATTTGTTAGTGGATTTTGTGTAAAAATGCTACTAAAAACCTATTCTAACTGTCAAATGTTTATTTTAACCCCTAGGAAAACAACACCCATATGGGACACTAGTGCCCATCATTCTTGTCTTATCTAGGTTCTTTTGCCCCTCTTTTTTATCTGGCTCATGTATGATTCTGAACCATTTTCTTAGCTCATGTTTGATAAAAAAAATTGTACCATTTTGTATCTGGTTTTTGGAATATTGAGAGGGTGAAATAATCACTCGATGATTCCCCCACTCATTTGGGGTGCATGAGATGGTGATTTAAAGAAATTTAAATATTTATCAGAGGTTTGAGATCAAATTAATATAGTAATAAAAATATATATAGCATTTAAAAGTATAAGTAAGTATGCAATATAGGATATAAGAATGACTTAGATTATATCAGTAGATTAGAGCTAGAAGATGATTAGAATAGAAAGGATCTAGACTATGTGAGATCTGTTTGAAATATTGATACCTAAGAATTCTTTATACGGGAGCACGCACAGGACACGAGAATCAGTGTGTTAATGTCTGATATTGGTGTTAGTTTCCTTCCAACAACTTTGCTTATAGTCTTTTTGGGGTCTGAAGTTGGTTCCTTCCTTTCATTGTTTGTCACTCTAGATTTTTTATAGGGTTCATATATCACACATGTACCTGTAAAAAAACCTTAGCCACCTACACAAAGCTTAAAAAAACATTAGATAAAATAAATAACACATATACTTGAGTCATACTAACCTTGGAGGTCACCCCAATGTGATTTTCATCAAGCGTTGTACTACATTTCAAACTCTATGTAGCTATTATGTGTGTGTTTGATTGGAATGTGTCCCTTAAAGCTAGGTTTTACTTTGGCCAATCACACTAAGATAATGGGCTAAAAATACTTTCCCCCCAAGATTAATATGTGAGATAAAAGAAATGTCCCTTCTAATATAGTGAATGATGTATCCCAAATGCATTCTTTGAATGTTGTTGATTTCCCAATTAGCAGATAGTAAGTATTATCCCCAAATTATCTTACCACCTGTTGGGCCCCAAAAATATTGGCTAAGTGTAAAAAGGTGCTTAGGCACGCAAGGCCTAGTTGAAGAAATACGCGTAAGGAGAAGGCACGTAGGGAAGGGTTTAAGGAAACCCATGGTGTGCACATAGACAAATCCAAGGTTCTAGGACTTAGCCATATTGGGAATTTTGGGCAGGACACGAGAACAACGTGACCCAAATGTGCATGCAGAGTGGATAAGGTGTCATCCTGGTGATATGTTGGCCCATGAAGGAATATGCCCTCCGATAGAGGTTTCTAGAAGGACATCATGACACAGAGTGGTGAGATCAGGCCTGGAGAAGCATACACTCCTGGAGGACCACATTCAAACACTTGGTGATGGATCTAAGGCCACAAGAGAATGATTTGGTAGATCAAAGAGGCTATATATACAAGTGCGTGCTAGAAGTAAAGATAACACATAAGGACAGAGATGTGGAGCTCTGCAGAAATATTGCAAAGAATTTGTCAGCTTGGGCAAATAAGGGTAGGAAAGGATGTATCAAGGGTTGGGAATTATAAATTTTCTTTTGTGGGCCTAGTTATATGAGTCCAGTTATAATGCATGACTACGTTCTTCCTTTCTGTGGCATTCTCTAATGGCCTAATGAATGTAATAAGGCTACCAGTTGATATGAATATGAGCATTACTGGTTCTAATACATACATCCTTCTTCAAAGTTCAATTTCATTTATGTTTATGAACTAAGTATGAATGCTTGTATGATTTCCTTTATGTATTGGTGTAAGCTCTTTAATCTTTTAAGCTCTTTATGTTTGGAATAACTGTAAGGATCTAGAATCTGTTCTGAGCTCTATGGTGCTTGTATGTCTTATTTCCTTTCAAAATATCTTACACTTAGATCATAGATGATGTTTCCCATTAAACTCACATAAAAGAGAGACTCGGGTGAGTTCCCAGCATTTTCTGGGTGATAGGCCAATGCGCATGGGATTTATTTCATTTGTGATGGGGGTAAAAATGACTACATCTTGGTTTTGTTGTCGCGACCTCTTTTCAGAGTTGTTGTGGGAAATGGCATACATCATGATCTGGGTAATGAGTAATGACCAAATGATTAACTCTGGAAAGTGTTGAATCATGGTTCAAGATCACGAAGGATGAATTTTCTCATAGATTCAACACTGGACCTGAGTTTGATGCACTTAGGTGGGTAGAAGAAAACTTCTACCATGATTTATATGAAACATTTTTCTCTTGCTTCCCAGTAGAACTGTATGAATGGCTCTTAGCATATGCATTGAGATCAAGCTGGTATTATAGACCATGCGCATGGACCTAAGAAGAATACTAGAGGCTACATGATGTAGATCTGATATGGACTCATTTTGTGGATCATTGGTGGAAGGTTGTGTTGGCTAGCTACACTCTGGAGTATGTTATTTCTACATATTATTTCCTGGAAGTTTCCAAGTTTGAATTTCTACGGGAGCCCCGATGATCATTGATGTGTGCTATCCCTCTAGCAATGAAGATCTTGATTGTTACTTTGAGTTTAGAGGCATTTCCAGTGGCCGGCTAAACCATTCTGAGCATTGGGCGAGGAAGCTAGGGTGGAGGAAGATGGCATATATTACGATGGAGAAAGAAATGGGAGGAGAGATGGATCAAGTATAGTGAAGTGCATGAATGGGGTATTGTTAGATGACTTGAGGCTGCAAGTGTGATGGATCTATGGAGGTAGACGTTGTGGGAAGGAGTTGAGGTTCACGCAAAGGAAGTGGAACCTGAGCAGTCTGTGCTACCCCATCTTAGCAAGTGCATAAGAGAGACCCCTTAGGCTTCTGAGGAGAGTTCATCGTGTGGAGAGAGAAGAGTTTTTGGCATGTATCTAAACCCACCAAGTGACCAAACCCTGGCGTTTGGTTTTCCATATCAAGGAAGGAGTATCTTTGACCCAATTGGCATCAGTGGAAGTGATAGATCTGCACCCAGGAGATACAATTTTTTAGTTCCCACTTCTATGGCTACACATATTCCATTATTCAGAGGATTCTTTGGAGAAGGAGCAAGTACACAAGCCTTCAGTCTCACATTTGGGAGTGGTACGAGGTATAATAGTGGTAGTGGGGCATTATCATAGACCGTCGATGCACAGTTCAATAAAACCTTGGGGACACTTGACATGACCACTATAGGACATGGTGTTTCTGGTGGATCTAGTGGGTAAGGAGGAACAAGACCTGGTGGACCTAGTGGTTCTGGTGGATCTAGTGGCTTAGGAGGCACAAGACCTAGTGGACCTGGTGGATCTGGCGGTAGAGGAAACAATGGAGGGAACCAAGGCTCTGGCTCAAGAGGACAAGGGCCCCAGCCACCCCCTCAAGTCTTCTTTGAGATGTCTTTTAATTTTCTAGATTACATATGTATTGAAGATGTTGCAGAACATGTTCACAAGTGTGAGCTGTTATGGCATGCAAAGGGGATCACAACCTTAGAGTGGAAGGCTAGTCAGTTTGTAATGACATTGTAGGGGCGCGCGCATAGCTGGTATAGGAAATATGACCCTCATCAAATGGTGGTGGATTATACTGCTTTAAATAATGCCTTCTTGGCAGAATTGCACATCCCTAAGTTTGAATAGAAGAGCATCAATGCCTTGAAGGAAATTTAACAGGGAATGGTAGAGAGTGTCCGAGAGTATGATGCACGCTTTAAAAATCTCTTGTCTAAGTTATCATATGACATTCACCCTTCACAGCATGCTCAGTGGTTTTTTGGAAGGTTGATCACACCTTTTAGAAGGGCCTTATCTCATAAAACTTTCACAGAACCGTGTGAAGTGTTGGAAGCTGCTCTGCATGTCGAGGCTGTTGGGAGTGTTGAAACTGGTGTTAGCCCATTTTTGGAGGTTCAGATCACTTATATGGCTAAGCAGCTAGAAAATTTGTCTACAAACTCAGCTCATGAGACTCGCATGGTTTATGGTGTACAAATTCTGAAGTAGAGAGGCATATCAAGGATAGTTGCCCTGGGAGGACAGTACACTCTATGACAGTAGACTGTGAGATTTTTCATGGAGACTATGATGCAAGTAGATGCCCCTTGTTATAACACGTAATTCAGAAGAATGTGTCTTGATATTGTAAGATTTACACCTCTACAACCCATGATACTAAGGATTGTAGGCTTATTGATCAAATCCATGAGTCCATTGATCATGGGGTGCACCAAACCAACATTGTCAGTAGTTCTAAAGGTGATGATCACCGTTATGAGGAGTGCGCAGATGGAGGCATGCGCAGAAGGGTATTTTTTAGAGAATTCCATGGTCATGCTAACTGCAGAGGAATAAGTGAGTTCCCACATGGAACCTATTTTAATTGTGGGTCTACAGAGCATTACAAACAAGATTTACCAGACCTATTGTAGTGCTCATGGTGCAGGAAGAAACACAAGTATGAGGAATACCCTGAGTTTTTTGAGCACATGAATCAACAACAACGGAAAGACAAGGGCATTGTAATGGTAAGAATTAAGAAGACAGACACACAATGGATGCCATGGGTAACACGTGATGTAGGCTTAGAACCTATTTTAGTGACAATAAGAGTAGAGGCCATGCACGCAAAGGAAATACCAAGGCAGAGGACTCTGGTTTCAAGAGAAGAAGTGGTGCATGAAAATTATCTAGATCCTACTCATCAGAAGGAGGTATATCAAGATACCATGGATGTCATTTAGAGTTTACAAGGAGAAATCCAGCATCTAAAGGAGTAGTCCAGGAGGGAGGAGAAAATGAGGAAGGTTGAGGTGCCAAGAGATGACCTGTATGAGGTCAAAGAAGTGTGTAAAATGCTAAGGCAAGATAATGTTATTCCCTTGCTAAGAGCATAGATGAGGGAGAAGGTACCACATGCTAGAGAAGAGCACAAGAGGTAGGTCCTACATGCAAACCTCCCCCCTCACATCCTTTACTTTGATAACGAGATCACGTTAAATGCAGTGGTGGATGGATGGCTACTGAGTAATATCCTCATTGACACATGCGTGGAGATCAGTGTTCTCACATTAGATGCATGGCATCAGATGGGAAGGCCTACATTATAACCATATTCAAATGTTTTGTATATGGCAAACAAAACAAAGGTAATTCCCATTGGTGTCTTAAAGGATGCGGCTATCACCTATTCAGGGACTTCGAAGTCTTGGCACTCATCGAGGTAGAAAATTTCCTAGCACTACTTGGGCACCCATGGTGTTATAAGAACAATGCAGATCTTTGGTTCAAAAAAGGGTACATTAACTTTGAAAATGAGGAGGAATGAGTCATCATACCCCTGGCTGATGGGAAGTCAACACCCTATACTGAACCTTTGGGAGAAGAGGTTCTGGATAGAATATATGTGTGCTTAATCAAGGATCCAGAGATAATCCATCCTACCGATCGGAGTTATCCAATTTGAAGATGCTCAGTCGGTAAGTGACACCACTAGTCTAGCATGTGATATTTGGGTGCATGGGACCTACGAATTGATTAGAGGACATTTAAGAGGATCGGTGACAAAGGTGCACACAATCAGGATCCTAGGAGGAAAAGAGCTACCTAAGTACTCAGGAGAGGTCTCCCCTGAGGTCGCTTTGTAGATAATGGGAAGCTCAGTGGAAGGAGGAAAATGAAATAAGGGGAATGTTAAGTTACGTTCTACTAGGAACTGTTACGCGTTGGTGGGAAACACATCGGGAGAACCTCTTGGTATGGCGTGAAGTGAGAATTTCCTTCTCTGTATGTTTCTCTAGAAGCAATGCACCCACCACCATCAAGGACTACCATGGTAAGGAGCCCACCTCTTTCCACGCCCAATCTTGTGAAAGAACCTAGAGAGAAAGTGCAGAAGGTTTGCCACCATCCCTCTGGGTACAAAAAATATATTCTACATTACAGGGTTACGCGTGTGCATGGTACATACATTCTAAGACACACCTCCAAACAAGGAATTGGCAAGAGCTAGTGGTCGACCTCGTTTAAAAATTTGAGTATCGAAGTACCAAGCTATAAGTTGATAAGGCATTGTAGGTTGTCAAGTGCCTTACCATGGGGGATAGTGTCATGGTAGAAGATAGGATGCTAGACTTGCTTGGTGAACCTAGTTTGGGGAAGAACTTTGAATAAGAGGAAACAAAGGAGGATCAGTTCGAGCACGCATGTGTGAAGAAGGAGAAAGGAAATCTTGTTTATGTGATTGATGAGGAGGAAGTAGAAATCTTGGATGTTAACCATTCTATAGGGATGCATGAGGTAGTGGACAGTATTGATACTCGCGTGCGTGCCTATCATGAACCTTTAAAAACTAAAAAGGTTAACATCAGCTTAGGAGAAGAACCTAAGGAAGCTATCATTGGAGATTACTGGTTAGATAAGGAAGTCTCTAAGATCATTGATCTTTTGCGTGAATTTGTGGATTTATTTCCACATAGGTACCATGAGCTCAAAGGTGTCCACCATTCCTTGGGGGAAATGAGGATAAAGCTGAAGGATGGTGCGCACCCGGTTAGGAAGAGACCCTACCAGATGAATCCCAATTTATGTGTGAAGGTAAAGGAAGAGATAGACAAAATGAAAGCATCTGGGATCATTGAATTTGTGGAAGAATCGGAATGGATAAGTTCGATGGTAATCAACATCAAGAAGAATGGGTGGATTAGGATCTACATGGATTATAAGGAGCTAAACGCAGTATGTGTCATCGATCCTTTTCCAACCCCCTTAATTGAAGAAATTTTTGAGGGATTCATTCTGGGCACGAAATCCATTCCTTTACGGATGGATTTTTGGGGTACCACTAAGTCTGGATTGCAAAGGAAGACTAGGAGAAGACAACTTTCACCATTGAATGGGGAATTTTTTCATACAAAGTCATGCCCTTTGGGTTGAAGAATGTGCCTATTGTTTTCTTGTGCATAGTGGTACAGGCATTCTAGGACTTCATCCACAAATTCCTTCAGGTATATCTTGATGATTGGACGGTGTATGGGCTAGTAAAAGACCATTGTGATAATTTTAGGATGATGTTTGAGAGGTGTCAGCAGTCGAGGATATCCCTCAACATTAAAAAGTGTGTCTTTGCTACCCCCTTTGGAATGTTATTGGGGCATATCATATATATGGAGGGCTTGCTAGTATATCCTACCAAGGTTGCAGTGATTGCGGGATTAGGGGAGCCTACTAGTCAAAGCGCAGTACACGGATTTCTTGGAAACGTGAGCTACTATGAGAAATTCATCAAGGGGTATGCCAAGATCACCGTGTCTTTAGAATAATTACTCAGACATAAAAGTGTCTTCCATTAGGGAAAGGTGCAGCAGAAAGCGTTTGACACATTAAAGGATACACTTATCACTACACCTATATTACATTTTCCCTCTTGGGATAAGCCCTTCCATGTTCATATAGATGCCTCTGGAATGGCCATTGGGGCAGTGCTTACACAACCTAGTGAGGGAATTGTTGATCATCCAATATGCTTTGTAAGCAGGAAGTTGACACCAGCAGAGCAAAATTATACTACCACCGAGCGCGAAGCATTGTCAATGATCTACGTGCTTCAAAAGTTTAGATAGTATCTACTAGCAACTCCCTTTATGTTTTACACTGACCACATGGCATTAAAGTAATTAGTGAATAAGCCCATTCTACAAGGGCACATATGTTAGTGGGTGTTTTTATTTCAAGAGTTTGATTTCACACCCATCTTAATGAACATATGCTAGTTGTGTTCTTTAAGATTGGTATGCCATCGGAAGGGATGAGGACGTTAGAGAAGAAACAACTAGCCATACACACCACACCCTACATGTTGATCAATGGGGACTTATACAAATTAGGGCATGATGAGTTTTGTGCAAGTGTGTACTAGACCATGATCTCCTCACCATCATAGAGGTAGCACAGGTAGCAATTACAGATGGACATTATGCAGGTGACGCCACCGCACATAAAATATTAATGAAAGTCTTATGGTGGGAAACTTTGTATAAGGATTGCAAGGACTATTATAAAGCATGTGACCACTGTCATCACCTTGGTAAGCCAGGAAGGAGAGATGAAATGCATTTGCACCGTATCCCTAGCACTAAACCTATTGAGAAATAGGAAATAGAATTTGTAGGCCCTATTGCACCAGCAGCACGTAGGACTGGATCACGCTGCATAATCACTTGCACAGACTATTTTACAAGGTGGGCAGAGGCAAGCCCCAACTAAAGACTGCATAGCAGCTACAGTAGCAAGATTTTTGTGGGAAAACATTATCATAAGGTATGGATGCCATTTAAGTTTAACTAACGATAGGGGTACACATTTCTTGAATGAGACCGTGAGGATTCTCATTAGCATATTTCACAAGACTACACCTTATCACCCACAACCAAATGGAACTGCGGAAGCTTTTAACAAAATATTGAGTCATGCCCTGATAAAAAATTGTGATGTCAGAACTCAAGGTATCATCTATATTATGGGCTTATAGGAATCTATTCTAATTGGTGTTTGGCATGGAAGCTATTCTGTTGGTTGAGTTCATGATACCCTCTCTGTGAATAGCATGTGTAGGAGGGCTAGCTGATGAGCAAGTGCTGGAAGAGAGAATTAAGTAATTGATGAAGCTGGATGAAAGATGATCACTCGCCAGGTGGAGCCAAACAACATAAAAAGTAAAGAAAAAATCATGGCATGATCACCACATTAAGAACAAGAAATTTAAGGTTGGGTAGATGGTCTTATTGTATGATTCTAATTTTATGCGCCATCTTGGGAAGTTGAAAGTCCATTGATTGTGTCCCTACACAATCTTTTACATCCTTGCTTTGGGTGTGTGCCAGTTACAAGCGATGGATGGAATGAAATTTCATGGACACTTCAATGGGAGTAGGCTGAAGCCCTACTATAAATAAGGCTTCTTGGTGTTTGTAAATAAGGCATTTTTGCTAGATAATTTAGAATTTCTTTTATGCATTTCCTTTCTTGTATTTCCCTTTCGCGTTGTTGTTTTGTTTTATGCCTTGGGTGCTGTAACCTTGTTACTTTTTTAGGGTTTTGAATGCATAGAGGGCCATGCATAGTTTAAGTGTTGGGTGGAGTGATGCAAAGGAAAACAAGGGTAAAGTGCCAAGGAGGATTCTATTGATAATCCTAGTTGAATGGCCCTGTTGAAAGATGTGCATGAAAGAAAAGGTGGAAAAGGATGGTTGGTGTCAAGATAAGGCTACTTTCAGATCCCACATATAGAGAAGGAAGAAGTGCATAAACAACATGAGGTAGGTGAGAGAAAAACTCATGACAGAAGAAGTTCCTTCAGCGCAGGTGACACATGCACAAGAGTCTTTAGTCAAGATGGATTGGTTGCGTGCCAGAAGGTTGGGGATTATCCACCCAGGTTGGGCGCATAAGTTAGGGTGCAGAAGTAAGGATTTTTTTGAAAAATCCACTTTAAATGTTAAAATTACAGTGGTAGGTGATGTAACATTTAATTCTTTAAATTGGCAAAAACTATAAATAAAGGTTCAGGCATTTCATTATTCACTTTGTGTATAAGGAGAAAGAAGCGCTTGTGCATCTTTGCAAACTAGGGCATTTAGAAATGATCCCTGTGAAGAAAAATTTGAAAAGTGTGAGCGTGAGTCACTGGTGTGGATTTTCAAACCAAAGAGAAGGGATTTCATGGGTGTAAGAGAAAAAATGAGAAGACACCATTTGTGAAGGAATTATCCCAGTCAGGGTTTAAAGAACTAGGGCACGGGTTTAAGGGGTTTTCTTCACAAGTTCGATATCTAAGGTTGGAGGGAGTGGAAGAATAGAGTAACAGGAATTGATTGAAGTGATAAGAGAACCTAGACAATGGCACCCAAGAAACCAGTTGGCACACCTAAGAAGGGCAAGGGTAAGGGCAAGCAACAAGAAACTATCACACATACAAATGAAAAATGGTACACATAAATACAATATCCAGATGGAGTGTTGCTGGGAAAGGAGTGGGAGTCCCATTTGAGAAACATGTCTATAAATGACTACACTCATCATTTGAGAACAATCGAGAATAAATGGCACTGGAGTTAGTGCACCGAACAAATAAAATGACACCAGAGGGTTTTTCAAGCTATGACGATGATGTAAAGGTCAAGTTGCAGATGTCAGTGTTATTGCAACTCTTCGAGTTACCTTACTTCGGGAATCCTGAGTGCCTACCAATGGTTGATGTTGTGCATGCATGAAGACTACTTCCACTTCACAGGGCACAAGATGCACATTACCCCTCAGCTCATTTTGCATTTCATAGGCCTCATATGTGAAGGAGATAGTTTGGAGGATGACTTAAGCAACAAAGAGGAAATTAAGGAGACTGTCACCACCTATGCATACAAAAAGGAAGTTGAGGTACTATGATATCATGGACATCAAGAACCTAGTGATGAAGATGGATGTGCACCTTGTAACAAAGACAAATGGGTAGGAGAGATGGACCTAGGTTAATAAGGCATTGTTGCATGTTTGTAGGAAAATTTCGAAGGGAACCATCTACAACTTCTGTAAATTCATCGTAGATGAGATTTTCAGCAGCAAAAAGGAAGGTGATAAAATCCTTTTCGGTAATATCCTACTAACCATTGTATTTTTAGAGATTAGAGTGTCAGATGCATCAGACAAATTCATGTGGGAGTACCCTATGCTGAGGACCCTTCACCCACGAAGAGATTTGAAAAATACACCTGTGACAGTATAACAACTGTGCACAAGGTGTGCTTGGAGAAATTGTATATGCGCCTGAGGAATGCATTCGAGGAAGAATGGAGGATCCCTAAACATCTACCAGTGGCCACTAAGGGAGAGGCTAAATTTTCTGTGTACCAGCATTTCTGCTTGAGTAGGTTCAAACTAATAGATGAGACATGGAGCCCATGGTGCTATCTCCCTTTTTCCTTCACAGCTCAACACTTCCAAGCAGGAGTGAACAGGTTCAGAGAATCCAAGAATTTGAGGTTATACCTTGGTAATCTAGACTAGGACCACAGGGAAATGTGCAAAGGGTTGGTCTACCCCAGCAAGCCCATATACGTGGAGAGGTATGTGTCACGTGAGGTCCCAATGGTGAGACCCATGAATTTTCCCATTGCAGAAGGATCTGCAGCGCACGTATACCTCCATTTAAGACCCAAATTTGAGAATGGTGCATACTTGGAGAATGATGTCTCTATACCTAAAGATCCCATGGGTAGAAGAAATCTCACACTCAAGAAAAGGGAGAGAGAAGAATAAAAAGCACCAACTGTGCAAACTGCCTAGCCAGTAAGTGTGCTGGCGGAAAACACCAAACCTAGCTCCTATACGCACAAGAAGAAATCTCTGGTAAAGGAGAAGACCTCAGAAGAAGAGGTGTCAGATTAACCCCTCACCAAAGAGAAGTCACTAGAGGAAGCAGAGAAGGTTGAATCCCCTTCCAAAGAGTCACCTCTCAGAAAGAAATAGAGGATAAAAGAGGAAGCTGACTCGAAGGAGACAGAGAGCTTGGAGAAATACATAGGTGAAAAGGATGATAATGATGAAGAAGATGATAGTGAAGATGATGATCCTGAAAGAGATCAAGAGCCACTTGTCTTCAGCATGCATGATTCAGAAGAAGAGGGCGAAGAAGAAAAACAATTCATTTTCATGCAGTGCAAGGGTATCCAGGGTGAGGAAGGCACCCATGAAATGGAAAGAAGTGAGGAGGTTGGCATGTAGAAGTAGAGAACTCTAATCCTTACGCAGGAATAGATAACCAAGGTGGATGAAGAAGAAGCGACAAAGATCATTAAGACCTTGGTGGAAGAGGATTTGGAATGCAGTGCTGAGCTGGTGTTGAATGAGGATAAGGAAGAAAGCACAGAAAAGGACCACGACAACATTGGAGGCTCCACTTTAACTGTAGTTATTCCTAAAGGAATGCACATGGGAGGAAAGCGTGTGGAGGAGTAGAGGCTAGGGATGGGTTATATTGATGACCCCAACAAAGTGTTATGCACACGGTTCCAAAGCACGGTTCCAGTGGAGGAGCTTCTGGTAATGTCATATTTTGATAAGGAGGTTGCATACCCATGGACAAGGAAGATGCTCTCATGGGCATTTGAGTCCCTTCTTGATGAGCTAGAATTTGAAGTAAGCCATGGGGAAATTATAACATTTCTAGAATCAAAAGGAGACAACCCATTGGTAAATGATTAGCATCTCTCATTTGAACAACTATGCAACATGCTCACCAAGGTCTCTGTTGAGGTTGAATCTAGACTCTTTGGGTGGAATGATAGAATCAAAGATCTGGAGGATGAACTGAAGAAGAAAGAGGAAGAGCTAGCTGCAAGGAAAAAGGAGCTAAGTCAAGAGAAGTTGATCAACACCCAGTGGCAATGAGAGTTAAGGGATGAAAAGGCTAGAGTGCACAAAGTTTTAAAAAATGTGGAGTCCATTACAGATGTCATAGTATTGAAGCATCTGGACCTAGCACCTACCATGCGGAAGTATGCATCTGCCCTGGAATGCCTGGAGGATTTAACAAGATCCCTCACCATGGAGAGGTAGCTGTTATCTTTGGAGTCTATACAATAATTGGCCACATGCTTACAGAAGGAGGATAAGTTAAAAGTCATGGTGCTCATAGAAGAAAACAACAAGGTCCTTTCTGATGTAAATATTTCCTCCTAAAATGTTAAGGCCGCATAGGACAACTGCGCGGACAGAGACATAGTGGCGAGCATGCTAGTCACCATTGATGAAGCGGAAATTAAAGAGTTCTAGGAGAAAAATAAGGGGAACAGAGTGGATCAGGAAAATACCCTAGCTGAGGTCAAAAAGAAATCTGAGGCCATTGAAACCTTAAGGGGTTCAATCAAAAACTGGTTAAAGGAATTGTACCCACAGATAACATGAAGGATGGATGCTCTGGAGGATGTAGGAAAGGAGATAGAAAATATTGTTGACACCATGAGTGCACAAGGAGATGGGCTAGGTTTTGATCAGGTGAATGCCTTAGTGGGTGATCTTTTCCAGAGAGCACAAAATGACGTCGATTCCTGGAACAAGTTAGAGGCCGACTTACAAAAGGATTTTCCTAGCTTATTGCAGTAATGCCATCATTGTCCCATTCTTTCTTCTTTCCCAAATTCTTCATCCCTTGATTCTTTTTCCCAACGCGTAAGCCTACTATGTTTCCTTATCCAGCTAAGAAGTGTTCCCGTGGACGGAGAACAAGCGTAGTGTGGGGTGATGTTGGGCCCCTGACATATTGGCCAAGTGTAAAAAGGCACGTAGGTACACAAAGAGAAGGCACACAAGGAAGGGTTTAAGGAAACCCGTGGTGTGCATGTGGAAAAATCCAAGGTTCCAGGACTTAGACATATTGGGAATTTTGGGAAAGAAATGAGAAAATTGTGACCCAACTGTGCATGCGAAGTGGATAAGGTGCCATTCTGGTGATAGGTTGGCCTAGGAAGGAATATGCCCTACAGTAGAGGTTTCTAGAAGGACATCGTGGCATGGAGTGGTGAGCTCAAGCCTAGAGAATCATGCAATCCTGGAGGACCACATTCAGACACTTGGTGACGGATCTGATGCCACAAGAGAATGAGTTGGCAGAACAAAGAGGCTATACATACAAGTACCAACTGAAGTAAAGATAACACATAGAGATAGGGTGGAGCTCTGTGGAAATACTACAAATACTCTATCAATTTGGGCAAATAAGGGTAGGAAAGGATGTATCAAGGGTTGGGAATTATAAATTTTCTTTTGTGGGCCTAGTTATATGAGTCTAGTTATAATGCATGACTATGGTCTGCCTTCATGTGACATTCTGTAATGGCCTAATGAATGTAATAAGGCTACCAATTGATATGAATATGAGCATTACTGGTTCTTATACATACATCATTCTTCATAGTTCTTTTTCATTTATGTTTATGAACTAAGTATGAATGCTTTGTATGATTTCCTTTCTGTATTGGTGTAAGTTCTTTAATTTGTTAAGCACTTTATGTCTAGAAAAACTGCAAGGATCTAGAAGCCGTTCTGAGCTCTATAGTGCTTGTATATATTATTTTCTTTCAAAATCTCTTACGCTTAGATCATAGATGATGTTTCCCATTAAACTCACATAAAAGAGAGACTTGGCACCCACGCATGCCTCAGGTGAGCACCCAGTGCCCACTGGGTGATAGGCCGGCACGCATGGGATTTATTTCCGTTGTGATGGGGGTAAAAATGATCACATGTTGTTTACTATCCAAAAGTAAAGTGGTCATTCCAGAAAGTAAATAACAAGAGTGCGAGAAAGATAAAAGTAATGAAATAGTAAAACAAGTGTTGTTAATCTCCAATATTTTTGCTTATGAATCATGTATCTAATGAAATACTTAGAGGCATGGTGTAAGTAGAAAGTGCATGATTTCATAATTACAGATGGATCAAAGTGAGTGTGGCCCAAATGAGGGAACCTGAAGTTGATGTGTATGGTTGAAGAAGAAATCATGCAAAGGGAATAGGGTATGTGCATAGTAACAACCATGATACAATAAAAACAACGGGAAGAAAGCTAGCAACAAGTGTTAGTGACGAAAAAACATGACACAATGTAGTAGAAACTAGTCAAATACACAAACTCATATCAAGAGAACAATATAGTAGCTCGTAGAAAACATGGGACACAACTTAGGATGTTACAAGACACTCATGGCCTTTAATATCATATAAGAAAACAAGAAATAAATCGTAGGGCATAGCCTGAAAAACAATAGAAAACAAGATACAAACATAAAATTTAAGACATAAGAAAATCAGATAATCATGGTTGGGAGTAATCCTACAAGACAAATGCTACTCACAAAGCACCCACTAGCATGTTATAATAATTCATAGTATGTCACAATGTATATAGCTGAAAATAAGAATGAAAGTTTTAGATATTGCAATGATAACACCTGAATGTAGAAAGGTAGGGAAAGTAGATTCCCCTAGGATCCTCAATGGGACTTGTAGAGAATAATATCAAAATCATGCACCATGTGATAACCTGTAGATAGCCTACATTCACCGCAAAGTACCATGTGAACACACATGTGTATATGTAAAAGGATAGAACATATTATGAATCAAGTTAACATGATATGTAAAGTGCAACATAGAATATTATAAGAAAACAAAGAGATATCCAACCAAGATCTAAGATAATGGTTTTTTCATTTTTACAAGTTTTTGAATGTTTTTTGCATTATTATAATATGAAATACCATGACTAGGGAAGGGAATCAAGTTTCCCCCCAATGTTTATGTGTGTAAAGTGAGGTTCATGTACATAAGTGCACCCCTAATAGTCATGTTTGAACCTAGAATAATAATGTGTCATTAAGTGGAAAGGGGTGTAACAAAAGAGATACTGTACAAAAATATTGAAAAATGAGGGGAAAACCCTATGGATTACATGATCCCAATTACATGAATAGAATGTGTATAAATAGTAAGAGTGGCTCCTTAAGAGAAACTAGAATAGGCATAACATTAGGCTCATTGGTAGTAGTGGAAAAATTAAGTGTAAACATAAAGATCAATTTATAATTCAAGATATGTGTAATATATGGAGTGCTAGGAGGTCTTTTCAGTATCAACCTCATGCAAAGGGGGGAAGCACAAGAGTCATCCTAAGAAATAGGTATGATTTGGGAATATTGGAAAGATTAAAGTTGTATGTATTAGCCCCTATAATCATAGATATAAATGTGGAAATATTGGAATTGATTTCCCCCGTGGATGTAGCAAGATGAGGTGTAGTTATAGTATATGAGTCACACATATAAGTTTACAAAGTGAGTGAGGGAAAATCATCAGGAATCATTGTTAAATCATCGCCTTTTGTTCTTACTTAAGGTGAGGAAGTTTCAACAAGTGATGTAACATTATAATCAACAAGCATATGATCATTAGAATTGCATCGAAAGTTATGGGAAGAAATAGATTTCAAATCCATGGTCATGGTGACATTGTGAAGGTAATTATAATTTTCAATAGAAATTTCATCATATAAATCAATAGCACTATAGTCTATTATAAGAGTAGAATTATTTTCAATGTAAATGTTATCTTCATCATCATGTATGAGAGGGATATAAGAAATATTAACAATATGATATGTGGAATCTATGGTATCATTATTCATGGAAGGTGTTGTAAGGGAATTATATGTTATGGCATGGGTAGAAGGGCTTTGATGCATATTATGTAACAGTTGGAGATCAAATTTGCATCCACACCTGAATCATGGAGATTCAAGGATGTGAGGAAACATGGGAGTGTTCCAACTTGTGTGACTTGAGCCTTATAAAAACCTCTAGCGAAGTTCAAATTAATCTACCTATTCTTATTGCTAAAACTACTCCTAAAGAAGGAAATACAGTTATTTAATCCTATTATAACAATCCAAGGGACTGGGGTTAGAAAAAGGTGCATAAAAAGGGAAATCCTAAGATAAAAAAGGTGATAGCACTAGAAAGAAAGGGGAAAGAAACTCTTAGATAACTGAAAATGGGAGAAAATGGAGGATAGGGCAGACTTGACTGCCATAGTCCAATCAACATTCAATATCTCATTTTCATGGACCACGTCAGAAATAAAACCCTATAAAGAGAGAAAACATGCACAACACACCAAAACTACAATAGAGAGGCTAGAAAATTAAATAAACATGGGCTAGGGAAGATAATAGAAATAAAACACATATTTTATTGCTTCAAGAGGATGTGTAGTTCATTACAATGGAGGGGAGAGAAAAAATATCCCTAAAGAGGTCTAGATCTGAGGCTTGTAACTCAAAACACTAATGCACTACTTTAAATAATGCCCTTTCATTCCAAGAGGGTCCAACCTTTACAAATGGGAATCATTTTATAATGTATAGAGAAATGGGAGAGAAAGATGATGGAAAAGAGAAGGAACTTGGATTCAAGAGTCCAACTATAACACCCATGTTATTATTACTCCAAATTCAGGGATTTTTTTAAAAAATAAACCCCTTAATTACATTTTATACCTTCAATTATTTTCAGCACACAACAGATAAAATCCAACATAATAAATGTTTACAATCCATATGATAAAAATATAAGCATGTGCAGTTATAAGGGTCAATTAGATCTACCTGATCCCCTTTAATTTACTCTAATTGATTGTGTATACCTTGTATACAATTGGTTAAATCTTCATAATAGGTTTTGTGAACTAAGTGCAATTCCTAGTGTCAACTTGAAAATCAATAAAGTAAAATATATCTTATGACACATCAAGCTAGGAACATGGTGAATAGAAAGTGTAATCAACTAGTTACACTACTTAGGCCAAAGTTTTCAAGCATTGCTTTGCATGCTTAGTTTCGTGGCTTCACACAAGTGAACAAAACTTGTCTCCATCACTACCCAACTATATCTTCACGAGTATCTGGATCTCATTTCCATTGTTTAAGGATTTAAGATTTAGTTCTGAATCAGTTTGAATCATGACGCAATATTCATATCAAAAGGATCTTGTCAATCCCACCTCAAGATCCCTATGGGAAAGGTAACACTCACTTAATGACTTATGTTATTACGTGATCATTAACTTCCCAGTATCCATCCAAAACTTGCATAGACAATATTCAAATGACATGAATGTCATTTCATGATATTTGTACTTCATTTGTAAATTAATTATCTATTTATGATAAGTAATTGAATTTATTGTATACCAGTTTTTATCATATCAATATGTGTCATTCATTCGTGTTAATGAATAATAGTATTGTTTCTAAATATTATCATCATTTATGGTCATATTATATTTATTATCGCAACATTTATTTGTCATTAAAATGTAGGTTTATATAACCATTTTGTATGAATTGTATAATTGAATGCTTAATAAGATAGTACGTGATATTGTATGTTTGTCGTCATTTATAAACGATATATTTCTTTCATAAGTATAATAATATCATCTTTGTTTCTTCATAATGTTATTTTTGTCAATCTATGTTGTTTACAAACATAATTATTCAATCATAATGACATCCTAAAGGCATATATAGTCTCACATTATAACTTCAAACATATTAAACATACTCTTCTATAAAACAACGATGTAACACATTCATATTTCACATTCAAAATAATCATAACAACAATTATTTATTAATATTTAATAAATATAATACATGTTTATGAAACGATTATCAACATATAATAAGAAAAGTACAATAGGCCAATTTTACTTCATTCAACCCGTGAAATAATACTTTCATATTAAAATATAATTATAAATATAACAAATACCTGAAATAGATTAATATCAAACATCATATGAAAAATCATGTGTATCCAATCCATAATATCACTTCATAATTATTGCACCATCTTGCATGATGTAGGAGAGATATAATTGTATACATGGTGAGTTATACAAATTGGCATGAGTTATCTAACTCATTTCATGTTGTGTTATAATGAAATAAAATATGTGTTTCAGCTACCTAAACTCATATCCAAAAAACATATTTTTCATTTAATAGTTCATATCTTATTTCTTAAATGAAATGATAGTGCATATTTTAGTAATCTCCTTTAACGATTCAAGGATCAACTAAAACTTTTTATCTTAGTTTATTAAATAACTTACAAGTAATTTATCATTTTTCAAGTCAAAACTACAATTTCTTAAAGTATATTTAAGAAAAATGTCATCATAGTAACTTCAGTAAAAATACATGTTCATATGAAATGTATCAATCATCTACCATTTCCAAAAATATTTTACAAGGGAGATAAGACAAAATATTACTTTTACAAACAATCATAAGATTCCATTAGCTGTCACTTTTCCTTTTATTTTCAATCAAAAGTAAACAGTCATGAAATCCACACATAATCCTTTCATTAGAATAATACAATTATAAGTTATTGAATAGATCAATTTAAACATACAACAAACAACAAACACCACTAAATGGACCAAATCAATAACGTATTCTACCTATAAGTTCCTTCCCTACAAAACTTAAGGAGGAACTATTGCAATTTCTATAGTTACCCACCATTTATCAATAAATCATCTTATTCTTAAAGGAAGATAGCAATCTATAAGAACTAACACCCACCTACCACAACCTTAATGCAAAAAAAATCCCTAAAGGTCTTAGCTTTAACAAGGTCTAATTGAAATAGTGTCATAGTGTAGACAATAAGAAAGTCTCATTTATTAATCTACAACATTTCTACCAAGAAAAGAGAGTTTATCATACTTTTTCAAACTTAATAAACCAATAAGGAAACTTAAAGAGATGAAACAACTTTATACAGTTGCACCCATAATGGGTTGTCAAAGATATTTACCTTCAGCTCATAAGACAAAAGACTAGTTTAACTTCTACTATAAATGGAATTTTTGTCTTACATTATTAAGAATCCAAAAAACTAGTTTCATTATTTCAAGTTGTTAACCTTTTGCTTCATTTTTAAGTAAACCTAGAATTGGAAAAATCGTCAATAACAATTTCCTTTCCATAACAGAGTTTTCTCTTACCCTTTCTATGAAAACAAGGAACAATTATGTCTTAAATCTCAGACAACATTTTATCAACAAATTGACTTTCATAATACACATATATTTTTCATTTAAAATAAAAAATAGGAAAATCAAAACAAACAAAACCCTATTTGCAAAAATCACAAGAAAAATTGTTTAAACTCAAGCCCAGATTTAATTTTTAAAAACCCAACAAATAATCATTCCTAGATTCAAAATCAAAATGAAGACAAAATAATATATCCTCCATTTTCATCATAAAACAACAAAGAAAAGAATTGGAAAACCCATGCCTGAAACTTCCAATTCCTTATTTAGATTTCCCACAAATTTCCATGCTCTGATCTTCACAAAAATTGACCAGCGGAACTTCTAAACGCACCCTAGATTTAAATAATTAAAATTCTGTTATTACAAAAATAAATAAGGATTATTTTTACCAAACAACCCCTTTAAAACTTCAATGACAATCCTAGTCTTCCAAAAATTCATGCACAGCTTGAAAGAGAGCCAAAACAACAAGACAAAAGATAGAAATGAACCAAAATTGTATGCAATAGCTTCTCAATGAATCATACGCTTCCAAAGTAGTACTACCCAAGAAAACCATGCCATTAATTACCATTAATAAATTTTAGTACCATGTAGTGGCTTGGATGAGTTCACCACCCAGTCCCTCCAAAATAGTTGCATGGTGGTCGATCATTCAAAGGCTTACTAACTTAAAACAATCAAATTTCCCAAAAATTGCATGGTGGTCAGTTAATGACCAAATTATCCACCTCTATATTTCCTATGCCAAGTGACATGGTCAAGGACCATATTAATTTCATTAACTTTAACAACTATTAAACATTCATAGTGCCCATGGTATGGTCTAAGACCATTTTAATTATAATTTATAAATTTGCCAAGGATTGATATGGCCTATGACTAAACAAATTAAAAAATGAAATAACATCTTACCACATTCTAAGCACCATGGAGGATATCATGGTTTTCAACATCCAAACCATTTAAAATCAATCCTCATTAATGACCATTTAATTTAAACAATATGCCTTGTCGAACAATGTTAAACTTACCAACATTGCCTTGTAATAATTAACTTTGCATTATGGTCTGAGACCAACTATACATTATTAGTCATTTTCAAACAAGATGATCAAACAAGTAAAATTTTACCTTTTTGAAGTTCCTAAATATTTTTCTAAGCAGCAATGAAAACAAATATTTAATGCATTGTGGTCTACAACCGATGTTGCAATGATAAAGAGGTTAATCAAAAAATCAACACAATAATTATTTACATGCATTAAAATAATGCAAAGTACATAAATAGATCAAATTTATCAAACAATTGTGAAAGCATCATTTACAGTAATAAAGGAGGTTTTCAATCATCCAAGTCAAGTACAACAAGGTAACAGGTTATGATCATTAGACAATTAATGAATGTGAGGTGACAAGTACATGTATGGAGTTGAGTATACATCTACACATCTGTATGTATTCATTTTTGTTATACACACACACACACACACACACACACACACACACACACACACACACACACACACACACACACACACACACACACACACACACTAGAACTAAGTAATTAAACATTACATAACCATGAAAAAAATATTGAATTAAATATAATGCACAACACATAAGATAATATAAAATAAATTACACATTGAACACAGATATAACGTGGAAAAATCTCTGAGGGGTAAAAAACACGGTCAAAGAGAAATTTTCCATTATGTGAGAAACATAGTACAATCCAGTAAATCCCCTTCCCTCACTTCTCTCCATAAAATTCATCAGAAGTGAATTAAACTAAATATGGCATGCAACCATATTTAAATGAACCAAAGGGTCAAAAACACATTAAGTGATGGGGTGTGAACTACAGACTATAAATAATTAGTTATTAAATAACTAAGAAACATAATATGAAGTTTATATTAAATAATTAAGAATATTAAATATATTCTAAATTATTTAATTATAAACTAAACATTATAAGCACTTAATATTATGTTCTATCATAAATTAAACCTTATAACAACACCAATCAACTAACCTTCGCAATCATTTAATTTATCAAAAATTAGTTTACCAACTTAACTGAATAAAAATGTGGGTTGTGACATACTTCCTCCATAAAGAATCACCGTCCCTATGTTTTAACTCATCACTAGACAACATACTAATAAAAAACAGTTCCATACATCAATGTTAAATGAAAAATAGTCCACTTTTACAAAAAAAAATTAAAAATTCGAATTTTCAATCAATCATTATTCAGAATTCTTGGTTGTAATAGCCTTATAATCACAAAAAATTGCAGAAAAATCAGTAATATGACAAAATTTTATCATTTAAGTCAATCAAATTATGAAATAATATCAAATTTAGCATAACAAATAGTCAAATAAAGTTATTCATTACTGAAAAAAATAAGGAGATGCAGTTTTCATTTCTTCCGAATTCTCCCATGTTGCACTTTCTTTAAAATATTTGTCCCATTAGACCTTGCATTGAGTGATATCTCAATTTATGAGATGCAACCTACGAGTTTCCAGCACTCTAATAGGTTCAACCACAATAATTCCCATATCACAAACTTATAAATATTTCCAACATGGGGCATGCATTACATCTAAAATATAATTTTTAAGAAATGAAATATGAAAAACATCATGCATTCTAGACAATACGGGAGGTAACGCTAATCGATATGCCACCAGAATTATAAATTCAAGAATTTCAAATGGTCTAACATATCTCGATGATAATTTGGTGGACTAGCCAAACATTATTGATAAAGAGAATCAATTCAATAAACTAATAAACAAGAAGCTATACTGAAAAAAATATTCAAGATAATCAAAGAAAACAAATGAAAAAACAAAAGATTTAACTTGGGAAACCATTTCGGGAAAAAACCCAGCACAGTAACTTCTCTCCTTATTGCATTAACTTAACCATTTATAATACAATAATTTACTTCCAATTTCTTCTTTACCCTACTGCATATCCAACTATTTGTAAGAAAAACAGTAAGAAACTATCAAATAAGTTTTACTATACAATGGGTACCATAACCATGGGCTAATAAACACCCATAATGGTTCCCCATAATTCATGGATTATGACACCACCCATATATACGTATAGATAAAAAAACATAGCTATACTCACGGACCCCTGTTAATGCTCGTGGAAGAGGTGTACAGTACTCCTGGGTATACAATTTATAAAATATACAACACATTCTAACAATTAAACTCCTTTTGGGCTTTACTGACAAGAAAAATTTATCTCCAAGATCAAATTTTATTTCGACTCTTTTCAAATCTATGTAGATTTTTTGCCTATCGGTAACTTCCTTCATCCGCTCATGAATGAGATTCACTTGATTTTCCATTTATATCAAAATTTATGGGTCTACTACCTCTTTGTCCTCCTATTGACCAAATTTCCTCATTCGTATTCAAATTAGTGAAACAATACTAAATAAAATGAGTAAATCCAAATATGTAAATATTTATGGTACCTCAAGATGGGATGACGATATACAGGCACAAAATGATGGATCCTCCTCCACAATGAGCTAAGTGACTTGTAAATCAAATGAAGATTACCAGAAAATTATTGAATTAGTAGATAGGATGGGAGGGTTTCCTAACAATGTTATTCCTGAGAAGTGAAAACTTCCTAAAATGGATGTTAACCCTCGTTTTAATAAAAGATAGGATAAAATCATATATTGATAAATTTGATGTAACAAAATTTGAAGTAAAACAGAAACTGAAATAGCTAGATAATAAGATAAAAAGGTAGATCTAATCTAAATGCATGCAAGAGTAAATAAAACCTAGATGGGTCGATGGTGACCTAGGAATGTAGAGGGCACATTCAACAGTGACTAGGGAAAGATGAGAAAAGTGATCTAGAAAAATACAAATGTAAGACCTTTTGTAGCTAGATCTAAAGTTGATTTGAATCTAAAAATGGACCTGGGCAGGAGGAAGAGCACTGTAGAGCACTATGTATCTGGATCTATTCAAAAGGATGCAAGAAAATTATGGAAATATAATGATGAATGCTAATAAAGATAGATCCATTTGACAGTGAAACCTGGACCGAGTCAGTGGTGAGAGGGGATTGGATAGAATAGATTTGAGATGACAGAAAGGGCAGAATAATAGGATCTAAGATGCTGAGTGGACGTGTAGAATCAAATATATGATGAGGATAGGGATCTTAATGGACAGAAGGGGTCAAAATTGGAGGATGGGGTTGATGTGAAATTGGGACTAATCTAGGGTCGTTTGAAAATAGGATGGACTGAAACAAAGACCTATAGACAAGAAATGAAGGCCTAGGAATGGCTAAGACAAAGAGATTCTGATGACAGCTAAACCTACACAAAATCTAATGATGATAGATTTTAAAGGAAGATCCAAAACATGCAATGTTGAAAGAGGGATACCTCCAATCTCCCAAGAGTGGGCTCAAAATATCTCCAAGATGAGCTCCAAGAGAGTGATGTTAGTACAAGGAAAGTGACAAAATTGAAAGCAATATTGATAATATAAATTTTGTAAGTCTTCAAAACTACATCCCAAGAAAGGGAGGGGTAGGGTGTCTTTATAGGTTCAATAGTGACCTAGATGGATCACCATCAATCATGGGGTTCCATCCATTTTGGGTAGAAGAATGGTGGTGAGCTCAAGACAAAGAGTCCATATTGAGGTAGAATTAAGGTTTTGAAGAGTTAGGGGTGAATTATAGGCTTACTTAGGATAAGTAAATAGGTAGGTGGAGGGTAGATAATATTAAATATAGGCAATGAAGAGGTGAAATCATTAAATTATGGCCTATAAAAGATAAAATAGATGATTTAGGAATAAAAAATGAATTAAAAGAGGTGTTTAGAATTAACTAAACAAGGTTAGGGATGATAAATGGATGAATAGCGATGGTAAATACTGATAGGTGGGATAAATTGAATTTAGGAGGGAAGAATGGAAATTTGAAATGGAAGAGAAGTATTTATGTGAAAAGATGACAGAGAGTGAACTTAGGGATGAGGGGTAGTGATACCAAAAATTGGTGTCTACATTTTCCCCTTTTAGTTGAGTGGTTTTCATTAGGAAAGCCATGAGACAAAAATCAGAAAGAGATGAAAAGATGATTGATGAGGTGTTCCCCCTCAAACTAGGGATTGACATGACATGAAAGGAATTGATCAGGAGTTTGAAAGAGATAGTTGAAAAGGAAAGGGTGAAAAGGATGAGAAAATGATGAGATAAGATATCCCAGATGAGGAATAAACAAAAAGTAAAAAGTAAATAAAAATATGGTGGTGATTTCAAAATCACTTCAATAGGGAACAAAGTATGGCCTCAATGGAGATGACGAAAAATGTCCTATGGACTGGTGAGTCAGCAAAAACCACCTTAAAGATGGAGGTAATCCAAAGTTGGAATCTACTCAAAAGGATGTGAAAGTTGTGGGACCAATGGGTCAAAGAAAGACATCAAATATGCACAAATAAATGTGAAAATAGCCGAGACAAGGGTCACAAAAAAAGGATAGAGGTGGGAAAAAATTGAAATATGTGTTTGGGGTGGGACGAAAAAGAGATAAAATAATAGTACCCTAAGAGGGAACACAAATATGGCTTTAATGGCAAGATGATGAAGGATAAGATAATGGTCCCCCAAGAGGATCACAAGGATGGTCACAAAGGTGAGATGATCCAAAGTAAATATGTGATAGATGACATGAAGCTCATGGGGGAAAATAGAGATGTGATATGGGACCACACAAGGAAAAGGTGGAAGAAATATAATTTGAAAAGAAGGATTGGTGAAAAAGAGCCAAGAGTAAGACTGATTCAAAAAGACATGGCCAGGTTGATGGCAACTGAAGAATGGAGTTGCTTTCAACCAATGGTATATAAGGGGGTCAACTATGAAAATGATGGGGTTGGTAAAAAGTGAAAGTAATATTTTTATATAGGCCAGAGGAGGATTGGCCAATTACACAGGTGGTAAGTGCATTTGTTTTTACGGTGTGAGTTGATCAAACATTTTTTTAATCAAGAGCTCTAAGTAGAGAAGAGATTTGATTTTGAGAGGACCAAATGGAGGATTCAAATAGAGCATCAAGGAAGTTTGAGAGGGCCCACACATGTTTGATGGTAATTTCCTAAACCTTAGCCTTATTTTAAGAATTTTTGTCGACATTGTGTTTATATATTTTTTCACATTTTTCAAAAATTTGGGGTTAGTGTAAGGGTGGATTATAAAACACCGATGACTGGGATGTTAATATTGTGTTGACCCTATGCTAGGAGGCATCGTATTTACATGCATATTTTGGTTCTTCCTTGTTAGTGTAGATATATCATGAACTAAGCATGTATACTGAGCTTCCTATATAGGGTATGCAGTAAATGATTGGATGTAGGATTCTTGTTACATTGTTGAGCGATATGAGCACATTACAGTGATCAGACTGCCAAGGATTCTGATATGATGGGTGTACAGGTGATCATATTTGAGTTAGTCATTGGATCGCAATCTTGAGGTATATACTACCAGACTAAGGGGGATCAAGCTAATGTGCGACATGAGAGATGGGGGAGCGAAGTGGATCAGTAGGACAATGATAGATTGAAAGTAGATAAATGTGGACTATGAGAGGTGGGCGGCCATATAAAAAATTTGTGTCCAGAGGAAGATTGTGGAGGGGAAAGATAAGGATATGACAGATGAGATGGGTGTAGGGTCAGGACTCTTGAGATGATATATGTCATCTAATTTGATCGAGTTAGATGAAAATTTAGAGTAGATACAAACATTGTAGGGCAAGACACCTAGTAAATATAGGCGAGATGATATTAGAGAGGGACCTTGCGAGTCCTAATATGGAACTGTGATATCATTGGAGAAGGGGTTGGGGGCAGATTGGAATGAAGATGAGGATGGTCAGGGTCAGGCCCAATAGATGGATTTATAGATGGGATGAAGACCACATTGAGTCATGCCCAAATGGAAATGGAGGTAGACTAGGGAGATGATAATGATGGAGGATATGTCACCTATTGAGGATGATGTAGAACATAGAGATGACTGAGAGGTGATAATGGAGGGACTGGGATGATGATATGACGTTAGATTTGGAGTGGGATTCACAGATTGTATGACCACTACATGGGCATGCTCAGATCATGATTAGACATGACCAAAGAGGGATGCATCTAACACTAGGAGAGGGAGAGGTAGGATGCACCAAGAGGATGATAGTACTTGAGAGGAACTAGGCCATTCAGCATGTGAGGAGATATGTCACTAAGAGGCAACAAGAGGCCTATAGAGCTAGAGGCTTGCTAGGAGACATTGCACCCAGGACTGGAAGTAGAGTCAAGGATTGGATGCACTAGCACCATCCAAAAGGGCTAGACTAATGGCATGACCCAGTATTGTTACCATAGAGTAGTACAAAGAACTAGTTACATAGGTGCACTATTGGATGAGTGCACAATGAGTTCAAGGTTGTTATAGATGTTGAGCATACACCATGTATCTAGCTGAGTATGGGGAGGATGGGTGGTATAACACGACTACCACTTCTTAAAATCATGGAGAGTGTAGTGCAACCATTTCAAGTTTTGCACCATGATCGAGGTGATGAGCCTAGAGACAGATTCAAGGAAGGGGAAAGATTTGAGACAACCACTTTCAGATTGTATAGTTTACTAATTTTGATGATATATCGGATTTGAGACAAGAACCTTAGTGGTTTGTGATATATTTATAGATGATTTTACGATTTATGTGTGTGTGTATGTATGTATTTATGTATATATGTGTGTGTGTGTGTGATGTGTGTGTGTGTGTGTGTGTTGTGTGTGTGATTCATAATGTGTCATGTGTTTTGGTTTTTAGTTTTGATGATGTTTATTTTATATTTAGATGTGATGTTTATGATTATGATGTTATGGTTTAGATGTAAATGATATGGATTAGAGATTTAGATGATTATGGATTGGATGGAGATGTGATTATGGGTGATGGATTAGATATAGATGGACATGATTGAGATGTTATGGGTATTCGATGAATATGATGAATTAGATGAAAATTTGATTATGTTATGGGTAGATAGTTGTTAGACAGTATGATATGGATGTGATGTGATGAAATAATGGATAGATATTATGAAATAATGGTTAAATGTGTGATGGTTTATAAATATGTTAGTTACAATTGATGTTATACTTAAAAGTACATACATAGGAATGCGATTAAATTAGGAAGAGTATGATAAGAACATGTATTCGATGTGAGAGAAAGGATGCAACTTTGATATAATGTTATGAAAATGAGATGGAAGAAACTTGATCATAGTAGGGGGTGCACAAAGAAATAATGCTTCAAACCAGATTGGTGGTAAACAAGAAAGGGATCCAATCAAGGTAATGCACTTACAACCAATAAAAGGTGTTAACAGATAACCATTGATAGGTAGTAATCCCAAGGATCACGAGGGAAAATAAGGAAGGTGGACTTATAAACCTAGTGTTAACACAATACAAGGGATTTAGATGACACTTGTACATGGGAATATAGGCTCTTAATAGGTAGGTGTTCCTAGGTCGATGCCCCAGCTCTGAGAAATATGATGTAAAATGATCAATGCAGGAAGTTTTCATAAATGGGAAAATTGATCAATGCAGAAATATTTCCTAAGATGCTTTCTTTTGAATTTATGATTTTGCTTTTGAATTATATAAAAGGTTGATCAATGTGGGAATCCTTCACTGCCATGATATGAGATGGTATCCATCCTTTGAGGGAGTGGTCTACATTTTAACTTTTAATTTTGTACTTTTTTTGATTTTGAATTTTATAAATGGCAAGATATGATATGCATGATAGTTGTCCTTCGAGGGATCAAGTCTATACTTTTATATTTTTGCTTTTATGAACAAGCTTGTCCTTCAAATGAAGAAGTCTATTTTCTTTTTTGGATATGATATATTTTTTAGATGAGCATCTAGGAGATTTTGAATTTTTATGGAAGATTAGGGATAGCTAGGTAGACCACTTAGGAGGGGATAGAGAATGTACTAGTGATACTTGTGGACCCTTAGATTGGTTCAGTAGGTAGATAAGAGGATGATGGATGTAATGATTACAGAGTTCTCACCAAAAAGGAAGAACCTATCCATAAGGAATATGCTATGAGCAGAGCCATGGTGCCCATATTTAAGGTCACAGATAGGAAAGTGATGGTAGACCACATAATTCCAAATCATTACATTGAAAGATGGAAAAGGCTAATGATGGATGGATGACCACTGAGATGACTAAGTTCACGATAGTAGGTATGTTAACAGTAGAAAGGCCACAAGTGCAATACATTAAAAGGTTTAGTTTCCGGTTTACCATTAAGAGAAGCTAGAATGATAGGCTCTATACCCATACTTATGTGTGATAATATAAGGTCAAATCCAGTTGGGAGAAAACTTTTCACATTGAATCCTTTCTATAGTAGTGATTTTCTGATTTTCTTTAAGGATAAGGTCACTAATGTTAAATTTGTGTTCCTTGAGGTGTTTTTTGTAAGAACATTTGATGTGCTCTTGATATACATGATGATGTTCAAGAGCTAGAAGGTGACGTTTATCTAACAATTTAAGTTATGCTAGACACTCTCAGCAATAATCTTCATCAGAGATGAAATCACAAAGAGAAACACATAAGGATGGGATTTAGACTTCAAGAGGAAGAATGAATTCAGAGCCATAAACAAGAGAGAAAGGAGTAGTGCTTGTAGAGGTGTGGATGCTAGTTTGATAGGCCCAAAGAGAAAATGGAATATGAAGGTGCCAATTACGAATTGATTTATCAATAGTCTTGGCAATAATATTGTGAAGTTTTGTTAGTGGCTTCAGCTTGCCGTTAGCTTGAGGATAGTAAGGAGAAGAGAAGATAAGATTAATATTTAATGAGTTGTAAAGCTACTTAAGATATTTATTTTTAAAGGACTTTTTGTTGTCCATGATGATTTTATGAGGAACACCAAAACGGAAAATGATGTGTCGATAGATGAAATTAACGATTTGATCAGATTTAGTTGATGCGAGTGGAATTGATTCCACCCATTTGGTGAAGTATTCGGTAGTAGTGATGATAGAATGATGGTGTTGAGAGGAATGCAGATTGATGAGGCCAATGAGGTCAATGCCCCACTATGAGAAAGTAAAGAGATCTGGATTCAGCTATAAGGCCTGACTAGGAATGTAGATTAGATTGGAATGTTGTTATGACATTTGACGCATTTCTTAACGTATTCACAACATTATTGATTAAGAGATGACCAATAATAACCCATGTGAAGGACACGCTTGGTGATAACCAAACCACTAAAATGGCCACCACAGATACCGTCATGGACTTCTTAGATAGCACGAGTGGATTCATGAGATTTAAGGAAACAAAGGAAGATACCATCGAAGCCATGCTTGTAAAGGATGCTGCCAAGGATAACATAACGGTTAGTGTGTTGAAGAAAGGATCTCATACTATTTTTAGATAGGTCGCAGGGGATGATGGATTATGAAAGATAGTTGATGATTTGAGAATACCAAAGATCACGAGGATTAGATTCTATGAGGTTGATACCAGGTAATTCACTAACATGAAATGGTTTGTCAAGATGATGAATGATAACAAAGATCTTATACTCTTTTGTAGACCAAGGGATGAGAGAGGAGAGAGAATCCATAATGTCTACAAAGTGGTTAGATGACCGAGGGATGGTTTTGATGGTGTAGAAATTGAATGCTCCAAGAAGGAAGTCGACAATGTCCTTATACTTTTGAAGGATCTCATTTTTACATTGATAGGTACCTTTGACTTGATTAATGAAGTTGAGAATCATCGTAGATGTCAAGGATTTTGACATCAAGTAAGATAGTGGTTTCAAGGCCTAAGATGAGAGTTTCATACTTGGCCATATTGATTGGTGCACTCAAAGTTAAGTTTATAAGTGATTGGAATAGGATTGTCCCAAGGAGGAATGATAATAATGCCAATACCTCCCCCTTTTCTACACTTAGATCCATCAAAGAAGAGTGTCATCTTAAGAGGAGAAAATTCATGTTCAAATGGCATTGATAGATTCATCTAGAATTATTTCATGAGGAAGACAGGAGTATCAAGGAAGAGGGGCATCAACTAATTGATCTACGATAGCTTGGCCCTTGATTGATTTATGAGAGATGAACTCTAGGTCAAATTTTTTTTCGTGAGCATGAACCATCAGTGATTCAATCACTATGATAAGGCTTAGAATGTGTGGTCTTGAGAAGATGAAAGTTGGTAACGACATAAGACTTTTGATTGAGAAGATACTAACGAAGCTTAGAGGTAACGAAGAAAAGAGCGCAACATAGCTTTTCAGCTTTAGTGTAGTGAGTCTCATAATCATGAAGGGTGTAGCTAATGTAATAGACAGTCCTGTCTCCCTTCCTTTCTCATCTCATGTGCCAACATTGGCATAAGAGCATAGATCGGAGGTAGATACATAGAGATAGAATCCCCCCCTCATGTGGAGGTGTAAGCATAGGCATGGAGATAGGAGATACTGCTTGAGATCATCAAAGGTTTTTTGGTAGTTATTATCCCATTTGAAGTTCGATGTCTTTGCAAAGGAGATGATGAAAGGGTTGGAAATGGTGAGAAAGCTTTGCGAGATGAAATGGAAAAATTGATTGAAGATGACCTTGAAGACTTTGAAGGTGCTTTAGTTTATTAGGAGGAGGCATCTCAAGGATGGCTTTGATTTTTAGTGGGGTCAACTTCAATACCCCTGATGGAAATGATAAAGCCAAGGATTTTACCAGTTAGCACTCCAAACACACACTTGGCTAGATTGAGGATGGAGGAAGAAACAAATAAGGAGTTTTAAAAGGATCTCAAGGATGGTAAGGTGATCGTGATGATGCTTATATTTACCCAAGAGGTCATCAACCTAGTTCTCTATAGTCTTATGGATGAGATCATGAAAGATATAATTCATAGCCCGCTGATAGGTGGCTCCATAATTTTTCAAACCAAAAGGGCATGAACGTGATAGAAAGAAGGTCCCCCAAGGAGTGATGAAAGAGGTCTTATGTTGGTCTTATTCTACGATGAGGATTTGATTATAGATAGAGAAGCCATCCATAAGAGAGAGCATTTCATGGTCTGTAGTAAGGTCTATAAGTCGATCGATGTTAGGAAGAGGGAAATCCTCTTTAGGGAAAGTGAGATTTAAAATCTTTAAAGTCAGTGTAAATGTGGAGCTTTCTCGAAGACTTGGCAACATGTATGATATTGAAGACCCATTTTAGATAGTCAATAGGGATGATAAAATTAGTTGAAAGAAGGCGTTGCAGCTCCTCTTTAACAAAGAGGGAAACTTGAGGATGCATGCGGTGAAGCTTTTGCTTAATCAGCTTGGCATTAGGAAAGGTAACAATGTTGTGAATGAAGATGGAAGTAGTGAAGCTTGGAATTTCAACATATGAACATGCAAAGCATTTTATATGTCAAGAAAGGAAAGTGGCGAAGGATTTAATCTCGCGTGGATCAAGGGATTGACCCAATTTGATGATGCGGGGCTCGTCTGGAGTCCCGATGTTGATGTCAAATGTGGATTTTTTAAGAAGGGTGGATGTGTCTTATGTTAATGTCTTATGAAGATAGAAATAATATTCCCCTATGTAAGAAAGGACAGAGTCATCATTGGTGCATTGAAGAATATAAATGGTAGGAGAATCTTCCTATATCATTTCCAGAAATTGAAGTGGGACGGACCTAGTTTTATTTTCACATTGATGAGTTATTGGCATTAAATTGATGGCGGAGATTAACAAAATCCAGAGGTGATAGACATGGTGTCATCCATGTCCATAACCTCTTGGGATGGAGAAGATGGAGGATCAATGTCCGTGAGAGCTAGAGATGGTGGAAAAGGGTTTGTGGATTGTTCATTGTAACTTAACCCGAATTTTTCATGGGGTTTACGAGACTATTCAATTATGAGATCATGCATGCCTTATTCATAACACCCCATTCCAAATCCTTTCCAGGTGCAACAATGAAGATAAGTTTAAGTAAAGAATTTCTTTTAAAGAAATTCAAAACTATTAGTGTATAGTTTGGTGTGCAGTTGAGTGTCAATATGGGAGGAAGGGTGATCAAAACCACCATAGATGAGATTGGTGTAAATATGAGATTAGAGTGAAAGTAATGATGTCCCTGACATTAGGTTGATACATTAGAGATTTTTCGGCTATACTGATTCTATGAGGTGTGGGAAGAGTGTTAAGTGTGAGAAAATGATACTCCCCCAACGTGAGCTGATCCATTATTTTGTCTAAGGAATCATCATTGGGAAGATTAGACACAGAAATAGATGAGCTAGTAGAAGCCTTAGAAGAATTCGTGTATGGGAATGAGCACATCGTTTGGATGATAGTTCATGTTATATGCTTTGAATAAAGGGATGTCTATGAGGAGAGTTAATATTGTCCCCTCATGTTCATACTTGATACATCAATGGAGGATGGAAGGAACAGTATGTATGACACAAATCCATGGTCGTCAAAGGAGGAGGTTGTATTGAAACTCCCCTTATATGATATAGAAGACCTCATGAAGTATTTTTTTAACCAACGCAGATAGGAATAATAACCATGCCCAAAGTGGGGGAAACAACATCATTGAATGCATGAAGAACCATGGGTGATTGGGTGACAATGGGATTAGGGAGCTTAAGTTGATCAAAAGTGTGAGATGAGATAATGTTTATGCTAGCCCCATTTTCAATCATAGAATGATAGTTAAAAGTGTCATTGATGCGCATGATGATGAAGAGGGGAAGGTCATGCTCTTCAGGTGTGATGTTAGGTATTTTAGTATCATTAAAGGATATAGAAGTGTTAACAACAAGTACACTAACAAGTGATGAAAATGGTTTCACCTCATCATTAGGAGTGGGGATATATTTGAGAGCTTCAATGAGAGATTTTTTATGGACTAGAGATAACTTTTAATGAGCTCATAAAGGGACATATTAACTGAGGCCTAATGAAATTGTTTCGTAATTCCTTTTTCAATAGGAGTCAAGCCGAGGGGAAGCGAAGATAGAAACCTCAGGTTTTGATGCAGAAGTGGGTGGAGTAGAATCACTAGGAGGATCGGTGATAATGATTTTGGATTTTGATTAGGTGGGTGGTTAGGTATTCATGAGGATGAAAATGGGTCGTGACCCAAACAACATTGATGAATAGAAGAGGACACTCTTCAGGAGAAGTTGGAGTTGGAGGAGGAATGAAAACATAAGTTTTGGATGAATGAGGAGATTTAGATGGCTTGATAGATGAGGGTTGGGATGAAGAATTTGATTCGGTAGATGGAGGAATGTAGTCCCCTTCAACAATAAGTTCATCCTCATTGATAATATTATGAATGATTGTTTGAAGGGCTCTAAAATTCTCAGTGTCATGCCTTGGTCCACGATGGTATACACAAATAAGGTTGGAATAAAATCATGAAGGTCATGGACCACATGGATTGAAAGGTTTGATTGGTGGAAGAGTGATTGTTGATGCTTGGAGTAAACGTTGAAAATTTTCTATGTAGGGACCAATGGTGGTTTTTGAAGTATAGGTCATAGGTGAAGACGTATTTGAGGATGGTGGATGAAGGTAAAAGGAATCATTTATTTTGATGAGGCTTTATAAGGGCCTTTGATTCTACCTTGGGCGTTGAAGAAGAAGAGGATGATTGTGTTTTGGTATTAGTTTTAATTACTGGTGACTTAGATGGTTTGGATTTTGTTTTGACAGTTGAGGACGTAGATGAGTTGGACAGGAAGGTTGGATTTGGAAGAAAGATTAGATGGCTTTGACTTGTATTTTTTGATATGGGGGTCTTGGATGAAGGACCTTACCATAAAATGGATGGAGGTGCTCCTAAGAGTGATGAGGTGGCACTATATTTCTTAGGAGGGTTACTCTTGGGAGGGGTAGATCTAGATTTTTGTGTGGGTGTGTGAGATATTTTTGGATGGGCACGCCAAGGTTCGTAGTCTTTAGTCGCAAGGATTTTCCTTTAGAAAGGAAGATAACTATTTCAATTGGAAGGTCAGTAGAAATAGAATCAGATGATGTAGATTGTGTCATAGATGAGGATATTGTAGGTGGGAGTGGTTTCTAAATGATGTGCTTGATGAGATCTAAAGGGTTTGTAGATTGTGTAGAAGTAGGATTAGTGGAGTTGCATGTAGTAGGTGTTGTTTGGATGTATTTTTCATAGCGAGAGGATTTAAGAGGTGGTAACATTGATGTCATCATATATTTGGATATGGATATGGGTATAGTCATAGTAGTAGATGTGTTCGATGTGGGAGTAGGTGTAGATGTTTGAGATAAAGGAGTTGAGGTAGTTGTAGATAAAGGACTAGATATGATGGATGAGGATGTGGGTGTTATAGATGGAGAGGTGGGTATGATCGAGGTTAATGTTGATGTCATAGTTGTAGTTATAATTGATGTTGATATGATGGGTGTAGATATTGATAAAGTTGTAAGGGAAGAGTCTGAAATAGGGGTGGATGCAATGGATGACAAGGTGATGGGTATAGGTGATGGTGTCATATTTTGGTCTATAGTATTAATTGTATGGGCATTATGTGGTTATGATGTGGGAGGTGGAGTTTGATTGTTGTTTGAATGATTAAGAAAGATTTTTCTGAAGAATTCAAGAGGTTTATTAGGTAGCGCATTAGGATTTTCCACTTGGAGGTCATCAGAGTCTATGAATTATTAGAAAACGTCTTTAAAAGAGTGACACTTCTCAATGTCATGGATTTGAACTTCGTGATATTTTCAGTAATGTTCCTCATGATACCATGCTACTTTTGGTCATGATTCATCAAAGGGTTGGATGTGAGGAATTTGAATGAGATTGATAGCCATTAACTTTTCAAATATTGCACTATATTATTCTCCAAGAGGGGTATAGTTAGGCGGTGGTCTAGACTCACGTTTTGGAGGCTCAGTGTGAGAAGTAGATGTAGAAGAATTATTTTACCACGATGGCATTAGCGGTGTTATTTGTTTTTTCACCATACATTGAGGATTTAGTGAACTCATATTTGGGGGTTTTTTATTTGAGTTTAATATGGCCTTGTTCAAGGGCACGAAGTTCAAGTTTTTGAGCCATGGTAAATGCCTCTTCAAAGGTTTGAAATAATTGAATTTAAAGAGTGTAAGATATATTCTTCACATAAGAATGTGAGAAGATTTCAATAAGCTAATTTTGTGGAAGGTAGAATGATAGTTGGTTAATGTTTCTGCCATGTGATGAAATATGTGATAGATTCATCATCATATTGTCTAATGGCGTACAAGTTGGTGATTGTGATCTTGCGTGCAATGTAGAGTGAGAAATGTTCTAGAAATAATTGTGTAAGTTGGGTGAATGAGAATAATGAATTTTTTTGGATGTCATTTTACCATTCCAATGCAGGTTTGGCTAACGACATAGGGAATGTGTGAAGCATTAGGTCTTATTCATGGGCGATAAGGTAACATTCATGTACAAAAGCGTGAAGATGTTATTGAGCTCCTTGCTGTTGAGCTTAGAAAAATTCATCATTTCCCAGTGATGAGGAGAAGGCTTGACAGGGACATATGATTGATTGGTTTGTTACATATTTATCATATTAGAATGTGGTTTTGGACCTTGAGTTAATAGCCTCGAGATTAGCTATTCTACTTAATAGTGCTTACATGAGATCATTTGATGGATGGGGTTGTGAAGTCTAAGGATGAGATTGTGATGCATAAAGAGGAGGATGGGTTGTGTTGTTGATAAGTTTTATATATATTAGGATGTGTGGGTGTTTGTGAAAGTAATTAATAAGGGGGATGTAATTAAGGGGTTTTTATTGAATGGTTTGTGATGAAGGTTATTGTTGGGAAATGGGGATGTGGTAAGATTGGTTAGATTGAGTGGATTGTTGATAGATGGGGATGTTTGATTGGTTTAATATGGGATGAGTTAGGATATAAGTGATAAGTGATTGAGATACTTGAGTTGGTTGAGTGGGAAGTATGTAGTGATAAGCACCTCGAAGAGGTGGTTTATGGGTTTGTATTGATTCATATGGATGGGACTGCAAAGTGATCGTATTGGCATGGATATGATAAGTGGAGATAAGAAGAAATGTTGAATTATGTTGTTCAGATATGGGAGGGAGAAAGTGTGACTCTTGAGATGATTGAATGGAGGCACAAGTAACCATAGTATATGATGAGGTAATAGGGATAGAAGAAGTGATAGTAGTGCTAACATGAGGAAAGTTAGGGGGTGGGGACCAAAAATTTAATGGTTTGATGATTATGAGGGATTGAATAATAAGGTTGATTAGGACCAAGCTCATGTTGGGCACTAGCAAGCTCATTCAAATCTATAGGAAAGAAGATGAAAAGTTGTGATGTGAGGACTTGTGTAGATTCAGGATTGGAATGGTAGGTGTAAATTTATTACAAGGGAGTTCCATAAATTGGTACATTGGTAGTCTTACAAAGGATATATTCATAAAGGGAAACTAGATTGGCATCGAGAAGCTCATGGAACTCTGCACACCGACAAGGAATGAGAGGAGTCCTAGAAGCATTGATAGATGTGTCAAAAAGGGGTGTTGCTGGTCTAGATGGAATGGAATGGTGATAAAGAAATTGATTTGTTTCGACATGAGTGTTAGGTTGAATCAATTGAGTGTCTTGAGAAAGGAGTATGTAAATGATGGGTTGAGTAACTATGGAAGGGATGACCAGAGGAATGTAGGTAAGGATGGAAAGTGTAGAAGTTTGTTGGAAGGAAGTGGTAGTGGACATAGGAATGTTGGTAGATGACATGTTTTTTTCCATTTGTTTTTCTTGGGATATTGTAATAACTGGCATGAAACAAACAAGAAAATAAAAAATATGCTGATTTTTAATTTGATCAAGCAAGTCATGCAACAAAGTTTTCATTGTATTGATTATTAAAAATGTGAAAAGAAATGAAAAATGGGATTAAAGGGTGCCTAGGAAATGAAAATATATGGATGGTTTCAAGTAGTTTTTATTAGAGTCCTCAATATACCAAAAGGTATGTGAGGCATGAATCTATGATGTATAATGGTACAGGGCTTGGTATTTGGGCCTACCCCCTCACTTCATGGTCCTGCATAACACTAAGGGAGTCAGGTGTTTAGCTAATATACCAGTATACAAAAAATTTATAACGTGGCAAGAACATTGCATCAACTTTCCTATTGGGTGATGAAATCCCAATGGTTCCACCCGGGAGGAAGTGTTTTAGATGTTTAATTTGGTTTTTTTGTTTAGATGTGTGTCATGAAGTGTATGCAAAGTATTAAACCACCTAGTTAAACTATATTTCCAAGCAAGAATGAAAGGGATTATTTTTAGATCTAAAATGAAATGTGTAGATTCAATGAGAGCAACAGACAAGTGATACAATGCGATAAAATAAAGAGATGGGGAATAAAAACAAGGAATACCTAGATAACACTTTTCCTTTTTATTTTTATTTTTTATTTTAAGAAAGCAAGCAAAAGCAAATTCAAGAAACATGATCTAACACATGCAAATAAGTAAGCAATGCTCCTTCCTGCAAGGTTAATATAAAATGGATAGAATAAAAATAAAATGAAAGACAACAATAAAAATACTCGCCAAGAGAGGGTAGGTCCCACCGGGCATGCTAGAATATTGACTGAATTACCTCGTTCTTGTTCATATTAGTGAAACAATAATAAAGAAAATGAGTAACCCCAAATATGTGATGGTTTATGATACCTTGAGATGGGATGAATATCTACTGGCGCAAAATGATGCATCCTCTTCCGTAGCAAGCTAAGTGACCTACAAATCAAGAGAGCTCAATAAAAAAATACTGGATTAGTAGATAGGATAAGAGGGTTATCTAATAATATAGGTCCCGAGAAGTGAAAACATCCTAGAATGGGTGTCAACCCTCATTTTGATAAAGATAGGATTAAATCATATATTGATAAATTTGATGTAGCAGAATCTGAAGTAAAATAGAGATTAAAAATCTAGATAAAAGATAGAAAATACATATCTAATCTAAATACATGAAAATCAAAAGTTGACAGCAAATCAAACCTAGGTGGGATCAGAATGTGATCTGAAGGCTCCTGAAGCAAATATGGAGCTGATGATGCACAGATGGAAAACAAGAACTTGCAAGATATCTCAGTAAAAAAAGGATATAAAATTATGGAAACTAAGGATGAATGCAATAAAGACAGATTTGGTCAAGGATGACTAGAATGAGTCAGCGGTGACTAGGGGTAGACAGAATGGATTTGGGATGGTATAGAGACAAAATGAAAAGATTTGGATGCTTGATGGATGTGGAGACAGAAAGATGATGGTTGGGGATCTGAATGATAGATAAAATGGTAGAAATAACGTTGGGTAGATGGCGACCAAACAAGGTCGACAGTGACTGGTATTAATCTAAACTTGGACGAAAAATGGATGGGCTACAATGAAGACCTGCAAACAAGAAATGACGGCATGGGAATGACTGAGGCAGAGAGATCATGATGGCAGCTGAACCTACACAAGATTTGATGATGATTGAGAAATAGGGCCAAAAACATGTAATTTTAAAAGAGGGATTCAAATCTCCCAAATATGGTCACAATATCTCTAAGAAATCTCCAAGATGATTGTAGCAGCTACAGAGAAAGTGAAAAATGAAAGAAAGATCGCAAGAAAGCTTGAAAACTCCAAAAATGAATCCTAAGAAAAGGATGGGTAGGGGTGACTTTATAGGGTTGATGATGACTCGTATGGGACACTGTTGATCTCGGGGATCCATCCATTTTGGTGGTGGGAAGGTGGTGAGATCGAGATAAAGAGCCAAATTGATGCGGGATTAGGGTTTAGAAGAGATAGAACAAATTAGGGTTGCATAGAATGGGTAAATGGGTAGGTGGATAGTATAAAATATCAAATAAAGGTCATTGAGATGAAAGGAACAATAATAATATTGTTCCAAGCCACGATATCAGATGATAATAACACACCACATTAGATTTGTAAAACAAAAGAGCTAAAATACCATATATGGAAATCCATCATAATCCATAATGTTCAATACATTACAATAAAATGACTTGAATTAATCAATAAAAAAGTTGTACATATAGGAGGATGGAAGTGCAAATACTACCTAAATTAGTGTTGAACAAATCCCACTAGCTGATACTGGTAGTTAAGTTAACTCCAAAAGACTAGTAAGCTAACTCCACATAACTAAAAAGCTAACTCAACACAACTAGTAAACTAACTCCACACAACTAGTACACCTAAGTAAGATAGCCCAAAAAGTGTAGGGCTAATATAAGTGTAATAATTATCCTAATAAATAAATAAAAGGGTAAATAATAACCTACACTAACACCCTCCCGTAAGCATAGCTTAGGTGAGCGAAACAGAAGGTGGGTCCCAGAAACAAGGCCTAATGAGGTACCCACATATAATAACTGAGAAAATTAGACACCACAAGGTACCCAAAACTAGTAATAACAATGTAGAGAGAGCAATATCCCACTGTAAGATATCCTCAGAAGATCAGCTCCAAAAACTCGTACAATTCTGAAGAAGTGTGGTGCACCCTATGGTCTAAATCAACTACTCGATCATATAACTCAAAAATAACTGACACTAGGCTTCACTAGAATAGCTCCATGCAAGGAGAATGTCAATGGAGTGATGTCAAAAATGCAAAAAAAACACTAAACATAATTCAATGAACTGTTACAAATAGGTGTGCCATGATCCAAGAACAACCAAGGCAATAAGACAAGGACACGAGATCCAAATAAATAGGAGTGTCATGATCCAAGAAATGCCAAGGTAACAAGGCAAGGACACAAAACCTGAAGAAGCAGTATCAACACCACACCCTCCATACTGCTAAATGAGTAGAGTGATACCACACATCTATATGAGTTTCCAAAATCAACTACTCAAACACTGACAAACTAACACTGGGCTTCACCAGAATAGCTCCCCCACAAGAGAGGCTATCAACATGCCAAAAAAAAGTGTCAAAAATACAGATCCAAAATATCTCAACAAACAAGAGAGATATAAATATATACACTCATAAATACAAGAATGCAACACCAAAAAATTTTAGGATGTCGGGCTCAATCAAAATTACGTCCACAAGTGATCACAACACCCTCCCAAATTTGGCACTTTATAATTGAGTGCATATAAATATTATAATGAGTAATAGTACCTTTTATATTTGAAATATGTGTATAAAAATGTCACCAATGCATAGATCTCGAAAAAATACATGATTTCAAAAAAAAGATCACCTTAATCTGAGCTACATATCAAAATTTATGAGCTCTAGAAGGTTTTGTTATTAAAATAATATTTTAATGCTTATCTTTTTTTAAAGGTACACGTTACATCCAAATGTCCAAAGGGTAAAAGAGTGCATCCACATGATACAGGCTTGTGACCAAAGGATAAAATCCTACGCCCAAAACCTAAAATGTCCATAGGGTAAATCATTGCATCTAGAGGGTACACGTTAATATCCAATAGATAAAAGAATGCACCCAGAGGGTACAGATCTGCATCCAATGGATAAAAGACTGCATCCAAAACAGAAATATCCAGAGGGTAAAATAATGCATCTGAAAGATATATGCTTATATCCAATGGATAAAAGAATGCACCCAGAGGGTACAGATCTGCATCTAGTGGATAAAAAATGCCGTCCAAAACTGAAATGTCCAGAGGGTAAAAGAATGCATCCAGTACACACTTATATCCAATGGATAAAATAATGCACCCATAGGGTACATATCTGTGTCCAGTGGATAAAATACTGTATCGAAAACTGAAATATCTTGAGGTTAAAAGAATGCGTCCGGAAGGTACACTCTTATATCCAATGGATAAAAGAACGCACCCATAGGGTACAGATCTACATCTAGATTTGACTATCTCAAAACATGGTCGAGTTTACAGTTGATTCTAGGGGTTTTTTCACCTTCCAAATCCAATGTCACACTCCATTTGCATAAAAATGCATTCTACAAAAAATTTCTAACAAATTCCAAATACATGAAAATAATAAACCCTTGTTTGCAAAGAAAAACTTACAGATGGATGTATACATCATCTATTACTCTAATACCATGAAAGGAATGATAAGAATATTATTCCAAGCCACAATCTCAGATGATAATAACACACCACATTAGATTTGAAAAATAGAAGAGCTAAAATACCATTTATGGAAATCCATCATAATCCATAATTCTCAATACATTACAATAGAATGACTTAAATTACTCAATAAGAAAGATGTACATATAGGAAGAGGTAAGTGTAACTACTACCTCAATCATTGGTGAAGAACTCCCACTAACTGATACTGACAATTAAGTTAACTCCAAAATACTAGTAAGCTAACTCCACACAACTAGTACACCTAAGCAAGCTAACCCAAAAAGTGTAGGGCTAACACAAGTGTAAGAATTATCCTAATAAATAAATAAAAGGATAAATAATAACCTACACTAACAGAAGAGGTGAAAACATTAAATTATGGTATAGAAATGATAAAGTGGAGGGGTTAAGAAAAGGGAATGAATTAAGTGAGGGTTTAGATAATGATAGGTGGGATAAATTGAATTTAGGAGGGAAGATAGGTATGTATGAAAATACGAAAGAGAGAAAATGCGGGGTGATGGGTAGCGATACCAAAAATTGGTGTGTATACCTCCATGTCATCCTAGCTTATAGGAGTTCTACACTTTATACCATCCAACACTTCAAATGGTGACATTGTTCACCAAATAATGATAAACATTATTATAGGAAAATTCAACCAATGGAGGATATTCTTCCCATTTATATTGATGATCCATGAAATACATTCTAAGCATATCCTCCATAACTTGGTTGATTGTTTCCATTTGACCATTTATTTATGTATGGTATGCTAAACTGAAGTTTAGTTTATTTCCCAAAGTTGAGTTTAAATTTTTCCAAAATCCAGAGGTCATCCTAGGATCCCTATCAAAAATTATCAAGTCTCTAACTCCATACAATCTGAAAATTTCATGCACAAACCATTTTGTAAGTACAGGTGAATCATCCTTTAGATTACCTGGTATGAAGTTAGTTACTTTAGTTTATTTTTCAACCACAACTAAAATCATGGCATGCTTATTTTTAGACATTGGCAGTCTTTGCACAAAATCCATTCTAATCATTTTTCATTTTTAATGTGGAATGTTGTGAGAGTACAATAGACCAACATGATGCGTGTGCTTTTCCTTAACACGCTAACATTTAGGACAATGAGCAAGGTAATTTGTATTATCTTTATTCATTCCTTTTGAGAAATAGTTTTTTTACATCAGCTAATAATTTTTTCACTTTGGGATATCTAGAATAAGGAGCATCCTGAAATTATTTGATGACTTTCATTCTTAAGTCATTTCCCAAGGGAGCATAAACTCTATTATCATATCTTAAGACTCTTTAATTTTTAAAATCAAATCCTTCGTATCTTTTATCATTCAAATCTATTACTAACACAACTTTTACATGTTGATAATATGAATTAGGTAACATTTTCATCTTTACTTCATATTTAAATTGAGTTCTAAAGGTCATACTAATGGAAACATGTTTCCTACGACTTAGCAAATCGGCCACTTTGTTCTCTTTACCCTTAATGTAACTTATGTCAAAATCATACTGAGAAACAAATTCAAGCTACCTACATTGTCTTACATTCAAATCAGGTCGTGTAAAGATATATTTCAGCCCTAAGTGGTTTGTTTTCAGTTAAAAAGGATTTCCTAATAGGTAGTGCCTCCAAACTTACAAAGTGTAAACTATGGAAATGATTTCTAAATATCAAGAAAAATATTTATACGTATGTTCCTTCATTTTTCTTCTTTCATAAGTTATAAAATGATCAAATTGCATAAGTATTCCACCCAAAGCATAATTGAAAGCATCAATTACCATGGTGAATAATTGGTTGGGATCCGGAACCTTCAAAAAAGGTGTTGTAGTAAGTATCTCTTTCAGAAAATTAAATACTATTTCACATTTATCAGTCCACACATTCTTTTCATTTTTCTGCAAAGAAGTTATTGGAGCAAAAATTCTAGAAATATATTTAACGAATTTTATGTAATAATCAACCAACCCTATGAAGCTTCTCACTTCATGTACATTCTTCAGAACTATCCATTTTGTTATGGATTTGATTTATGATGGATCAACTAAAATTCCATCCTTATTAATTATGTGTCCAAGGTATTGCACTTCATTATGATAGAATTAGCATTTTGAGATCTTTCATTACATTTTTATCTTTGTAAGCACATCCAACACTATTCTCAAGTGTTCATTATGTTCTTATAAATTTTTAGAATAAATAAAAATTTCACCCAAGAAAACTAGCACTAATTTGTATTGATATTCCTTAAAAATATTATTCATTAAGTTCATGTATGCATTTGGTGCATTAATGAGTCCAAAAGGTAACATTGTGAACTTATAATGACAATATCTCATTCTAAATGTTGTTTTATGATTTTCTTCACCCTTTATTCTCAGTTGATGATAATTAGATTGCAAATCAATATTTGAATAAACATATGCATCTCTCATCTAATTGAATAGGTAATATATTATCGGCAAAGGATACCTATTTTTTATGGTTTCCTTGTTAAGCATTCGATAATCAATACAAAGTCTCAATGTTATGTCTTTCTTCTTAACGAAGATGACTGGTTCTCCCCAAGGAGACACACTCAGTCTAATTAGTATTTTAGACAAGAACTCATGAATTTGTGCTTTTAGTTCCACTAATTCAGTTGTAGTCATTTTGTAAGGTTCCTTAGAGATTGATTCAGTTCTGAGTTTAATATCAACTCTAAAATCAAACTCACGTCTTGGAGAAATTCCAAGTAATTCCTCTCGAAAGACATCCCTGTACTCTTGTAACAATGGATAGTCTTCCAAGGAGTTTTTACCATCCTCGCTAAAATCTGATATCTTTATTGTGTAAATAATACATCCCTTGCTTTTATCCTTTTTGAGCTGCACTTTTGAAATCTTCCTTACTTTAAAGTTTATTTTTATGCATTGAATCAATGTTTTTTTCTACAGGTTATCTATGCATTTTATTCAATTTTCAAAACAATCTACAATTGTTTTGTGTTAAGATAACCAATTTCCACCTATAATGACATCATAGGAACCTAGAGGAGCTATGTATAGGTCCAAATTTGTGGTAAAATTAGGCAGCTCCAATGTTGCGTTAAACAAAAATTGGTTTACATTTTGGACAACATTATTCTTGTATTATACAATTCATGAATTTTTTATATAACCAACTTCCTTTTTCATTTTTTCTACAAATTTACTAGAAATGAAGCATTCAATTTCACCATTATCAAATAGAATAGTTACATGTAATCCATATAACTTACCTATCACTTTGATAGGTGTTGTTTGTTTTTCAGCCTATCGGTTTGTTACTGCAGCATGTATCTAGTGTTTTTTATTATTTCCCTAGATTTTCTTGGGATAATTATTCACATGGTGGTCTCCACCACATATGTAATAGCCAGTAAAAGGTCCATTCTATTCAATTTTATTTTCATTTGGTACAACACTACTCTGTCCATTTTTCTTTGCATTTGTAACAGGTTTTGTTGTGTTATTCTTACCATTTTTAGCCTTATTGTCAACATTTTCCCACCAAGTCTTTCTTGGTGCTAATGGCGAAGGTGACTTGAAGCTATTCTTTCATTTCTCATCCCTATGAGAAGATATGTCTTGGAGATTATTCTCTTTCCTAATGGCCTTCTCAAAAACAACTTCCATGGTAGAAGGACCATGGACATCAACTTTACCCCCAAAGATTGGCCATAATAAATTTGTGTATCCTAAATTTCTCATCTTTCTAGTAAAATTACAACATACTGTTTCACCTAATTCTAGATGTGTTTCTTTGAATGTTGACGAAACAGATAAGAGTAAAGGGCTAGGAGGAATACCTGTTAAGATGTCAGTTGTAGGTTGTTGCGCGCGTATGACTTCTGGATCTACAGTTGATCGTGAGAGCTTCCTTTTTTCTTGGAGGAACTACCTGGAATGGAATACAAGACCACCAAATAAAAATTAAATAGTATATGCAGTGGACTACCTAGCATGTGCTATATCTAGGAAACGTGATACTTCCTAGACATCTATCAACCCAATGTTTAAAACAACTTAATGCTTATAATAAAGAAAATCCTACTATAGTTAAAATGATTTAGGTATATCATTCATCTATAATAAGAAAATTCATTCACAACAGGCTAAGCTACGACTAAATCTGAAGGTCAAATTCTTGGTCAGGGTACTAATACGGGTCAGGGTGATATTCTAGGTGGTTTTGGGTATTTGGTGATGGTTTAAAGCTCTGTTCTTGGTTTCTGGTAAAAGACACAGAGACTGACGTCGGTCTAGTATGACCAATGTCAGTTTAGGTTAACCAGAGACGGTTTTAGGTAACCGGTGTCAGTATAATCAGGGTACAAAAAACTCAATAAAACTTGGCAAGGTGATAGATCTTGTGTTATATGAGAATGATAGGGCAATGACAAGGCTCATGGGGGTCTTAGGTATGCATAGGAATGATGAAATTCCAGATGTGGGTAGTTCAATGGTGTGGGTAAAGGGATGTCCAAGTTTGCATGGAGGAAAAATGGTGGGGAATGGGAATGCGAGTAGAAACTAACAAGAGAAGTAAAAATATCTGCTCAAATGATAATGGACCAGTGCTAGTACACAAAACTTATTGCTTGTACAAGCTTGATGTCTAGTTGGCAATGGTGGGTGATCAAATGGCAGGAACTTGGTGTGGTGTTGGCACTTCCCCGAATGCTCCCATGAAGGAAAAATGGCTATGTGATTGCTTCCGGTGCTGGATATGGATGCTCTGATGTGTGTACTAACACTGGTTCTGCTTGCATACAGCTCTGGTTTTGTCACTTGTTCTCAAAATATGTGTTAATCTCTTTGAAATCTGCCAACCTCGAAATAAGGTTGTTTTGGGGGTTAAATGGTAACCGACGGCGGTTCTGGCTTAACCAGTGGCAGTTTAGGGTAACTGGCGTCGGTTAGGGTGGGATTTCCTAGGTTTGCTAAACTAGCCAGATCCCCTTGATTTTCTAGGATCTCGTTTTGTTTACTCCATGGATTAGCATAGAAGCTTCCTTCTAATGGGCAGGAATGTGGTTAGAGGGAATGTAGGCATTGATTTTTAGGGTTTGGGTAGGTCTTAGTTATTTATGGCAACTTACTAAGAATAGGTCTTAGGGTGAGGTGGCTAGATGAGGTGGATATGTAGGCATTATCCCAGTTAGGATATTTAAATAATAAATATTGTGAGGATAATGAATTAATTTAATAAAATTAATTAAATTAATATTAGAGTGGGATGAAAGGGGCCATGGTTAGGTGAATGTGTTCAAGGTTTTTATTTAACGGGGGACCAAGGAGAGTATGACCTAATTTTAGTGTCTACATTTTGCCCCTTTTTGTTGCGTATCTTGTATCGGTAAGCGATGCTGACAAAAATAAGATGTGGTTTCGCCATGTGTGGGTGAAGGTAATTCCCCCTCAAACCATAAACTAATGAGCCAGAAGGAAGAATCGGTGAGTGGTTTGATAAAAGGTGAATGTGATGAAGAATAAGGTGGGGTAACGGATAAAAAAAGGAAAAAGGTCCACTCGGGTAATCCAGGTAATGGGTCAGGGTCAAAGGTAGTGACAGTCAAATGCACGCACATGTATAAACTATAACACGGTACTAGGTTGAAAAGTAGGAAAACTCCACATTGTATAAGGTCAATCGAGTTATCCAAACACAGGTTGTTGAGGTCTGGTATCCGAGGTAGAGGATACAGTCTAGGCACTCAATGAGGTAAGATGAAGGAATGCGTATGGTGGCTCCAACACATCTAAAGGGTCAAGGTTTGTTTGGGTAAAGGTCATGACCGAAGGCAAGGTAAGTTTGTAAGGATAATAATTTTGGTAACATCATCGTAAGGTAGAGCGAGTGTGTAAGGTCGATAGTCACCCCAAGGGAGCTACTGTGGGTAGATGGGTACGACATAGGTAAAGCCACGAGAGAGGAAAAAATATACCTCGCCCTGTGGTAAGAGCGAGTGATGAATGATGAGGTGAGGAGGGTGAGGTGAATGGTCAGGGTAACCATTGGGTGAGGGAAAAAAGAGTGACGCGTAGGGTAATAGGGTGAAATTGTGGGCAATGTGGAAGAGAGGGTGACCAATGCCGGTCAAGGGTGTATAGGGTAACTGACCATGGTAAGGTAGGGCATGTGATCGATGCTGGTGAAGGTAAAATTGGTGTTGGTTAATACAAGGATGTTATAAAAAAGAAAAATTCCTTGCTTTTTGGAATCATTTTTCTCTTGTAAAATAGAGGAAAATGACACGAGAGAGAGAGGGAAAGTTGGAAAGTGTTCGGATAGAATGGAAAGCTGAGTTGGCAAGCCAAATGGTAGGTGATTAGCAGTTGAGAGGCAGTTCCACGAGATCATATTGTTGGATTTGGGTGGTTGGAGGTGAGGTGACCGATTAGTGATGGCACAAGTGATCTGAAAACCAAATTTAACTAGCAATTGTGCACACACATTTTTCTTGCTTTGTATTGATTTTCAATTTAAATTTGTGCATTATTTCTTTTTGTATTTTTTAATAAAAGAATAAAAAACTGCAAGTACTATGCAAATACTGAAATAAATGAAGAGAATTCACTAGCAACGTGACGCAAGAATTGATAACTGAGTTCGGCGCTTGAGGCCTACGTCTCCGGGTCTGGTTGAATGGGACCGATCTATTAAAATCTTGAAAATAATCCTTTACAAAGAATTCTACAAAATTTATACCTTCTCACAGTCTTCCTCTGTCGAAAATAACAGGGGTTGCCTTTTACATCTCCTCCAAATTCCACCGTTAGCTCAAGATATGAGCAATACAATATTTCTACACAATCCCGAATGCCTTACAAATAGAATATCACCCTATTTATATTGTTTAGGCACCTCCTAGTATGACGGCTGGGTGCCTATCCTTTTACTCGGCCCACCCGAGTTCCATTCCCCTCCTTAGCTTTTTGTTTATCCTTTTGGGATTAAAATCCCACATTAGGCGCATGGAAACTTATCTAATGGTTTAAATTAGAAGGTGGGTGCGCATTTTAAGTGGCAAGGATGCCACCTTAGCCTATGTAGTAGTTGCTTTGACTTGGACACATTTCTTGGGTGGCGCATTGCATAATTTTAGGCGCCCATAAATGCTTGTACAGTGGACAGTTTGATAGATGTGTGGAAAGTTTAGACTAATGCGTGGAAATGAATAGATATATGCATGGAGTTTACAAATTAGCTATAAGGTGTGGGTAATTTAAATCATACATGCCCAATATCCCACATGCATGGCGCAAAAGGAAATATAGAGGTTTATATACACAAGTTGGTTGCATGGTTAAATGAGAAGGAGGCCAAGGCACCCCTCCATAATCGAGTGTGTCGAACCTGGCTGAGGGCCCCCAACTAGTAAATAGCGGGGTCCATTTGTCCGAGATCGAGTGTCCAAGACCGGTGTTCCAAAACCCATTTTTTTAATATGTCACACAATTCGTCCACGTGTCACAATATGATCGCAACACTTGGCGAGCGTGCACACATCTAACTTGCACAAAAACTCCAAAATTCGCCAGTTGCCCAAAAATTTCAGTGGGCTATAACTTTTGCAAACGAGCTCCGTTTTCTGCAAACAAACTGTCGTCGGAATCGTGTAATTTTTCTCCACACTTTAAAAATGACTACAACAATTTCTGAGAAGATCTTAGATCGATGTTTCTCTATGAGGATCCTCTGGATCATTCCTCCCCACTGAGAAACTTTTGCACCCCAAAAGTCAACCTAATTAGTGAATAGGTGAGGGTATTTCTCCCTCAGCTTTCCAGTTTCCATCCATTTTTCCTTGTTCGGATGCATGCCTCTGAACCCAACATGAAGATATTCAATATCACCCCTTCACGAAGTTCTTACTTTCCTGTCCAAAATGATGTCTTCCTACAACTCATCAAGATACTCAGGAGAAAAATCATCAATGGAAGGCATAATGTTAGAATCATCATGATCAACAATCATAGGCGGTTCATACAATCTTAAATTCTCAACATTTACAACTGAGTAGATTTGCATATATGGAGGTAAATCTAACCGGAAAGCGTTGTTACCAATTTTTTCCAATATTTGGAACGGACCATACCGTATAGGTTTCAATTTTTTACCTTCACCTGTCAGTCTTTCCTTGCTGATGTGAAGCCAAACTGAATCACCAACTTTGAACTTGTGATCAGTTCTATGTTTATCATGCCTAGCTTTGTACTTAGCCTGGCTCTTCTCCAATTGTTCATGGACATACTGATGAACCTTTTGTATTCTCTGCACAAATCTTTTAGCCTTGTCATAATCACTTGCACCATTAACAACAGTTTCATGTCCATAATATATATCTAATGGATAATTAGGCAGATAACCATAACAAGTCTCAAATGGAGACTTCAAAGTAGAAGAATGTAAGGCACGATTATAAGCATGTTGCACATAATAAAGATGTTCATCCCACAATTTAGGATGTTTGTTACTATAGCCCCTAAGTAATTGTACCACTGTGCGGTTTACAACCTCTGTTTGACCATCAGTCTGTGGATGAAAAGCAATGCTTTATTTCAGTTTTGTGTCCATAAACCCCCACAATGCTGACCAAAATTTCCCAAGAAATCTAGAATCCCGATCAGATATGATTGAAGTAGGTAAACTAAAATGAACCCAAACAAACTGAAAGAATAAATGTACAGTTCCCTCACCAGTTATTTGTTTAGTACATGGAACCAACACGCACATTTTGCTAAATCTGTCCATTACCACATATAAGTAATCATGTTTTCTCTGTGTCATGGGCAAGCCTCCTACAAAGTCCATGGAAACACTTTCCCAAGGCCGTGTTGGAATAGGAAGAGAAGTGTAAAGTCCTAATTTCCTGTTACTTGGCTTGCTTGTGGCACAAAGAACACACCCCTTAATATATCGGTTTACATGTTCATGCATTCTAGGCCAATAGCAATATTTTTGTAAATGTGCAACTATTTTACTTACACCAAAATGCCCTAAAATAAGAGAAGTATGTGCTTCCCTAATCATATGCACACGCTCATTTTCTGGAATACAAAGTTTTCCAGAATGATATAACAATCCTTCATGCAAATGATAATCTTTTTCTCCTACTTGTTTCCCACTTACTAAATCCTCATACACTTCTCTAAAATCAACATCATTTGCATATTTTTCCTTGTAACTAACATGAGCCAAAGAACTATGCTGTAAAAGGATAGATGCTACTACCACTGGTGGTCTGGACAACATGTCGGCAACCTTGTTTTGAATACCTTTTTTATACCTGATTACAAGATGAAATTGTTGCAAAAATCCCATCCACCTGAAATGTCTAGACTTCTGCAATTTGGTTTGTGTTTGTAAATATTGAAGTGGTTGATGGTCAGTATGGATAATTGTTTCTTTTCCCATTAAATATTGCTTCCATTTTTTAACACTTTGAACCAAAGCATACAACTCTTTATCATAAGTTAGATAGTTTCTTACCGCACTTGTAAAGGTTTCTGAATGGTAACACACTGGTCGTTTGTTCTACATCAAAACTGTCCCCATTGCGTAGTCACTAGCATCTGTCTCAATCTCAAATGAATGTTGTAAATCTAGAAGTGCCAAGATCGGAGTGGTACTTATCTTCTCTTTCAGTGTATGAAATGCTTTTTGTTGTTTTCCTCCCCACTGAAAGACCTGTTTAATACTTGTTAAAGCATGCAAAGGAGATGCAATATATGAGAAGTCAGCAATAAATTTCCTCCAGTACTGAATTGCACCTAGAAAACTTCTAACTTCCATCACATTTGTGGGTCTAGGCCATTTCACAATAACCTCTATTTTTGCAGGATCAATTTTCAATTCTCCATTTCCTACAATATACCACAAGTAAATTAAAGATGTTTTTCCAAATTCACATTTTGACATCTTCAAATACAATTTCTCTCTCCTTAGTGCATCTAAGACTTTCTGGATGTGTTTAATATGTTCATCCCATGATTTACTGAAAATAAGAATATCATCTAAGTAGATAATGACAAAATTATCAATGAATGGTCTAAAAATTTCATTCATAACTCTCATGAATGTTGCTGGTGCATTGCACAAACCAAAAGGCATCACTAACCATTCAAACAATCCCTGTTTCGTTTTAAAATTAGTTTTCCAAACATCACCTTCTGTAATTCTTACTTGGTGATAACCACTTCTTAAGTCTAACTTAGTGAAATAAATTGCATTTCTTAATTGATCCAGTAAATCATCTATTCTAGGAAGAGGGTAACGATTCTTTATAGTAATCTTGTTTAAAGCACGGAAATCAACACACATTCACCAAGTGCCATCCTTCTTAGGAACCAATATAATTGGTGAACCACATGGGGATGTACTTGCGTGAATTATACCTTGAGCCAAAAGTTCCATTACCTGTCTCTTGATTTCCTCGTTCTCTACTACTGACAACCTGTACATTCCGATATTGGGAAGAGGTGCATCCTGAAGCAACTGTATCTCATGTTGAACCCCTCTTTTGGGAGGTAGACCTTGTGGATCCTAAAAAACATCATCAAATTGAGAAACAATTCTTACCAATTCATCCTTATGTTTTAGATCGTAAGTCTGAAAATCCATCTCATTTTCTTTTTCCTTGGCTTTGACCACCATGAGCACAAAACTTTTGCTTGAATTGACAAGCCTTTTCATTTGACCTGCAATTACCAAGGATAGATTATTCTTTTCACGGTGAGCTCTAATAATAAACTCAATTCCATCCTTTACAAGCAAATATTTATTTTCTTCCCTATAGAAGATTGCTTTACGATCATACAAATAAGGACTTCCCAAAACCACCCCACAAATATCCAAAGGAACTACATCCAATTCAGCCTCATCAATAAACTTGTCTGTAATGGCAAATCTGAAAGTACAAGTTTTAGTTACCTGCAATTTTGCATCATCACAAACCCAGCCTAAAGGATAAGGCTTAGGATGTGGTGTAGTTTTGAGTCCTAGTTTTTTAACAACCTCCTCTGAAATCAAATTAGCTTGAGATCCACTATCAAAAAGAGTATCAATTTTTGTATGCTTTAAAATTACTCTAATGTGGAAAAACTCATTTCTTTTCTTATCGTCAGGTGTAGTTTGTTTACTAGAAGAAGATGCAACATCTGTAGTGCTATTGTTGGAAATTGAAAGAGTTGATTTACCTTGTAAACCCATAGCTGTGATTTTGGTTTCATCACCTGAATCAGAACCAAGATCATGCACTACGGTGTTTGTTTTCTTTTCTTTTCCTTTCTTAACCATCTATTTAGGCTTCTTTGCAGGATGTAATTTCCAACATTTAGCCTCATCATGGTTTTTTTTACAATGATTACAAAATGGTTTTTCATCTTCCTTCTTAACATTAGAGTTTGTTTTATGCTTACCCTTTCCTTTTCCTTGTTCTTTCGAACCTTTTCCTTCAAATTGCTTGTTCTTCTGATTAAAAGAAGAGAAAGAGGACTCCTTTGTCATTTTCCCTCGTGCTTCCAGATGAGTTGCTTGAACACATACTGCATCAAGATTAGTAGTACCTAAAACAAGTATCATATGCCTTAGATAACTATGCAATCCACCAATATATTTTAGCAGTGTTTCTTCTGTGTTCAGGGAAATTCCCAGAGTTAGAGCCCTTTTCCTAAATTCTTGTGTGTATTCTTGAAAACTTTGTCCCTTAGTTTGTCCTTAATGTTTGCCAATCCATCATGGCTTGTTGCTTATAACCAAGAGGATAAAATTGTTGCCTAAGATTTGAAACAAATTCAGAAGCTTACTTCCTGAAGCTTACTCTCCCACCAGATGAGTGCAGTTCCACCCATCCGAAGAGTTTCCAGATGAATCTTTGCTTCATCATCAACAATTTTCTGAACCCTACAATATACTTCTATTTTCTTGACCTAGTTATCCAACTTCTCTGCATTTAGCTCTCCAGTATACATAGGCAATTCAAACTTGATATCTAACTTTAATGAAAGAAAATCAGATTTTAACGAGTCTCTTTTTGGAATGTCAGAACTAGAGCTTTCTTCTTTCTTACCTTCTCTAGTCCCCTTTTCCCTTTTCCTTTCTTGGTACATTTCTTCCACCATTTCCTTCATCTGTTGGAAGGATTGACGAAAGTTTTGTTTCACTTCCTCTCGATCCACCATTGTAGAACTTCGAGATCGTCTGGTACCAATTTTGGGATCTCCTTCAACTAATTCTCGTTCACCCTTCTTAGATCGAGACCTTGTTAACATCCAACACATAACTTGCAATCCAAAACACGTTAAACTGAACCAAAAATCAGTCAAAACCAGCTCTGATACCGATGATCTGAAAACCAAATTTAACTAGCAATTGTGCACACACATTTTTCTTCCTTTGTATTGATTTTCGATTTAAATTTGTGCATTATTTCTTTTTGTATTTTTTAATAAAAGAATAAAAACTACAAGTACTGTGCAAATACTAAAATAAATGAAGAGAATTCACCAGCAATGTGACGCGAGAATTGATAACGGAGTTCGGCGCTTGAGGCCTACGTCTCCGGGTCCGGTTGAGTGGGACCGATCTATTAAAATCTTGAAAATAATCCTAGAATTCTACAAAATTTAGACCTTCTCACAGTCTTCCTCTGTCGAAAATAACAGGGGTTGCCTTTTACATCTCCTCCAAATTCCACCGTTAGCTCAAGATATGAGCAATACAATATTTCTACACAGTCTCGAATGCCTTACAAATAGAATATTACCCTATTTATATTGTTTAAGCGCCTCCTAGTATGACGGCTGGGCGCCTATCCTTTTACTCGGCCCACCCGAGTTCCATTCCCCTCCTTAGCTTTTTGTTTATCCTTTTGGGATTAAAATCTCACATTAGGCGCATGGAAACTTATCCAATGGTTTAAATTAGAAGGTGGGCACATGTTTTAAGTGGCAAGGATGCCACCTTAGCCTATGTAGTAGGCGCTTTAACTTGGGCGCATTTCTTGGGTGGCGCATTGCATAATTTTAGGCGCCCATAAATGCTTGTACAATGGACAGTTTGATAGATGTGTGGGAATTTTAGACTAATGCGTGGAAATGAATAGATATATGCGTGGAGTTTGCAAATTAGTTATAAGGCGTGGGTAATTTAAATCATACATGCCCAATATCCCACATGCATGGCGCAAAAGGAAATATAGAGGTTTATATACACAAGTTAGTATCATGGTTAAATGAGAAGGAGGCCAAGGCACCCCTCCATAATTGAGTGTGTCGAACCTAGCTGAGGGCCCCCAACCAGTAAATAGCGGGGTCCATTTGTCCGAGATCGAGTGTCCAAGACCGGCATTCCAAAACCCATTTTTTTAATATGTCACACAATTCTTCCACGTGTCGCAATATGATCGCAACACTTGGCGAGCGTGCACACGTCCAACCTGCATAAAAACTCCAAAATTCGCCAGTTGCCCAAAAATTTCAGTGGGCTATAACTTTTGCAAATGAGCTCCGTTTTCTATAAACAAACTGTTGTCGGAATCATGTAATTTTTCTCCACACTTTAAAAATGACTGCAACAATTTCTGAGAAGATCTTAGATCGGTGTTTCTCTATGAGGATCCTCTGGATCAACAAGCTGAAGAGGGATTGGGTGGGCCACCGATGCAGTGGCTAGACGTGCCACCACGGTGACAACAACGTGATGAGATAAGTGTTAATCCATTTTTGTGTTTTGTGAGATAGATTAGGTGATAGGTCAGGTTTTGAAACATTGGGTGTGTGGGGGGAATATGAAATTTGAAATGTGGGAGGGTAAATTGGGTAGAATAGGAATGGGAAGAGAGGTAAGTGGGTGAATAAGGGGTGGGACGGGGTAGAGGGGAAGTGTAGGGGAGAATGGGTGGGTAGAAGGGTCAGGAGAGGGATTTTTTTTAGAGGGGAGGGTTTGGGGGTCACGGGTTTCGCTGCATTAGTGAAAGGCATTGGTTGGGGTTAACCGACGTCGGTAGGGTCAAACCGGTATTAAAATAGGTGACCCATGCCAGTTTAGGGTGACTGGGGTTGGTTAGAGATAAACGGCACTGGTCGAGTTTTGGAGAAAAAGGGGCTGAAAGGGCCCCAAGTCAAGTGGGTGAGAGAGACAAGGGAAAAGATGGTGTTTTGGTGAAAAATATGGCATAGGAAGGGGGTGAAATGAGCATGGGTAGATGATAGTGGGTGAGAGTTGGGGTGGGTAGATAGAAATGTGATACAAAGGAAGGTTGGGGAAGAAAGAACGATATGGGGTAGTAGGTATAGGTGAGGTGTTGAGTGTGGGTATAATGAAGGTAGATTAATTTTATGTTTGTGTTGAATGCAGGGGAGAGATCAGCTACAGAAGAGAGACAGGGTTCCACCCCTACTCTTTAGAGTGTGAGGCGCAGCGACAGTTGAGGAGTGGTGGTAGGTGGAGGAGGTGGGCCTGATTGGGGTCTGATGCTATCAGTATGCAGTCTAAAAATTGAGTCTAATGTTCACCCTCATCGATAGATGGGATTCAATGACCAACATCTTCCACCTACTGATGGGTGAGATGACAATCACCCTAGAGGACATGTTTAGGATTTTGTGGTTAACGATACTGAAGACACAGGTAACCTTGATCTCCTCTGAGGCCTTAGAGGAGTTGATGCTAATAGTTTTTGGGGAGGGACTGGCAAACATGATGTTCCAAAGTGCCATCTTGAGTTACAACGGGATGTACCTAGCCCATCTAGAGGAGACGAGGCTAGTTATTTTATTGATGGAGGTAGTGTGTTGTTTCACACTACCAGATGCAGAGGGTGGGAGATTTCCCCACTCCTTGATGGGGGTTTTATATGACATGGTGATGGATCAGACCTACTTTTCCTGGGCGCAAACATTCTTGGTATAGTTATACAGAGAGTTGTTTCCATATGGGAAGCTCTGCAAGTTTAGCTTATGTTGCACCTTTTTACTACACTGTTGGGCCTATGAGCACATAGTTTGTGTGTGGTTAGTGGGTATGCCCCGAGCAAATGCATTTCTGCTAAGATTGGTTTGAGTGGGGTACAGGTGATGGGTGCCCGTGATTGGGGAGCATCAATTAGACAGGGCTACACATGATGTAGCGTATTACAAACGTCTATTAGAGGGGTTGTCTAAGGTGGACATCATATGGAGATCGTATGTGGGTTATCCCTCATACAAATAGATGCATGATGAGATAGATGGCCTTTATCTGCTAAGATGGATAGAGGGGCACCATGTCGGGGAGCATGAGATGATCCCAGTTGACAAGGTTAGATGGTAGTTTGGGCTACTACAGGACATACCTCCACCCTTCCCGCAATACATGAGAGATGACGTGGAGAGACTATTACCTCTACCATAACTGAGAGTACCCACAAGGTAGGAAGAGCAGGTGGTAGACTGGTGGATTCGTGATGCCGGAATGATAGATAGATATAGATAGTGGTGGGTGGTGCATTTACGAGTTGTACCATCCAGACCTAGGTAACCAAATTTAGCCACTATCACGGTGCAGAGAGACGCCCTACAGGGGCAGGTAGGGACCCTGATTACCCAGTTGGGGATGGTACAAGGGTAGTTAGCCAGTTCAGATGCGGAGGTGGTCAAGTTGCATGCACAGGTGGCCAGTCTTCAGGCCTAGATGGCTCAGGGTGGAGATGGGGATGGTGATGATGGTCAACTGGCCGCCCTATTGGCACAAGTTACAGGGCTGCAGAGCCAGTTGGCCATGGCACAGGCACAGATTCAGGCATTACAGGCACAGGTATAGGCATAAGGTGTGAGGCTAATGGCACCTCCACATGCACCGAGACAGGGGCCCAGTTCACAGGCAGGGGCAGGACAGGGTCCCATAGGATAGGTATAGGGTTCGAGGCCTATGGGGCCACCAAAAACTATTCCCATATCTAGGTTATGGGATGCCCTAGGGGAGGCCAAATACTACCCAAATCATTTGATGGTAGCTGGGATAGATTTTCTATCCTATGGAGAGTACAAGGCATAGCAGGCCTCGAGTGAGAGGACTAGATCCAGGACTCACAGTGTAGAGAGCACAGGGGGCCATTGAGCTTTGAGACAGGATCAGGGAGAGGCCACTAGCTCATGAAGACCAGCTCTAGGTGATGTGCCAGTAGGGGGTGGTGAGATGATACCAGGCCGTTGGATAGGAGCTAAGGAGGAGACCAAAGAGACTGACATGGAGGATGTTCGGCAAGATGAGGCTTGATGCACATTCTTGTATTTTGATTTATTGTAGTCATTTTTTGATATATACTAGCCTGTGTGCCAAAGATGGTGATGATGTATTAGAGTTTTGTATATTTTGATCATATATCGGCCTAAGCACCGAAGATGGTGAGGCTGTATATGAGAGTTTTGAGAGATTGGATTATATACACCGGCTTGCGTGCCGAAGATAGTTAACAGTTATGTATATGGATACACATGTTTGGATATTGTATTTATATAGATGATGATGATTATGGGCATTATGTGTTTGTGTTGATAACATTTTATTATTCTGCATAGATGGACTTATGGTAGGTGTGTTAGGCATGGATTAAGTCAGGTCATATATTTAGGCATGATGGAGTTAGGTTTTGGTTTAGGCATGATGGATTCAGGTCATGGTTTTAGGCATGGATTGAGTTAGGTTTTGGTTTAGGCATGGATTGAGTCAAGTCATGGATTTAGGCATGGATTGAGTCAGGTTGTGGAGGTTTTAATTCATTAATTTTTGAAATGAATGATGATATGGGTCATGTTTAAGATGTTTTATAATACATGCATGATGTTGGTAAAGAAATGGTAATAAAAATAAATGTATGTTTTGATGATGAGAAAAATGTGAAGCAATTTGTCATTTGTTTGGTTTAATTTCCAATTTTTGATATAAAAAGGAAATGAAGTATGGTAGAATGTGGTTTATGAAAACAAAAGATGAATTGGTTAGGGTATAGAGTGGTCGAGCTAACCTCCAAGGGCCCCATGCTTAGGGAGTCATACCTATATGGTCCCAACAAAAAGGGATCTCAGGCTGATGTAGTTCTCTCATAAGCTAGGGAAGAATATGAAGAGGTATGAGAATGAGTTGGTAGGTTTTAGGCATGATTTGGGTTTAGATCTGTTAGGTGTGGGTGAGTTGTGGGCAACTTGGTATAGGTGATTTTGATTTTGGTAGAAGAAGAAGATTACCTAAAGCTAAGCATCGAGGACCAAGTCCTATATAAGGTAATCAATATGTAATAAAGAAGGTTAAAAGATAAGAGGGGGCAAGAAAGCTTCCTGATTGGTGAGGATCATAACTGGTGGACCATACCGTAGGTAGGCTAGGGAACATAAGACCCTAAAGACTTTGCATAAGTGATTATCCTAAAGGTGAATAATAGTCACATGATCACCAAATATCACAGTTCTAAGAGGTCCCTTGAGGTGGTAGGAAATGGGAGTGTGAATGGTGAGAGGTATGAAAGGTGGTTAATTTTTATATGGTACGAGGTAGCATGCCTTTGTAGTAAGAGATCTAAGGTCATAATGGGCAAGTCCATGACTAAAAGATTGTTTGTTTTAACTGATGTTTGAGATAGACTGATTGATGTGGGAAGTCCATATGGGATGAAGAAATTAACTCCTTGAGGTCTTCATGAAGTTGATCAATGCGGGAAGCTTCAGATTCTCTCTCTCTCTCTCTTTTTGAAAGAGTTTTATATAGCTGTCCTTCGAGGGAGCAGTCTATTTATACGAGTGATTGTAGAGAGAAAGATGTCCTTTTGAGGGAGTCATCTTTTTATTTGATGTGTGACTCAAGGAGTTAGACCCCATGTGAGGGATTTTAAGTCATGGACAAGACTAAGGTGAAAAATAAGATTCTTGTTTAGAAAGCATGGTGAAACGACCATGGGATCTCATCTAAAAATAGATGAAAAGTATCCATGAGAGTCATGCTATGTGTAGTGTTGTGGTACACATATTTAAGAAAGATAAAAAGTGATGGGTACGCACATGATTCTTATTTAATCATTAGTGATGGCGTAGGAAGTGGATAGCGCTCAAGGTACGAGCATGGAAAGAGGTAAAAAGTGAGGTAGGACTAAAATTCAACAGTAGAATGGTTGAAGATGTAAGGCATTAAGGGGCTCAAGTTTAGGTTTAACATAAAGTGAAGTTAGATGATAAGCACCTGATCCGTAAGTATGGGTCATGATGTATGGTCCAAGCCAATTAGGAGCAAATTTTCCCCGTTTACTTTTTTTTGCTTTAGTTACATGTTGATTTTCTTTCAGGACAAGATCATTGACTCGGAAGGTTCATTCATGGACACGTTTGTCATAGGCACATTTGATACATTTTTGGTAAACTTGAAGGTATTCAAGAGCGTTAAGATGACGTTCGTCTAATAACTCAAGTTGTGTTAAACAGTCTTGACGAAAGTCGTCATCATTGAGCATGTCATGGAGATAAATGCAGAGTGAGGGAATCTAGACTTTGAGAGGAAGAACAACCTTTGTACCGTAGACCAGAGAAAAGGGTGTGGCAGCAATGGAAGTATGGATACTATTGTGGTATGCCCATAAGGTGAAAGGAATGTGCGTATGCTAGTGCTTCCCAGTATCATTAACCACTTTCATGAGAATTTTGTTCAAGGTTTTATTGGTGGATTCAACTTGGCCATTGGTCTGTGGGTAATAAGGTGACGAGAAACTTAGCTGAATGTTGAAGGCGTCGCAAATTTTTCGCAATGTTTTATTTTTGAATTGTTTTCTGTTATCAGTGATGAGGCGATGAGGAACACCAAAGTGACAAATGATGTGATGATGTATGAAATCACATATTTTCTTGTCTTTTGTGGAGATGAGTGGTATGGCTTCAACCCATTTTGTGTAGTATTCAATAGCGGTGATGATCCATTGATGACATTAAGAAGAATGGGGATTGATCTCCCTGACAAGATCCAAACCCCATTGAGAGAAGGACCAAATTTCACGGGTAACCTGTAAGGCATGATTGGGTGTATGATGAAGGTTGGCATGTTGTTGGCATTTTACACAATGTTTGATGTAGTTGCAAAAATCATGGTTGAGGGTCGGCCAGTAATAGCCTAGGAAAAGAATATGCTTAGCAACAGCAAGGCCACTGAAGTGACCTCCACATATGCCATCATCAACTTCCTTGATGGTATAAGGAATTTCAGAACTCATGAGGCATCGTAAGAGAAAACCATCAAAGCCATGCTTATAGAGGAGGCCCCCCATGATGACATAATGAGAGACCTTTTTAATAAAAGTATGTTGTCCATTACGAGTGAGGTCAGGAGGTAAGATGAAGAGAAAAAGATAGTCTGAGTATTGTTTATACCAAAGGTCACTCGGGTTGGGGGTAGCGGTTCCGATAGAGTAAACGTCGTGAGGTAAATAAGAGGGTGATTGGAGTCAATGTACAATGAAAAATATTTTAGAATCGACGGGTGAAGCGAGTATTTGAGAAGCCAAGTAGGCCGTCGTATCTGTAAATTTGTTAGTTGAACGGGGGATGGTTTGAAGGGCGTAGCGGTCAAAGGTGGTCAAAAGTATTTATACGTGATGTTTGTACTTTTGAAGTGTCTCATTATGACATTGTTATATACCATTGAGTTGGTTTACGACCAATTGGGAATCACAAAAGATGTTGATGGATTTGACATCCAAGGCCTAGGTAGCCTAGAGACCTAATTTGAGTGCTTTGTATTTAGCAATATTGTTTGTATAATCAAAATTTATTTTAAAAGACAAAGGCATCGGTTCACCATCAAGCGGAATGAGGATAACACCAGCCCCACCCCCATGCTAACACTTGGAGCTGTCAAAGAAGAGTGTCATTTGGTAAGTGGGATCATCTAGGGAAAGGGTGGCAATTGACTCATCTGGAAATTTAAAATTAGAGGGTTGATCCCCAGAAATAGGTGTGTCAGCCAATTGGTCGGTGATAGCTTGGCCTTTTATGGAATTTTGATGAATTAATTTGAGGTTGAGATCAGCTAGAAGCATAAGCCAGCGTGTGGCCTGTTGATTTTGGTAAGGTTTAGCATACATGAAGTGTAAGGGGTCGGTGTTGGTCATAACATAGGTTTTGTAAGTGAGTAGGTAATGGTGGAGTTTTGTGGCAACAAAAAATAAGGCTAAGAAAAAAAAATTGGGATGTGTGTATCAAGTTTCGTAGTCCAAAAGAGTATGGCTTATGTAATAAACTACCTACTCTCTGTGTTTTTCATCATGATGAGCGAGCATGGCCCCCAAGGAGTGGTCGGTAGCTAAGATGTATAGGTAGAAATGTTGATCGTCTTTAGGTGGAATGAACACAGGTGGTTGAAGAAGGTATTGTTTTAAGGCCTCAAAAGCTTTGTGGTAGTCATCATCCCATTAAAAGGAGACATCCTTCTTAAGCAGTTAATGAAATGGTTGACACTGATCAAACAATTGTGAAATGAAACATCGAGTAGACTGCAACTTACCTTACAAGCTACGGAGTTTCCTAAGGTTAGTGGGCGGAGGCATTTCAAGAATGGCCTTGAGTTTAGCAAGGTCAACTTCTATACCACGTAAGGAAATGATAAATCACAGGAGCATTCCTGAGAGAACCGTGAAGACACACTTCTTGGGTTGAAGGCGGATGCAATATTTAATAAGGTGGTCAAAGATGGTTTTTAGGATGGCGAGGTGCTTAGAGCAGTGTTTAGATTTGGCCAAGAGATCGTCCACATAATCTTCCAATATACGATGCATGATGTCATGGAAGACATAATTTATAGCCCGTTAATATGTGGCACCAGCGTTTTTAAGGCCAAAAGGCATGACTTGATAGCAGAAGGTCCCCCAAGGGGTGATGAATGCAGTTTTGTGTTGATCTATTGGGGCAATCAAGATTTGGTTATAACCCAAGAAGCCATCCATGAGCGATAGCATCTCATGACTAGCGGTAAGGTCAACCAGCTGGTCAATACTAGGTAGAGGAAAGTCATCTTTTGGGAAAGCTAGATTGAGGTCACAGAATTCTATGCAAAATTGGAGTCCCCCTGTCTCCTTAGTGATAGGGACAATGTTAGAAATCCAATGAGGATAATCAATGGGTAAGATGAAGGAAATAGAAAGAAGGCATTGAAGTTCTTCTTTGACGAGAAGGGCAATACAAGGGTGCATTTTCCTCAGCTTTTATTTGACAAGTTTGGCATCAGGAATGGTTACGATATTGTGGACCACTATGCTGGGGAAAATACCGGGCATGCCTATGTAAGACCAAGCAAAAACATGGTTATGATCTTTGAGAAAAGAAGTGATGGATTCATGTTCAGCAACATCTAAAGATTGACCGATCTTTAGGATGTGCGAGTCGTCATGAGTATGAATGTTGATTTTGATAATCAATTCATTTAACATGGTTTGCATCTTAGGTGGTAGCGACTGATAAATATATGAGTCTTTGACACCAAGGTAGGTGAGTATAGATTCATCATCCTGACATTAAACGACATTAATTGAAGGTGTATCATCGTCAATTATTTTAGGGTACAGGAAGGGAAGAGAGAAGGGAGCCTCACCCTCGCATTGATAAGTTAGAGGCCCTAAGGAGATGTTGTTTATGAAAAAAAAAGTTAGGAGGGATGGATTCAGGATCCATTGAATCTGTTGGTGAAGATGGTGATGGGGGTGATGAAGGTGAAAAATGGTTGATGTCTTTAATGAGCTCAACGTGGGCCTTCTTGGTAGGTGGTTCAGCAAAGCTAATACCGCTATGGTTGTTATGCTTGTGAGTAGTACATGGAATAATAGTATGGAATCCTTGCTCGTAAAATCCAAAACCAAAACCCTTCTACGCACATCAGTACAAGAAGGTGTGCATGAAATGGAAATTGGTGAGTGACTGGAGGTAAGCAAAAAATGGGTGAGTTTATGATGGTGGTTTGGGTGTGTAAGTTATAGTATCAAGCCCCCATAGGTGACATTGGTACGACGGTGGGGAGGACCATAAAGGAGGTGTTCTCCTATATGGTGATCATAACGAGGGTGTTGGTGAAGACTTTCATATTCTTGTTGAGTAAGGAATGTGTTGACACTATATAGGTGATACTCCCACAGAGTGAGGCATTGAAAAATGCCCTCCAAGGGATTAGTGGTTATATGTGGGTAGCTGGAATAGACGATGTCGTAGAGGTTAGATTGGGGGTGGAACTAATGAATTAGGAGGCCAATGGTTCAGCTGTGGAGGTTGTGGCAGCGGTAGGAATGGAGGATGTAGGTATGGTTAAGGTAGCAGTTGCACTGGTGAGGGGAGGTGTAGGTGATGTGGCAGTGATTGTGGAGGTAGATGCTTTGATGGGTATGAGCACATCATTGGGTTGGTAAAGCATGTTGCAAGTTTTGAAAGGTGAGGGGTTAGCTGGAATGGTATAGGTGTGTCCTTCATGCTCGAACTTCACAAAACAATGCAAAGTGGAAGGGACACAACCCATGACATGAATCCTGGGTCTTCCAGACAACATGTTATATTGAAATTCCCTCTCCAAGACGTAAAATAACTCTAGAATAGTGTGGGGGCCCAAGCGAATGTGGAGGATGACAATTCATAGTGTAGAGGTGATAGCGTCATTCAATGAATGCAATATCACAGGATTTTTATGCATGCAATTGTCAGCTATGTGCATTTGAGCGAACACATGGGATGAAATGATATTAATAATAGAACCCCCATCGATCATAACACATCGTACACATATATCATCGATGTGGATAGAGATGAAGAGAGCTAGGTCTGGGTCATCTGTTTTGTGTGGTGTGATCTCTTCCTCTGAGAAGCTAAGGGAGGCTACTTGGTGAGTAGGTTGAGGTGTGGATAAAGGTGGCAGTTTAGTGAGAGAGGCTACATGATGGGGTGTGATAATGGAGGCTATGGGTGTAGGTTCATTGGGTAAAACCTCAATAGATTGCAAGACCTCCATGAGAGCTTGACGATGGGATTCTGAGGTTTGGATGAGGTCATATAAGGACATTTTGAGAGGGGACTGGTGTATTTGTTTTTGCATCGTACAGTGTGTGACCCCATTAGAAATATGATATGTGGGGCCACGGATAGTGATCTTAGGTGTGGGTGCAGATGGTATGTTGGGTATAGGATTGGTTGGTGATTCAGTTGCCTTTTCCTTGCCTTTTTTTTTCTGAGCACGGGTAGCAACATGGATCATGTTGATCTGAGATGGGGAGGTATGCGAGGTAGGTGAGCCATGAAAGGTATAGTGACATGAAGGACAAACGCCCAATGGTGGGAAGGAACTTTTTGAGATGAGATGAGCACATCAACATTTGGGTGGAGGTTTGGCGAGGTCATTGATGCAAACCATGTTAATTTCAAACCTTGGGGGTGGCTCTAAGAGTTGTGGAGGTCTCAGTTGTTGAGTGGGCAATGAGGGAAAAGCTGTGGGAATGGGTGTTGGTGAAATAGGGTCCTCATCAAGAAGGTCATCATCATCAAAGTTTTCTTCAAGAGGACACAAGTAGAAAAGAACATTTTTTAAAGCTTTGCAGTTCTCTACATCGTCCCCATGCACACAATGGTAGGCACAAATTTTGGTATCGTCAAACCCCTTTGGTTTGGGTTTGAGAGGTTCATAAGGTCTGAGAGGTGGTAATGTGATGACAGAAGTTTCAAGGAGGTAGGTTAAAATTTTAGCATAGGACCCCGCTAGTGCATCACAATGGGAAGTGAAGGTGGGTTTGGGTGTAGGCACAGAGGACTATAGAGGAACAATTTTTGCACGAGGGGGAGTAGGTAAAGCTATGGTTTTAGGTGTTGGTGTGATCTTAGGTGTTGATCTTGTTTGTTTGGGTAGGGGTATGGTAGACGAACTGGCAGGAGAGTGTATGGTTGTTTCGACTACCTTATTGGAGGGCAGGGGATTCTTGTCCATAGGTTGTACCTTCTTGGGTAAAGGTGATACGAGCACACGTGATCTAGAGGTAAAGGTGGATGGTGGAAGAGGTTGTGTTACCCATGGGGATAATGGAGGTGTTGTAAAGGTAGATGATGTAGGTCATGCCAAAGGTGTGAGGGAAAGATACTGAAGTGTCATGGGTAGTGAAGGGGTGGTCGATGGTATTAGAGGTATGGGTGGTAAAGATGTTATAGATGTGGGCAAAATTCATCGCAAGCGCTTGGGTATGTTTGAGGTTTACAATGGTGGAATGGGTTGTTGTGTTTTTAGTTTACCGGTGTGTGGAGGTTTCTTAACTGTGTTAGAAGGACAAGGTCTTAAGACAGACGAAAAGGGTGAAGGTGATGAGGGTGTGATCGGTGAGGTTGAAGTATGAGATTTATGGGGTTGTCTCTTCTATTTGGGTGTTGACGTAGGTTTGGTATTGGCCTTGGAGGATGTAGCTAAATCTAATTTGATGGGTGGATGAGTAAGGTTGGTGGTTGGGATGACCCCTAAGGTAGTGTTGGGTTTAGGTGAAGAAGATGATGTAAATGTAGGCTTGGGTGTAGATGCGCATTGGGTTATGGGTAGGGGTGTGGTTTGAGCAATGAGGGGTATCGTGGAAGAAGTTGTGATAGAGGTGGTTGTGCTTGGTTCAATTGGCTAAAATATTTTGGGTAGATAGTGGAAGTGTCAGTAAGTGACATCTACATTTACGTTGAGATAGGAAGCAGAAGACGCCCCCAAAGTAAGGCTCTATCCACATAATCTAAGTGATTGGCTAAGCGAGAGAACAGCATGGCTGTAGGAAAGGTTGATGAGGACCCAATGGCAATTCCCATAAAATTTGTCTTAGAGATGGGGAATTTCCTAGCTTCGGCTTCCGTGGGTAATATAGCTGAAAAGTCTGCAAGCTCTTGTGTAGCTAATGGAGAATGATCACCTAGAGGAAAAGGTATTTCTACTGGATCTTTGGTGGGTGGAGGGGCTGATGGGTGCTCCTTTGTAGGTGGAGGAGATGATGGGTGCTCCTCTGTGGGTGGAAGAGATAAACACATATCTTTCGTGGACTAAAGAAGTATTGTGGGTGATGGTTCTTTAGGTGGAGAAGCCAAAGGTGAAATAGTTTTGATATTAATGGAAGGCTCCTCCACGGGTGAGGAAGGAGGTGAAAGGTGCTCCTCTATGGGTGGAAGAGATAAACACATATCTTCCTTGGACTGAAGAAGTACTGTGGGTGATGGTTCTTTAGGCAGAGAAGCCAAAGGTGAAATAGTTTTGATATTAATGGAAGGCTCCTCTACGGATGAGGAAGGAGGTGAAAGGTGTTCCGCTATGGGTGGAGGAAAAGGTTAGGTGGATTCAAGTGCAGGCGGAGGACTTCAAGCTAGGATTTCCTCAATGGAAGGAATATGAGGTAATGGGGTAGTAGCGGGTGTATCGCTGAAAATAGCATGGACCTCGTGGGTATGACTATCATGAGTTGACATCTCTCCCATTTGATGAGAAGAAGGGGCATAATTAGGAAAAGGTTTCTTGAAGATATGTAGGTTTTGATTGGAAAGTGCGTTGGGATTATCCAAGGTTAGCTTGCCTTTCTCGAGCATTTCTTGGACAATTTTTTTTAAAGTGATGCAATTTCCGTCACTATGACCCTTTACTCAATGATAATTGCAAAAATCGTGCACTTTATACCATGCGGGTGTGGGGCAAGCAAGGTCAAAACTGGTGTGTGGTTTCATGAGAGGAAGGGTGATGGCCCCAGCTTTGATGAGCTTCTCTAAGATAGAAGAATAAGGTTCCCTCATTGGGGTATACTTCCATTATTCCCATCTGAATTGAAAATTTTGAACAAGTGAGAGATTAGATGAGGGGCTAGCTTGATTTAATGGATGAGTTGGGCCAGCTTTGAGTACCACTGTGTTAGTGGTCCCCTTGGCCTTTGAATAATTTTTCTATGGTTTTGAAGAAGAAGAGGTATCATTTGACTTGAATGCTGAGTTCTTATTGCGTAATTGGATTTTCTTCTCTTCAATGGCCCGAATCTCAAGCTTTTGTGCCATGGTGAATGTTTCATCGAAGGTTCAGAAGGTTTGGACCTGCAGAGTTGGTAAGATATGCCTAGCACAAGCCCGTGTGAATATTTTGATGAGTTCGGTTTGTGGTAGTTGGAATGTGAGTTGATTTATCAGGCTATGCCATCAAGCAACAAAATTTATGATGGATTCATCGTCATACTTACGCATAGAGTAGAGGTCACTCATGGTAACCCTCTTAATGATATTAATGGAGAAGTGATCCAAGAAGGCTTGGGTTACCTGATTAAATGTGATTATAGAGTTTCTAGGTAACCCATTATACCAATCTAATGCGGGTCCGGTTAGAGACATGGGAAAGGTCCTTAAGAGCAAAGCATCATCATGGGCGATGAGATAACACCTATGTTAAAAAAAACACAAATGTTGTTGTGGGTCTTCTTTGCTATTGAAATGGTTGAATTTAGGCATTTCCCAATGTAAGGGAAATGGATGGATAGGAATGGATGGGTGTATAGGATCATTAAAAATCTCATCGTAGGTGAGAGTGTTGCGGGAGCTAGAAGCTGTTGCCTTCAATGTCTGCATCTTGTCCATCATTAACTTGATTAGGTCGTTGGTAGGTTGTGATGGATGAGTGACTCTTGTAGCGTAAGAAGTTTGGTGTTGGGTATATAACGGGGGTGGAATTCTAGTATATGGTTCTGCTATATAGGTAGATTGAGAAGAAGGTAGTGAAATAGGGGGTATGTACCTAGAGTGAATAATAGATGAAACAGGAGGCTGTTAATAGTATGTATATGGAGGTGGAAGGGTCATGGTGACCCTAGTGGTAATGGGGGCTAAAGATTACAGAATAGAAAGGATGAAGTTTTGAAAAGGGGTAGAGGTCACAGATACCGAGGGTGATAGTGTAGCTACGGGTATATATGAGACAATAGGCACAGATGAGGTTTTGTTCTAGGTGGCTAGCGAAGGTATAGTGTATGTGGCAGGTGCAATAGATGTAGCAGATGCGGAAACCATAACGGGTATAGGGCCTAGCTGCAAAATGACTGGAGCTAAAGTAGACGCGAGTAGTGCGGAGCCAAATGGGGCTGACGTAGGAGTGGCAATGAGAGTTGGGGGGATATATATGGGCATGTTGTATATCAACTAACCCGAGGCATCTTGAGTGGATGAGTGGGAAAGGTAAAACTGCAAAGTGGTAGGATTTTGGTCAAGGAGTCATGTGAACTCCTTGTCTCCAGTGGCAATAGAGATAGGGTGGATAGGTTCCATGGTTGGTGATAAAATGGAAGGTGGTGAAGCGCTAGGTAGGAGTGGTTGAAAATTGGCATGGAATACAAGGGCGCTTGCTTGTCAATGCATCAGTACCATGTGAACAGGTACTAATGTGGTAATACTACTTTCTGTAAATGACACAGAAATACAACACAGATAGATAAATAGGTGGTGGTAGTTGAATTGGGGTTTAAATGTCAGCTAGAAAATGACACAGGATAACTGATGTTGGTTAGGTTAAACCAACAGCGGTCACAGGTAGCCGATGTCGGTCACTGTGGAAAGTGGACCGTTGGTCAAAAACAAGTTATAAGGCCAAATTTTTCAGGTATGTAAAATGTTGATGAGACTTACCAGGTCAATGGATATGATAAGAGTGACAGAGACTCTAAACATCTAATGAAGGGAAATAGGTGTCCTTTTTGGGTTGGTTAACAAAAATAATAGTGAACCAACATCGATTGGGTAAAACCAATGACGGTCAGAGGGTAACTGATGACGGTCGCTGGACCGACACTGGTTACTGTGAAATTGAAACAGTGATGAAGAAAATGTGGTTGTGAGTTAAAATTAAATGTGGAATAAAACCTAGAATTCTGAGAATGATGAGAATAAGGTCCAGGAACACTTAGATGAATTTGGTATACACCAAGTGTGATGAGGAGAGTGTAAGGGGAAATAAGAAAAATAAAGAACGTAACCTCTCACCTCAAAACGTAAGCCAAGCAGAAACACTAAGAAAAATTTTGGTGAGGATGGCTTCCTACAAGGTAGGAGATCTACAAAAAGAGGTTTCAGGTATGTTATGGTAGGAGCGGGCTATCCTCTAATGGGGTACTGGACAGAGATAACCAGCGGGGTACCCACTATGCTGTGATCATGTGATCACCTACAACTTCTTCCGAGTGAGATGTTGTTTAAGAATGTGTATATATTTTAAATTTGTGATGTTTGGGGTAAGACTCATAGAGAGAAAAAGAAAGGAAGTTCTTTTCTATGATTCGTTTGTCAACCATCAACTGGGAATGACTTCCAGCATATAGGTTTCCCTCAATTAATGTGAGCTAATGCAAAAAATCAGAATGAAATGAAATGATTTTTAAACCTGAATCAAAATGTAGAATTCGATGCCACAAATAGATGAATAGGATAAGGGATGCTCTTTCACTAATGTGATACTAATGAAAGGGAAGAAATGTTCATTTTAAGCACCAAAATAAGATTGCTCTTAGACAATAGAAGAGAAGAAGGTTCCAGGGGAGAAATTTTTAATGTTATAACTTTTTAGAAAAGAAACAAACATACAACATTTTCACATAGAAATGAAAGAATGCAAAGAACCCGAATGGGTCCCACCAGGCGTACCAAAATGTTTCACCTGATTCTAGATGCATTTCTTTGAATGTTGACGAAATAGATAAGGGTAATGGGCTAGGAGGAATACCTGTTAAGATGTCGGTTGTAGGTTGTTGCGTGCGTATGACTTCTGGATCTACAGCTGATCATGAGAGATTCCTTTTTACTTAGAGGAACTACCTAGAATGGAATACAAGACCACCAAATAATAATTAAACAGTATATGCAATGGACTACCTAGCGTGTGCTAGATCCGGGAAGCGTGATACTTCCTAGATGGTTGTCAACCCACTGTTCAAAACAACTTAATGCTTATAATAAATAAAATCCTACTATAGTTAAAATGATTTAGGTATCTCATTCATCTACAATAAGAAAATTCATTCACAACAGGGTAAGCTATGACTGAATCTGAAGGTCAAATTCTTGGTTAGGGTACCAATACGGGTCAGGGGGAGATTCTAGGTGGTTTTGGGTATTTGGTGAAGGTTTAGAAGCTCTTTTCTTGGTTTCTGGTAAAAGACTCCAAGACCAACGTCAGTCTAGTATGACTGGTGTTGGTTTAGGTTAACCGGCGACAGTTTCAGGTAATTGGCATCGATATGGTTGGGGTATAAAAAACTCAATAAAACTCGGCAAGGTGATAGATCTGGTGCTAGATGAGAATGATAGGTCAATGACAAGGCTCGTGGGGGTCTTAGGTATGCACAGGAATGATGAAAGTCTGGATGTGGGTAGTTCAATGGTGTGGGTAAAGGGATGTTCAAGTTTGCATGGAGGAAAAATGGTGGGGAATGGGAATGGGATCAGAAACTAACAACATAAGTAAAAAGATCTACTCAAATGATAATGGACCAGTGCTAGTTAACAAAACTTACTACTTGTATGAGCTTAATGTCTAGTTGGAAATGGTGGGTGATCGAATGGCAGGAACTTGGTGTGGTGTTGGCGCTTCCTCGGATGCTCCCGTGAAGGAAAAATGGTTGTGCGATTGCTTCTGGTGCTGGCTATGGATGCTCTTATGTGTGTACTAATGTTGGTTCTACTTGCATGTAGCTCTGGTTTTGTCACTTATTCTCAAAAGATGTGTTAATCTCTTTGAAATCTGCCAACCTTGAAATAAGGTTGTTTTGGGGGTTAAATGGTAATTGACAGCGGTTCCCGCTTAACCAGCGGCGGTTTAGGGTAATCGATGTCAGTTAAGGTGGGATTTCCTAGGTTTACTAAACTAGGTAGATCCCCTTGATTTTTTGGGATCTCGTTTCGTTTACTCCACGGATTAGCATGGAATCTTCCTTTTAACATGTGGGAATGTGGTTAGAGGGAATGTAGGCATTGATTTTTAGGGTTTGGGTAGGTCTTAGTTAGTTATAGCAACTTACCAAGAATAGGTCTTAGGGTGAGGTGGCTAGATGAGGTGGATATGTGGGCATTATCTCAATTAGGATATTTAAATAATAAATACTGTGAGGATAATGAATTAATTAAATTAAATTAATATTAGAGTGGGATGAAAGGGGCCATGGTTAGGTGAATGTGTTCAAGGTGTTTATTTAACGGGGGACCAAGGGGAGTATGACCTAATTTTAGTGTCTACACATATTTCAGTAGCTTGGTGAAATTTTATCGGTATATGGTAAAAATCATTCTACCCTAAGTTAAGGTTTGGAACTCAGACATCTTTTGATCCAAATATAACTGCGGTAACTAGTTTTAGCAGAAGTACAATTTAAACTGATCCCCGATGATGTTAGTAGGGTCAACACCCAACTCTGTCTTCTAGATATCCCACCAAGAGGATGCCTCTTGGGAGATATAAAAATCACCCCAAATGGATTTAGTTTTCTCTGAGAAGTTTCATATCTCAAAACACTTCTCCATTTCATTCAAACAGTTTTCAACTCCATCTTCTAAGGATGTTCCATAAAACTTGTGCGAGATGATTCGCTTGATGTATTTTGACATATTTTCTACCAAGTGAGATCTTTTGTTTATAGGTTGGTTCCCTGCATTGGGATTTCTAGCATTAGGATTTGTTGCATTAAGATTTTCCGTATTTACATTTCCAACATTAGGCTGAATAAGTTGTTGAACATCACTACAGCTTTCAATCTCCTTGGCCATCACCTAATGTTAAAGAACAACTATCCAGTTATGAGTATCTTATAGAACAAATAGTATCTCATTAATTTTTAGGGATGTTGTTTCTTTGGCGATTTTTTTGCATTATTTCCTTTTGTTCTAACCTTTTGTATTTTGTTAGGAAAGAATAGAATATTTTGTTAGTGTACAGATCCATTAAATCCAAGAGATGTAAACCTTCAGCTTTGATACCAAAATGTAACACCCATGTTATTATTACTCCAAATTAAGGTATTTAAAAAAAACCCTTAATTAATTTGTATACCTTTAATGATTTTCATCATACAACAAATAAAATCCAACATAATAAATTTTTACAATCCATCTTATAACAATATAACCATGTGCAGTTGTAAGGGTTAATTAGATCTACATGATCCCCCTTAATTCACTCTAACCAAGTGTGTACAACTTGTATATAATTGGTTTTGAGAACTAAGGGAAATTCCTAGTGGTAACCTAAAAATAAATAAACTAGATTCCATCTAGAATCTAACACATCAATTTAGGAACATGGTGAACAGACAGTTAAATCAGTTAGTTACACTACTTGGGCCAAATTTTTCAAGCATTACTTTACATGCTCAGTTTCATGACTGTACACAAGCTAACAAAACTTGTCTCTATCACTGTACAACTATCTCTTCACAATTATCTATATCTCATTTATGTTGTTTAAGGATTTAAGATTTGATTTTGAAGCAGCATGGATCATGAATCGATATTCAGATCAAAAGGATCATGTCAATCACACCTCAGGATCCCTATGGGAAAGGTAATGCTCGCTTAATGAATTTCATCATTACGTGATCTTTATTCTTCTTGTATCCATCTAAAGCTGGCACAGACAAGATTTAAATGACGTGAATGTCATTTCATGATATCTATACTTCAATTTGTAAATTAGTTATCTGTTTATGATAAGAAATTGAATTCATCTTATAACGATTTCTATCATATCAATAAGCATCATTCCTTCACGTTAATGAATCATAGTATATTCTCTAAATATCATCATCATGTATGATCATATTATGTTATACTATCGCAACATTTATTTATTGTTAAAATGTAGGTTTATCTAACCATATTTTGTATGAATTATATAATTGAATGCGTAATAAGATAGTACGTGATATCGTATGTTTTTCGTCATTTATGAATGATATATTTATTTCATAATTATGATGATATCATCATTGTTTCATCATAATGTTATCATCGTTAATCTATGTTGTTTACAAACATAATTATTCAATCATAATGACATCATAAATGCATATATAATCTCACATTTTAACTTCAAAAAAATTAAACATACTCTTCTGCAAAACATCAGTATAACTCATTCATCTTTCACAATCATAATAATTAGAACAAAAATTATTTATTAATATTTAATAAATATAATCCATATTTAAGAAATGATTATCATCAAATAATCATAAAATTACAATAGGCCAGTTTGACTTCATTTAACCCGCGAAATAATAATTTCACATTAAAATAAAATTACAAACAATATAAATATCTAAAACAAATTAATATCAATCATCACATGACAAATCGTGTGTATCTTATCCATTATGTCACTTCATAATGATTACTCCATCATGCATGTTGTAGGAGAGAGAAAATTGTATACATGGTCAGTTCTACGAACTGGCATGAGTTATCTAACTCATTTCTTGTTGTGTTATAATGAAACAAAAGGATGTGTTTCAGCTACCTAAACTCATATCCAATAAACATCATATCTCATTTAATAGTTCATATCTTATTGCTTAATGAAATGATAGTGCATATTTAAGTAATCTCCTTTAATAATTCAAGGATCAACTAAAACTTCTTATATTAGTTTATTAAATAACTTACAAGAAATTTATCATTTTTCAAGTCAAAACTAAAGTTTCATTACAACATCAATAATTTCTTACAGTATCTTTAAGAAAAAATGTCATGTCATAGTAACTTCAGTCAAAATACACAGTCATATGAAATGGATTAATCATCTACCATTTCCAAAATTATTTTATAATGGAGATAAGATAAAATCTTACTTTTACAAACAATCATAAGATTCTATTAGCCAACACTTTTCCTTTTTTTCAATCAAAAGTCAACGGTCATGAAAATCACACATAATTCTTTCATTAAAATAATACAATGATAAGTATTTACTTGATCAATTTAAACAAACAACAAACACCACCAAATGGATTAAATCAATAACTTATTCTATCTATAATTTCCTTCTCCACAATAACTTAAGGAGTTATTGCAATTTCTATATTTTCCCACCATCTTTAAAAAAATAATCTTATTTTTAAAGGATGATAGTAGTCGATAAGAAATAACATCCACCTACCACAACCTTAATGCATAAAATTTCCATAAAGGTCTTAGATTTAACAAATTCTACTTTAAACAGTGCCATAACACAAACAATAAGGTCTCATTTATTAATCTACAACATTTCTGCCAAGAAAAGAGAGTTTATCATCCTTCGTCAAACTTAATAAACCAACAAGGTGGCTTAAAGAGTTTAAACAACTTCATACAATTGCACCCGTAATGGGTTGTCAAAGATATTTACCTTCATTTCATAAGACAAAAGACTAGCATTACTTTGACTAAAAATGGAAGTTTCATCTTCCATACTTAAGAATCCAAAAAACTAGTTTCATTGATTCAAGCTATTAACCTTTTGCTTCATTTTAAAGTAAACCTAGAAGTGGAAAAATGTCAATAATTATTTCCTTTCCATAATAGAATTTTCTCTTACCCTTTCTACAAAAACAAGGAACAATTATGTTTCGGTGCTTAGACAACATTTTATCAACAAATAGACATTCAGATCAACCCACCCACACACACACACACAATTAAAAATAACAAAATCAGGGAAATCAAAACAAACAAACCCTGATTTGTAACAGTCACAAGAAAATATGTTTAAACTCATGCCCATATTTAATTTTTAAAAACCCCACAAGCAATCATCATATTTTCCTCAAATAAAATAAATCATTCCCAGATTCAAAACTAAAATGAACATAACATAACATATCCTCTATTTTCACCATAAAACAACAAAGAAATTAATTAGAAAACCCATGTCTGAAACTTCTAATTCTTGCTTTATACTTCCCAAAAATTTCCACGCTTAGATCTTCACAAAAATCGACCAACAGAGCTTCTAAACACACCTTAAATTTAAATAATTTAAATTTCATTACTCCAGAAATAAAAAAGTGCTATTTTTACTGAACAGGCCCTTCAAAACTTCAACGACAATCCTAGTCTTCCAAAACTTCATGCATAGCTCTAAAGAGAGCTAAAATAGCAAGACAAAAGATATAAATGAACCAGGTTTTCATGCAATATATTCTCAATAAATATTATACTTCCCAAGGAGTACTACCCACAAAAATTGTGCCATTAATTTCCATGAATACCTTGCAGTGCCATGTAGTGGTTTGGATAAGCTCACCACCCATTCCTTCTAAAATAGTTGCATGGTGGTCGATTGCTTAAATACTTAATAACTTAAAACAATTAAATTTCCCAAAGTTTGCATCACGGTTAATTAATGACCAAATTATCCACCTCTATATTGCCTATGCCAAGTGACATGGTCGGGGATCATATTAATTTCAGTAACTTTAACTATTAAACATTCATAATGCCCATGGTATGGTCTATGACCATTTTAATTATCATTTATAACTTTCCCAAGGATTTCTATGGTATATGACCAAAACTATTTAACAATGAAATAACATCTTACCACATTCCAATCACCATAGAGGATATCATATTTTTCAACATCTAAATCATTTAAATGTAATCCTGGTTAATGACCATTTAATTTAAACAATATACCTTGTCGAAAAATGTTAAAATTACAAACATTTCCTTACAACAATTAACTTTGTGTTATGGTCTGAGACTAGTTATACGCTATTAGTCATTTTCAAACAAAATGATCAAACAAGTAAAATTATACCTTTTCAAAGTTCATAAACCTTTTCTGAGCATAAATGAATACCTATTTTTAATGTCTTGCGATCTATGACCAATGTTGCAATGATAAAGAGGTTAATCAAAGCAACAAGACTAATTGTTTCTAATCACTGAAATAATGCAATGTACATCAACAAATCAAATTTATTAAAACATTATGAAATCATAAAATACAACAATCAAGGAGGTGTTCAATCATCCAAGTAAAGTACAAAAAGATAACAGGTTGCAATCATTAGATAATTAATTAATGTGAGGTGATGAGTGCAGGTATGGAGCTGAGTATACATCTACACCTATTTATCTATCCATTTTTGTAATATATACATATGTAAATATGTAAATTAAACATCATAAAATTATTGATCAACCTTCACAATCATTTAGAAAAACACAATTTACTTTAGCAACTTAACCACCAATGAGATGCATTCAATATTTGTAAAAAACATGTGAACTCTATTGAATCAATTCCCTCACATCAGGTTTCTTGTAGAAGAAGAAAAGAGGTCATGCGTAAATAAAATGGGTGGTTGAGTCACATGTATATGTACATTAATGGCCTGAATAACATTTTCCTCTTTTCACCCACCAAATCTCATCAAAATATGGTTTTCATGATTATAGTGTGTATCTCACATCCATACCTTTCCAATGGGACAAATTGTGCTTGATTTGGAGCTATGAATCAAAATATATAGTTGTTTTAAGAATTGTAGTGTGGCAGAAACACTCTAGACATGTGGCATCCTCTAATTGGTCGCATGGATTTGAGAGTTGACTATAGCTCTGGGTCTCTACCACATTTCATGTATAAATTCATGTTGGCGAGGAAATTTGTCAGGTGGACAAATTTTTGAATCCATTACCAACGCTATGGGAATCTATGTCCCTCTACTTAATAGGTGCAGTTGTCGTATATGCATGAGCAAGAAAATGTGGATTATTGTGGTGGCATTTTGACTGGGGATCCAACAGGGGCACTCCACTGACCCTGTGGCAAATGCTTACAGTTATCTGTAAGGGGGGAATTTGCTATAAAGGTGGGAAAGGGAGTGAGAAATGAGATAGGGGAAAACTAATGTTGTAGGTAGGAAATCAAATCCTTGCACACATTAGTCAGAAACTTAAACACATACATTCATGGGAAGAAACAACCCTACAAATGGAAACAAGATGAGATAAGATTGTGAACTCAAAGTTTCTAAAATCTCCTCATCAAAGAGGCTACAAAATCCTTCTTCTTGTATTGATGCTTAATTAGAAGTTGTACATAGTAGAGAAATGGAGGAAATTGAGAAAAGGGGGAAAGATGGAAGGAAAAATGGCTAACTCCTTTGCTTTCTCTGAGTGTAATGCACTCATGAGTTTTTTAGATCAATTTTCCATCCCCCTACAATAAATTTTAAAGTCCATGATATAGCCCGCAAGAAACGGTTACAATTCCTCAAGCCCGCAAGAGACGGTTACAACCTATTCTGACTGTTTGCGCCCCTTCAAATTCTTGATTCACAGAGAAATGCTTATGGCGGAAAGAAATATTTTTAAAATACTCAGTCGTTATAGTATTTTTCCAGTTAAAACATGGGTCATTTAATTCATTTTTAAAGCTTTAAATATGGGTTGCCCACGTGGAAGGCATTGTTTAGAACGGGCCTGTAAATACTTTGACTGTCTACCTTTTGTGTGGCGGGGTTGTACATGTAGACACCAAAATTGTGTCTTACGACCCCTTGTGACCCGCATCCCATTTCGCAACCTAACCTCATTTCCTAAACTTTACACAATTATTTATTAATTACCTTGTAATTGATAAATCCACATCACCTTACCCGCCACCACTCACTTTGCCACCACTCATCATGACCTAGCCCTAACCCTAAATTAACCTAATTAAGACCCATGACTTAGTCTAGACTCACATCCATAACTAATGCCTCCTTACTCGCACCCAAAGCCGACCTTCTAGCCACTTGACCAAGCCCGCAACTGATCTCTCGGGAGAAAAGCAGGGAAGGTGGGCTATTTTTACTAAAAATAGCCTACTTTTTCCCAACCGATGCCGGTTCCTACTCGACCCGCCGTCGGTTACGCAACCGCCATCGGTTCCCTATAAATGGGCTTCCCAAACCAAAACAACGGATCGGAATTTCATATTTTGGGAGATCAGTCGAAGGATTTTTAATCAAAGGAGAGTCCAAAGCGATCAGCAGAGTCCAGAACTTCACTTAACCAAGCAGAGACGAGTAAAGAAACCAGAAGAGTTGGCAGCAAAGGAGATCAACTTACACCTTCATCAAAAAAACCAGTAAGTTATATCTTGCATGTCCTCCATTATAACATTTCTTGTGCTTTTGGAATTGTAATCTTCCCAAATCCGTTCCTGAACCCATTACCTAACGTACCATTGCCTCTAACCATCATTCCTTAGCTTCTAACTATCCCATTTCTCAATACTATCCAAAAACCAGCCATTACAAACACCACAACCAGCCCAGAAGATCCTAGAACCAACCGGTATCGGTTATCAGTGACCGCCATCGGTTATAGATAACTGGCATCGGTTCCTTTGATCAAAACCAAGAAAAACAGCCTTTTCCCTACCCAGTTCCACGAAACAATTTAATTGGTACTCTACAGTATTTTGTGTTAATTCATATTAGCAGGGGAACTGACCACCTTCGAAAGGAAGTTTCATACTTCTTGGGCCCAAGGCAGTTCCCTCATTTATTATCTAATCAAAATCTTGTGGTCTTGTGTTCTTATTTGCAGGTAGTCCTTCCAAGACAAAAAGGAGTTCTTCGCAGTCAGCCTGATCTTTCTCTACGGTACGCGCACATCATCTCGACATTCTACAGGTATTCCTCCTAACCCTAACCTTATCTGTTTCTATAAGGAACGAAGCATTTCCGAGTGAAACATTTTGGCACGCCCGGTGGGACCCATTTTGGGTTTTTCTTTATTTCTTGCTTGCTTTTATTATAGGGAGCATACTTGCTGTTTTCTTCTTCTAGAGATATTCACAGGGTATTTTATTATTCTGGTAAAAGAACTTGCTTTGTTTTTGCATTTTGCATTAGTAAAAGTCATCTCTTTTGCTTCATCGAATATCACTTTCGATTTGGGCTTTAAAACACATGCATTACATTCCTGCCTGTTGTTTTTCAATTCTAGTGAACATAGATTAAGTAATAGGTCGTACACGTGGGGGTGATATCCACGGTATTGACAGGAAATTAACCTTAGTTTCACTGCACAACACATGCTGAATCACTTCACAATTAACACAACATCTCAAACATCCCCCCTTTTTCCGCGGTATTCCTCCGCCCGATTGAGGTAACCTTATAAGCCAAAACAAACTTGACATTTCCCCTAAGTCTTGTTGTTTAGGATTCTGACATCATTCTACGTCTAAAGGCATAAGCCCACAATAATTAAAATTAACCCTAAGGTTAATCTCTGCATTTTCGTGTGCCTCTTGCTTGTTTTCAAATCCTGTTTGCTCTGTCATACTTTGTCTTCTGTGATCAATAAGTTACTAAACTACTCAACGTTGCTAAAAATCAAATTAGCAACCCCTTTGTATCTTCTTATTCTAGATTTTTGACACCGGCATCGGTTAAGAGACCGACGTCGTTTGCCCTGTGACCGACACCGGTTACCAAACCGATATCGGTTACTGTCTCTCTCAGCCCCTGACAAACCAGCAACTTGCTAAATTCACCATTCTGAGGTTGTTTTTGTCCTTGATAGATTGAAACTTTCCTGTGTGTTCTGGTCTATGGTTGTCATCACTCGGAAGCAAGCCGCCGCCATGGTTTCACACGCTTGCTCTGTTTCTTTTCCTGAATCACCCCCTTCACATTCTATAGGAAACCCTACGGACACCAGTGAGATCCCCCAAATTCCTGTAGGAGACAAGGACTTTGCCAAATTTCTGGATGCTAATCCCAGCGCTGTACAATACTATTTGTCTCATACCCCTGACCGTGTGCCTGATGGTCAGCTCCTTATGGGCATGCCTATTAGTATAGCTGCTCATTTAGCTCCTACTCCTCCTGATAACAATACCTTACTTCCCGCATCACTAGCCCCGTCTCCCAATCCGACAGCGGCAGAGGTTCATACGACCCCAATTAGCTTTCCTTTTGTTAATCTTGGACCCCACGTATCGCCACCCCCACCAACTGCCCCTATCTCGTCTCTCTTTCAGACCACTCCATTCATGACTTACTCTCTGCCACCTATTCAAACGAGCTTTCCTTCTCAAGCTCCGCCTACCTTTTCATTCCCATACACATATCCAGTAACCTCAACACCTTATATGGGACATCCCTATTCTGTGGCACCCATCACCTCATCCAACCACAGATTTCATCAAGCAAATGATGGACAAAATGCAAAACCTGGAGGCTTCCGTTTCAGGAAGTCGTAGCGCCTTGACATACGAGCAAGTTTGTCGGGAGCCCATTCACCCTTCTGTCCCCCTTCATTCATATCCTCCTCAATGGGAGTTGCCAAAGTTTACTCGTTTTAACAGTAAAGAGGATCCTCAACAACACTTGCGATCATTTAGACATGCTTGTTATTTGATTGCCCATGATGATGCCTTGTTACTCCGCACCTTTCCCATGTCCTTATCAGGGCCTGCCTTGGAGTGGTACAGTGCTTTAACCCAGCACTCAATCTTCTCTTTTAACCAACTAGCCCAATCTTTCTTGGATCATTTCTCCATTAACATTGCCAAGAAAGTATCTATCACTGACCTCTATGCCATCCGACAATTCGAAGACGAATCTATCGCAGATTTCGTTGGACGATGGCGGGGCCTTATCAACCAACTTACGTATGCCTTGCCTCAAACCGAACTTATCGAACTCTTTACGCGGGCATGCGCTAAGCACATCTCCCCTACCCTCCAAATTCAAACTTTCCGTACATTCGACGAGGCCTTTACTATGGCTCGAAAATTAGAAATTCGAGCCTTAGAGGAAGAGAAATTGCGGTTGCGCAACAAGAACTCCACTTTCCGAACTCCTGATTCTACCAATAAACTAAATACCACCACTCCTCACGCGTCAACCTCTTCTAAATCAAAAGGAGCTGTCCACGCGGTGATGGTCAAATCCCAACCACCGTCCAATACTCCACCAAAAACCACCTATAAATACAAAGCTGAGCCCACTAATTACACTCCCTTGGGAGAAACTTATGGCGTCATCCTAGAGAAATTGCTCAAAGCTGGGGCTATCACCTTGCCCCCTGTAAAACCTCACTCTGGGTTTGACTCCACCCGCGCAATACCTTCCTGGTACAAAGAAAATGACTTTTGTAACTTTCACCGCGTAAAAGGACATAGTCATGAAAACTGCAAGATGTTGAAAAACATAGTGCAGGAAATGGTTGATGCAGGGGATATAACACTCGATAATCCTAACGCCCCTGCTAACCGAAATCTGAAAATTTTCAACAAGCCATTCCCGAATCACTCGTCCAGCAGCAACGTAAACCAAGATATCTTAGCTGAGGAGAGTGTTCATGAGATCCATGCAGTATTCGATACCCAGCCAAAAGCCTCTATCGAGAAAATTTTGAATCAAGCCTCTTCACTAACACAGGAGCCCGAACCTCCTTTACCACCATCAAGCCAAAGCGAAATCATTCCTTTACCCATAGAAGAGTTAGCTGCCCAGGCTTCCCTTCCCATTAATGAGTCTTCTTACACCACATCCCTACAAGACTGCGAGCGGATGTTGTCTAATCTATCCATTTCCCAGACGTCTCCTTCTACCACTCTTGCCGCACAAGAGGAGGGTACGCCACTCCTTTTGACATCCTTAGATGAGAAATCTCTCGCACCAACATCATTAAATTCTTTAGCCATGACAGACCCCCTCCAACATACCCTTCTGCCTATTAGTCCCTCATCACCTAAATCTTTTCAACAACCCGTCGACCTCTTAGCATCTACTGATACAGTGCCTCATCCGCCTCCTGTGTCACACCCGCAATGGATTGGAATTACAACTCACTTTTCCTCTGTACCAAAATTACAAATTACACCTGGAGACTGTCATTCCACAGAAGATAGACAGGCCCTATGGGAACGTTTGAGTACTCCTGTTTCTACTCAAATGCAAATGACTGATCCCGATGTCTCCACCATCTACCCGAAGTGCTTACAGAAGCTTAAAATGCCCCTGTTCTCGCCTTCACCCCCCTCACCTCTACCAAATTCCCCGTCCACTTCTATCAACTTAACCAGATCTTCCCCTACGCTTGGGACCTCACCAATGCCCAGTCTAACACACCCCGCCTAAGCGACTCGATTTATCCCAAAATAAACCCGCCCCGCCACCTAGGAGACAAACGCAATCCGGGCCTCTATCAAAACCCTCATCTTCACACCCACCTTCCATATTGGGACCTCATCCCTCCACCTTACATCAATATATCATACCTCCTTTGTTTTCTGCAAAACGACCTACGCCTTTTACACCTATACAGAGATCAAAGGATATCACAACATCGTTACCCCGCGTATCCGGTCCACCTATCAACCCTAAACCAATCCCATCATCAAAGGATTTATTTTCTGTCACTCCCCTTTCTCCGTGGTTGTTTCCCGCTACCATGCCATCTGTAGCCTCATCATCTAACCAGCTGAACGTAACTTCTGTGTCCAAGAAACCACGTTTAGTGAAAAACATGTGTCAGCACCCCTCGACTAAACCACCACCCATACGAACTAAACACGCCCAAACATTACCACAACCCACACAATCAATACCCTCATCTTCTTCTGATTTTGACCCACTCAAAGGATCCTACGCCAAAATCCTTGCTATGTTGGTGGAGAATGCGACCATCTCCCTACCCCCACTTAGACCTTATGACCCGTCTAAGCCCCGACCTGTGGATTATGATGAGTCTAAAATCTGCGCCTATCACCGCACACCTGGACATGATGTAGAAGGATGCAAAGCTCTAAAAACCATCCTTCGCCAGTCACCTCTTCCGGATCGAAAGATTAAGAAAGACAACTTACGAAGGGAGAGACCTCTAGCGTCAATTCCCTCTACTATACCATCTGTCCCCGCCTCACCAAGATCGATCATTATTACAACCCCACCTCTTGAAAACCATGAGTTATCCCAACCATCTTCTTCATCTCAGGTCTACGAGATTAATATGATTAGTGTCGCTACTCGAGGACAGAAAAACAATGGGAAAGCGAAAGAAAACACACCTGCGGCATCTCTTTCTCCTTCAACCACCCCGATTACACCACCACCTAAAGTGGTTATTCGTGGACCCGCCTATCCCGTCTCTAATGGAGTTGCCCACCGAACCATGATCAAACAGCTTCATCAATCGCCCGTAAAAATGACACTATATGATCTCATTCAGACCTCTGAATCTCATCGACAAGCTCTCGTTGAGATCCTTCAAGGGATAGAGGTTTTACCCAACGAAACCCTGCCTGTTACCTCCATTCTAACACCCAATCACGTTGCCTCTCTCACCAAACAATCCATCTCCCCCACCACTTCTGTCTCAAAACAACAAGCCGCTGTGGTTAGTTTCTCGGAAGATGAAATTATCGACTTTGGTACAGAAGACCCTGACCCTGCCCTTTTCATTTCCGCTTATGTCCGAGACATTCGAGTACGTCGGGTTATGATTGACGGGGGCGCTAGCCTAAACATCATCTCTTCAAAAGCCTTCCAACAAATGAACATCCCTTCTAGTTGCATGTGTGCCAATCCCATCATGTTGCGGTCATTTAATGACGCTATTACTTCTACCTTAGGCACCGTGATCCTCAACATTCGCGTAGGACCACGTACTTTACCCGAACTCTTCTATGTCCTTGAAGGAGAGTTCCAATATAATATATTGCTGGGTCGTCCTTGGATCCGGGCCATGGGATGTGTTCCCTCAACATTACATCGATGTATAAAATTTGAGTACGAGGGGAAGTCCTACACTGTAAAAGCTGATCCTCCCCCCTTCAAAACTTGCAATATGTTATACCGCCCAAACGATGTGCTTATACCAATTAAGACACCCATACATTCGACCCAACCGTCCACCTCAACTGCACCTACGCCTTCAACTGATGAAACCACCGTCGCACAAACCACTTCTCTTCCCGCAGCTAACATCCCAACCTCCGACCCCTTAGTAGACGTTTTTCATCGCCTTACGCTGGGGGAGTATCGCCTATATAACGTTAGTTCTTTCCCTACCCCGCAGGAGTACGGACAATTACATGCACACCCCCCCCTACGACTGTCGCGTGGGGGAGATAATCTCTTACGGACCACCCCATTGTCGCACTAACCTAACATATGGGGGTGTTGACGCATCCTCCATTACCCCTGAACCTCCTCTTGGTGTGGTTCCCTTCCAATCCGATTTTCAATATTTGACAAATCGTCGTTTCGCCCTCACCTTCTTGACTCGCTGTGCGTGGAAAGGCTTTGGTTTTGGCCTTTACGAACAAGGCCGACATACTCTCATCCCCATCACCACACGCAAACATAATGATCGCAGTGGTCTTGGTTTTTCCGAAACACCTACGCAGGAGACACCTCCTGTCAGCTGTATCCTGGAAGAAGAGGACGTCGCCCCTACCGAACCATCATCACCCACTTTGCCATCATCTCCCACAGAATCGATGGACCCTGAATCTATCCCTCCTAACTTTTTTTTTTCGTAAATGCTATCTTCATAGGTCCTCTCACTTATCAACGCGATAATGAGGACCCATCTTCTCTTCCCCTTCTGTATCCCGACATGATCGAAGAGGATTCGCCTTTGATTAATGTTGTTGAATGCCAGGATGACGACTCCATACTCACTTACCTGGGCGCGGATGATTCTTATATTCAACGCGCCCTACCATCTGAAACCCAAACTATGCTGAATGAATCTACTATAGAAATCAACATCCACACGGAGGAAGATCCTCACATAGTGAAGATTGGACAATCCCTTAACACATCAGAACAAGCCGCCTTTACTACCTTTCTCCGTGCTCGCAACCAAGCTTTCGCATGGTCTTACGCTGACATGCCAGGAATTGATCCTACCATTGCCGTCCATAACATCACCCTAAACCCCGATTCCAAACCAGTCAAACAGAAATTGAGAAAAATGCATCCACGCATTGCTCTCTTGGTCAAAGAAGAACTCCAACGACTCCTTTCTGTTTCCTTCATCCTGCCTATTGACTATCCTCAATGGATTTCCAACATCGTACCTGTCACGAAAGCGACGGGGGGACTTCGGATATGCACGGATTTCCGGGATCTTAACCTCGCTTGCCCTAAGGATGACTTCCCCCTCCCAAGTATTGATCAACTTGTTGATCTCACTGCGGGTCATGAAATGCTTTCTCTCATGGATGGCTTTTCAGGATACAACCAAATTTTGGTTGCCCCTGCCGATCAACACAAAACTGCCTTCATAACTCCTTGGGGAACTTTCTGTTACCGTGTAATGCCGTTTGGCCTTAAGAATGCTGGTGCGACCTATCAGCGGGCTATGACCTACATTTTCCATGACATTATGCACACTATCCTCGAAGATTACGTTGATGATCTTCTTGGCAAGTCTAAACATCGCAGTGAACATCTCGATGTTTTAACCATTATTTTTGATCGCCTGTTACAATATTCTGTCCGTCTTCAACCAAAGAAATGTGTCTTTGGTGTCCTTTCGGGGAAACTTCTGGGCTTTATCGTCTCTTTACGTGGCATTGAGGTCGATCCATCTAAAGTAAAAGCTATCCTAGAAATGCCCCCACCCAAAAACCTTAAACAATTGCGTAGTTTGCAGGGTAAACTTCAATCCATCCGGCGTTTCATTTCCCAACTCTCGGATCGATGTCACCCTTTTCATCACCTTCTAAAAAAGGACGTTGCCTTTCAATGGAGTGAGGAGTGTCACCAAGCCTTCGAAGCTCTCAAAACATATCTCTTGCAGCCACCTGTGCTTATCCCACCCCAGGACGACCGTCCTTTCTACCTTTATCTTTCCGCCACTGACCATGCTATAGGAGCTATGCTCGCCCATCGAGACCCGGCACGCCGAGAGCAGGCCGTTTACTATATAAGTCGTACCCTCGTGGATTACGAGACTAGGTATACACATGTAGAAAAATTGTGCCTGGCCCTATCATTCGTCGCCACCAAACTCCGACATTACCTCCTGAATCACAAAACTTTCGTCATCACCAACACAGACCCCATTCATTATATGTACGCCAAACCACACCTAAACCAACGCATCGCTCGATGGCTCATGCTCCTCGCCGACCTCGACCTTGAGTTTATACAACAGAAATCAATCAAAGGACAAACTCTTGCAGATCAACTTGCGGAGGCCCCTCTACCTGGGGAACAATTTACCAATTTTACCTTCCCCGACGAACTCATCGCCACTCTTTCGCTCGGAGAAGTGTCGTATCAAATGACTCTCTTCTTCGATGGATCTAAGTGCCAGCGCGGCGGAGGAGCCGGCATTGTTCTCATCCCTCTTGACGCTGAACCTATGCCTCTTTCATTCCGGCTTGATTTCCCCTGCACTAATAATACAGCGGAATACGAGGCCCTTGTTCTAGGTCTCCAAGTTGCGTTACACTTAGGTATCAAATCTATCAACATTTTTGGCGACTCTCAATTGGTAGTCAATCAAGTTATGGGCATCTACCAATGTAAAAACGAGGAACTTCAGAAGTACAAACACCACGTGGAGTCACTTCTAGCCTTATTTACTCACTATTCTATCCAAACCATTCCCCGCTCCACTAACAAATTTGCGGATACTATGGCTTGCTTAGCCTCGCAGATTCCCGCCGCACCAACTGACTCTGAATTATTCGTTGTGGTTCAGCAACTTTTTGCACCATCCTATTCAACCCCGGTAGTTTGCATGATAAATACTGTGTCTACTAATTCGCAGGATACCTGGTACCACCAATTTCACGACTACCTTACAATCTCTGTCCTCCCACCTGATCTTACTAGTAACGGCAAACGTGCTTTTCTTAAAAGTGTTTCGCGTTATGTTGTCATGGGAGGACTCCTCTATAAACGTGGCTTTGATGGCATCCTCCTTCGTTGTCTAACCGGCGCAGAAGTCACCTATACCATCCAGCAAGTACACGATGGGATTTGTGGTGGACATTTTAGTGGCCTTGCCGTGGCTAAACGAATCCTTCGCCTTGGTTATTATTGGCCTACTCTCAATAACGACTGCTACGAATATGTTAAGCGTTGTGTCATGTGTCAACAACATGCCAATCTTCAACATACTCCTAGCCACCCGCTACAGGTCGCACGAGATCTTTGGCCTTTCTCACAATGGGGTTTAGACCTTATTGGTGAGATTCACCCGACCTCTTCACAACGTCACCGTTGGATAATCACAGCGACCGAATATTACACAAAATGGGTGGAGGCCGTTCCACTCATTTCAATCAAAAAAGAAAAAATTGTCGAATTCATTAACCATCACATTATCTGTCGTTTTGGTATTCCTCATCGCCTAATAACAGATAATGGTAAATCTTTCAAAAATAAGTTGTTACAAGACCTTTGTGACAACTTTGGTATCAAACTTAGCTTCTCATCGCCTTACTATCCGCAGGCCAATGGTCAGGCTGAATCTTCTAATAAAACTCTAACCAAAATCCTCATGAAAGTCGTCAATGAATCTGGAAGAAATTGGCACGATCACATTCCCTTTGCCCTTTGGGCTTATCGTACTAGCATTCGTACCTCCACTAATGCCACACCTTTTTCATTGGTATATGGCACCGAGGCTGTTTTGCCTCTCGAAATACAAATACCCTCCCTTAGAATATCTCTTCAGGATATTCTCACCAACGATGATTTCCGCCAAGAGCGGTTAGCCCAATTAGAGCTTCTTGACGAACGACGTCTTACAGCTCTCGATCACCTCCAAATCTATCAAAAACGCATCAAGCGTGCTTATGATAAGCGACTTCATGAGCGTGCCTTTAAGGTTGGTGATCTTGTCCTCAAAGAGAATCAACATGTAACCAAACTAGAAAAGAGCAAACGTGGAAAATTTGCTCCCAATTGGATTGGGCCTTATATAATCACTCACACCTATGGATCAGGCACTTATCGTTTAGCTTCGCTTAATGGTAAACCTGAGCCTGAACCCCTTAATGCCTTGCATCTTCGACCATTCTACTGTTGAATCTAGTGTTATATCACTCCTTATCTACCTACTGCTCGTCCCTTGAGCTCATTTACCGCTACATACACTTTATTTTCTATATCTCCGAATAAAATCAAAATCACTTCGCACCTCCCCTTGATAATGCCTTCCCCTTTTTTAGTCTAGTCCATGACTTTAAAGTATTAAAATAAGCCGTATTCTTATGGGATTTTCTTGAGTCAAACTTCCTACTAAACTAGATGCTTCACGCCAAAAGAACATCTAGTCATCTAAAATTAAATATAGACTGCTCCCTCGAAGGACAGCTATATGCCAAACTATTGCTGCTACTATAAATAGACTGCTCCCCTGAAGGACAGCTATGCACTAAAATCATCTCTGCTACTATAAATAGACTGCTCCCCCGAAGGACAGCTATACACAGTCAGCCTTTATCAGAAGCTTCTCGCATTGATCAGCTTCGTGAAGACCTCAAGAATAATACAATCAATATCCCTTATAGACTTCCCGCATCGATCAGTCTACATTCAATAAAATACAAGCCTCCTTCAAAAGAACTTTTTGGGTCATGGACTTGTCTATTTAGGGTAGGTTCTCTTTCGTTATAACAAGTTCTTTGTACCTCAGCTATATCATCCACATCACCTCACCATTTGTTTCAACTCAAGGGACGTAACGTACACCTGATATATTGTGATCATACAACTCTTTTCAACTATGGACTTCTCGTCTATGCACGGCACTTAGGGCTTCAGGCTCGTTCTACGTTGTGTGGTTTGTTTAGCTCTTTTCGCCTACGGAGCACTCTTTCCGCTTTGCCTCGCATCTAGGATTGTGTGTTGATCTTAATCAGGACATTATTCCCTCCTACTTGGGTATGCTCACCTTTGCTTTACCTATACCTACACCAACAACATTATCCTACCTACACCAACAACATTATCCTACCAGCACCAACAACATTACCCTACCAACATCAAAATTTTTTTACCAAACGACCAATTGCCTAAACCGTACCAAATTGCCTGAATTCACCTCTCCCTGATCCTAAGGGAGAACTACATCGGTCTGAGGCCCTTCCTTGCTTTGTGCAAAGGGCTATGTAGGCAGCACTTCGGAGACATGGGGTCTCCCAAGGTTAGCTCGACCATCCCCTACCATAACCTATCTTGTGTGGTGAATATAAATATTTTTGTGTATTTTTATTTTAATCACATTTCTCTTTATCCTTTTTTCGAAACACCGAAAATCAAAACACCGACAATCTTATTATTCTCATAACTCAAATCAACATACATATTCAGTTTTATTTAGATGTTAAACAAATACATCTTCTCTATCATCGACACGCAGGTCGGCATCATTATTTATTCTTATACCTCGCTAACATATACTCAGACCATCACAACTCATCCCGAACTAGGTGATGATCGTGATCGTCGACCCCTCTCGCCGGGCCTCTCTGTCCTCAAAGGTACCGCGGCTATTGGTACCCCCCACTGATCTGCCAATCTCTCCTGTAACATATGAATACGCCCTCTCGCATGGAGAACTCCAGCCTCTAGTCTCGCCGCCCGTGACTCCGCAACCACTAACAATCCTCTTGTCTCATTCACCTGCGTTTGGAGCTGCTGAACCAAACGCTGCAGACGATCCCTCTCTGCTGTAATCACCACTGTGTCAGGGCGCTCGCGTACACCTCGCAGTTCTGCTACCCACCATAATCTATAGGCCTCTGTCATTCCTACATCCATTACCCTGCGATCGGCTGCTATCTCCTCAGGCCCTTCTGGAGGTGTTGGCCGGGGTGGTGAGAATGCTGCCTCGGCATCGATCCTCATATATGGTCTATAAGCCTGTGGTATGTCCTGCACAAATCCAAATTGTCGCCGCACGCGATCTATCGGAATCCTCTCATATTCACCTGGCCTGTGCCCCGCGATCCACCTCAATCGCTCTACACCTCTCAACTCCTCAGCTATGTTCTCGGTTACCATATAGTTCCCGTAGGGCCTCCAACAGATATCCGCCACCGTCACCCTCTCCCATACCTGCCTGTAATACTCAATGTCACCCGGCACGGCCTGAGATCTTGCCTCCTGTTCTGTCTGGACCCACCGTCGGAATCCCAGCCTCTGTACTCCGGTCTCTCCTGCCTGTATAGATCGGCCTATTGGTCGCACACAAACAATGTGCTCATAGGCCCAACAGTGTAATAAGTACGAGCAATCCAACGTTGTCCTGTGATTTCGCCTACAAGCCCATAAACCCCTGTATAGCTCCGCCAAATATGCAGGTGCCCATGCAAAAGTCACGTTCCTTTCTATCATTTCCCAAATAACACCCATCAATGCCTTCGGAAATCTTCCCCCTTCTGCCCTCGGTAACGCATAGTACCCTACCGCTATCATTAACATCACTGCTAACCTTGTTTCCTCAGGGTGTGCTGCATACATTACCCCATATGTGAATGACAAACCTCGCTGTGTTAAGTCTCGTGCATATGGACCAAACACTTCTGTTATCGCTGCCCGCCCCGCGCCAGGTAGTGCCTGATATACTGGCTCTCCTGTAATAGGGAGTCTTAAAATACGAAACACATCTTCCAATGTTACTGTCATTTCACCTGTTGGCAGATAGAAGGTATTTGTCTCAGGATTCCATCTCTCAATCAGCGCCTGTAACATACCATGGTTACGTGCGATTCGTGAATAATAACGGATTCCACTTAACCCCAAACGATTTATCAATGTCCATTCCGCTGGTGTTACATCCGCTCGGATTCGCGACAACAGCGCTGGCACACTATCATTCATCCTCAACTCTGTCTCTGCCTGCATACACCAAAACAACAAACAACCATTCAACCCGTTAGGGTCTTTTTCAAACATTCTGGAAATTTCTCCAGTAACCGGTACCGGTTATAGTAACCGATATCGGTTGCATAACCGATACCGGTTATCCCTAACCGCTACCGGTCACTGTCAATTTTATACACCTTCCTTAAAAACAACCACCTACGACAATAATTTGCTCGTTTCTTCATTTTTATACATATAAACATACCTGGAACCCCTGATTGCCTACCCTGTACCACTTAGCTCACCTGCAACCCTTGTTATCATGTTTTCTCTCTCATATCTACCCACCTACTATCCCCCATCTTACTCACAAAACATGCAGTAGTCAAATCACAAACAAAACGTTACCTCTTGGGTTGCAGTAGCTTGCGGTGGCCCTTGTCTTCTCTCTTGTCCCTGCCTGCTGGATGTTTCTCCTCGTCCTGCCATTATCACCACCTTTTTTTCAAACCTGCCTTGCTATCTTCTGAATCTCAGATCACAATTCACTTTCCTTGTCTCTTTCCTTCTTCTCACCCAAATCTCTCATGCAAATCCCTGTCTCAGTCGTCAAAAAGCGTCGCGTTCGCGTATTTAACCTCTTGCATGGCTCTAAAATTAAAACTTCAGTTGCCACCCTAGCTTTTTTATTTTTAGAAAAGCCCATACCTAAATAACCGGTATCGGTTGCTTAACCGATATCGGTCTGTTAGCTACCGACATCGGTTACCTAACCGATATCGGTTACACACCTTCCTTTTTGAAACAGGTTTCTTTTCTTCATTTCTCCTCTAAATTTTTGTCGCGCCCGCCTCTTTGCCTGCATAAACAACAAAATTTACCACATTTGTTCATCCACCACACATAGCATTATAATTTCATTAAACATCATTTATACCAATACACAACCATCAACTACGAATATCAAAAAACTATCAATCTATACATCATTTGGATCCAACTCATCAGTTACATATATCACACTGTCACAAAACCACCAATTTATCACATAACCTGTCATTCATATATACGCACAAAAACATCAGCATCATCTCTCTATCAACATGTCAATTAAACTCATCACACATTCTATATATTACCAAACCATTAACAAAATATTTCAACACATTTTAAACACAGCATGTGGATCAAAACATCATCTATATATATATATATACAAATTTTCAACAATACAATGTGCCCTACATCGGGGCCTCTGTGATCACATAATATACCAAAGCCGGCACGCAGGCCGCAATACCTACCACAAATCTCGACTCGGCTCGCAGGCCGGTCTCTCATATCAAAAATATACTCGGCTCGCAGGCCGGTATCAAATGTACAACCCGTACTCGGCTCGCAGGCCGGTATATAATAAATAAATAAATCAAAACAATGAATAAATGTAGGCACGCAGGCCTCTATCAATACAACCGGTTCGCAGACCGGTGCCCGTGTCCCTATACAAAACCACGTCGGGGATCTATCAGCTCTCCCCACCGCCCTCGGCATCTCTCCCCGCTGGTCCCTGTGGCGCCTCTCGCCTCCTGCCTGTCACAGACACGCCAGCTGTGGCTGCCCCTCCCTGAGATCTCTGGCTGCGCGAGGTCTCTGCTCTATGAGCTGCATATGCCTGATAATCGACTCCGGTACTATCAAGAATATCCTGATAATAACGGGCCTCTGCTCTCACCTCCATATAGCGATCTCGCGCCACTGAAGGAACTGGGGCTGGTCCCCTGGCACCCAACACCACTATCCCCTGAGCCTGTACCTGCACCTGTGGCTGTGGCGCTGGTGGAGGTGCTGCCTGTGCCTGTACCTGCACCTGTGGCCGTGGTGGTATCTGGGCCTGTGGCTGTGCTACTGCTGGTACGGCTGCCTGTATCTGTACCTGCCCCTGTGGCTGTGCTGCTGGTGGTGGTGCTGCCTGTGCCTGTACCTGAGCCTGGGCTAGCTGCCCCTGTAAAACCCCTATATGTGCCTGTGCAGCAGCCAACTGTCCCTGTAATAGCTGCACCTGCCCCCGGAGCTGATCTCTCTCTGCAGTCACCGCTGCCAAGTCTGGCTGCGCAGGCGGTACTATCCTCGCTGCTCTCTGCCCTGCCCACCATACCCTGTATGCTGCCGTGCACCCGGCATCATCCACACCCCCACCTGCTGGTCTCTCCGCTACCCAGTCTGGATCCCAAGGCTGTGGTGCTGGCAGTGGGGCCTCTACATCATCCCTCCTGTACTGAGGGAAGGGAGGTGGCTCGTCCTGTGGCAGCCCCATCTGCCTGCGTACCCTCTCTAAGGGTATCCGCTCGTACTCTCCCGGCCTCCGTCCTGCTATCCAGAATGTATACTGGATCCGGCGCAGCTGTATGCGGGCTCCTCTGCCAGGCTGGTGACCTCTGTAGGGTCTCCATATAACGTCTACTGCGGTAAGGCCCTCTAGCATATGTCTATAGTAGGTCACATCTCGACCTGCAACAACTGCTCGTGGCTGGCCCACGATCCCCAACCACCTCTGAAATCCATATCGGTACACGACCTGTGGCCCTGGCTGCTGGGGTAGCCCTACTGGCCTGATGCATACGATGTGCTCGTATGCCCAACAGTGCAACAAAAAGGTCGAACAAATACCAAATCGCCTCCTCCGGCGATAGCCCCATAACTCCCTGTATAATTGCACCAGATATACTGGTGCCCATGCAAAACAGGTGTGCTCCTCCACCATCTCCAGTAGCACCCCCATCAATGCCCGTGGGAAGCGACCTCCCTCTGAATCCGGGAGGGCGAAGCAGGTAACCCCTATCATCATCAACACGGCAAGCCGTGTCTCATGTCTGTGTGCGCGATACATGTCCCCATATCCAATGCTCGCGCTATGATATGTAAGAAGCGCGGCTGCATCCCCAAAAACCTGCAAGATGCTATCCATGGCAGTCTCTGAATCCACCTGGAAAACGGCCTCTCCCTCGATCGGTAGCCGCAGGATGCGATACACATCCTCTAATGTGACGGTCATCTCCCCGGTCGGCAGATGGAACACATTGGCCGCCGGATCCCATCTCTCGATGAGGGCGACCATCAGGCTGTGATCTCTGTCGATCGCTCTGTACCTCTGGACCCCGCCAAGCCCCACCTCGCGCATGATGGCCCAATGCGCCGCAGATATGTGTGGCCTCATCCGACTCAATAGTGGAGGCATCCTATCACGCATCGTCAACTGCTGACGTGCCTGCAAAATCAACCCACATTCTTAGACCCACTCGTTATAATCACATCTACTTTACCATCTACCCCCTTTTTTTTTCTTCTTTGTAACACCCAAAATCTTCTTTGTAACACCAAACCCAAAATCTAACCCCACCCCTTCCCCACCACAACCCAAAACAAACACACAAAACCCCTCCCACACCCACCCAACCCAAAACCCAATCCCACACCCAAAACCCAACCCAAACAAACAAAACTCCCAACCCAAACCCTAAAACCCTCACCCAAACCCCTAACCCTATCCCCTTCCCCACTCCCAACAACTCAACCCACACACCAAAACCCACCCAACCACCCCAAAACCCAACCCACACCCCAAAACACTAAACCCAAAACCCCTAACCCTATCCCCTTCCCCACTTCCCAACCCAACCCCACCCAACCCAAAACCCACCCAAAACCCAATCCCCACACCCAAAACCCAACCCAAAACCCATTCCCACACCCAAAACCCAACCCAAAACAAACAAACCACTCCCAACTCAACCCCACCCACTCACCCAAACTCAACCCAACCCACTCACCCAAAACCCACCCAACCACCCAAAACCCAACCCAAACCTACAAAACACTAAACCCTCAACCCCTAACCCTATCCCCTTCCCCACTCCCAACTCAACCCCACCCACTCACCCAAAACCCACCCAACCACCCAACCTACAAAACACCAAACCCCAAAACCCTAAAACCCAACCCAAAACCCAATCCCACACCCAAAACCCAACCCAAAACAAACAAACCACTCCCAACTCAACCCCACCCCACTCACCCAAACTCAACCCAACCCAAACCCAAAACCCCCCCAACCACACCAAAAACCCAACCCAAACCTACAAAACACTAAACCCTCAACCCCTAACCCTATCCCCTTCCCCCCAACTCACTCACCCAAAACCCACCCAACCACCCAAAAACCCCAACCCAAACCCCCTAAAAACCCACAAAACCAAACACACAAAAACCCAATCCCCACCCAAAACCCAACCCAAAACAAACAAACCATCCCCTTCAACCCCACCCACTCCCAAAACCCAACCCACTCACCCAACCCACCCAACCACCCAACCCAACCCAAAACAAACAAACCATCCCCAACCCAACAAACCCACAACCCAACCCCCACCCCCAACCCAACCCAACCCCTACATCAACCCACAACCGGCGCCGGTCGATACATCACCGACGCCGGTCACCAACAACTGTACCCTTCCCTAAACTTTAGCGACCGATGCCGGTCGCTTAGTGACCGACATCGGTCACTGTTCTCTCCCGGAGCCGAACCCCCGCGCGGCCCCCAAACTCATTTTTTTACCTATTTCTACCCATCTACCCACCCAAAAACCCTAAAAACTTACCCACCTACCCACCTTAGCCTATCTAACCTATCTACCCTCTCCCTTTCTCAAATTACCCCCATTTACTCATTCTTTCCTACAAAATACAAATTCCTACCCAAATCCCAAAAACACCATAAATCAACCAAATCACCAAATTAAAGAGTTTAGAACCTACCGGTACGACGACACGTCGTCGTGGTGGGATGGGTGGTGGCGGTCCAGCTGGTCCAGCCCCTCCAGCTCCTCCTGCCTGTGCCATGGCTCCAATCCTGATCTGCTGGGTCCCCGGCCAATCACCTGCCGCCTCCTCAACTATTCGGGCCCACTATCAACTCTCTCCGCCAATCAAATAGCTCCACCTCACTCAATACCCCTCCAACTCAACTCTCCACGTCAGACAAGTTAATTTGGATTGCAAATAACCAAAGTGACAATGACAGGCCGTATTTTTCTTTTTATAGGTTTTTCGACCTTAACCGATGTCGGTTTCCTTTTTTGCCCTAAAAAACCGGTATCGGTCCCTTAACCGATATCGGTCATGTGGAATCGACATCGGTGTTAATCCCAAACTTTCCCCCAATTTTCTCTTTTTGCCCCCACTTACCACTTGCCTCTTTTTTAACCACATATCGCCTATATCCACCTTTGCTGAACACCATTTGTTTAACTATTCGGCCCGACCTAAGGCCTCAACCTACCAATTGGCCCGACCTAAGGCCTCAACCTACCAATCGGCCCGACCTAAGGCCTCAACCTACCAATCGGCCCGACCTAAGGCCTCAACCTACCAATCGGCCCGACCTAAGGCCTCAACCTACCAATCGGCCCGACCTAAGGCCTCAACCTACCAATCGGCCCGACCTAAGGCCTCAACCTACCAATTGGCCCGACCTAAGGCCTCAACCTACCAATTGGCCCGACCTAAGGCCTCAACCTACCAATTGGCCCGACCTAAGGCCTCAACCTACCAATTGGCCCGACCTAAGGCCTCAACCTACCAATTGGCCCGACCCAAGGCCTCAACCTACCATTTGGCCCGACCCAAGGCCGCAACCAACCCATTTGGCCCGACCCAAGGCCGCACCTAACCATTTGGCCCGCCCTAAGGCCGCACCAATTAACCATACCATACCCACAATCACCGTTTTAATTTATCCATCCATCATGTAGCTTTTTGTTCAATAGAGCTCACCTGTTCGTGTTTTAGCATGATTAGGGTCCTTGACTTGATCTGATGACCAACTTTGCCTAGACCTAGACCGTGACGTTTATCTCAACCAAACCAACCATTTGGTACTGCCGAACATGCCTAAACGTTCCTGTACCTTACCTGTTATATACCCTGGAGCTACTTCCTATGCCTTGGATACCAGGATTATATCACCCTTGTTTGGATAAACTATCGACCTTTGCCTATACATTGCTGGTTTGCTTGTCAAATCATGTACCCTAGTCGTACTATTGCATTTCAATATGCGTCTGCTTCCTTGGACCTACCGCACCACCTTACCATCCTCTCTACAACATTTACCTTTTATCAACCCTATCCCTGATTTCCCGTTCACTCAATCTGCGATAGATTTGAGGGGGATTACCTACATCTTTAACATGAGAAACCACTTCATATTATTGTCCGCGCAGCTTTACAGAACAAGCTACACGACAATAAGGGGCTAATGTAGACACCAAAATTGTGTCTTACGACCCCTTGTGACCCGCATCCCATTTCGCAACCTAACCTCATTACCTAAACTTACACAATTATTTATTAATTACCTTATAATTGATAAATCCACATCACCTTACCCGCCACCTCACTTTGCCACCTCATCATGACCTAGCCCTAACCCTAAATTAACCTAATTAAGACCCATGACTTAGTCTAGACTCACATCCATAACTAATGCCTCCTTACTCGCACCCAAAGCCGACCTTCTAGCCACTTGACCAAGCCCGCAACTGATCTCTCGGGAGAAAAGCAGGGAAGGTGGGCTATTTTACTAAAAATAGCCTACTTTTTCCCAACCGATGCCGGTTCCTACTCGACCGCCGTCGGTTACGCAACCGCCATCGGTTCCCTATAAATGGGCTTCCCAAACCAAAACAACGGATCGGAATTTCATTTTTTGGGAGATCAGTCGAAGGATTTTTAATCAAAGGAGAGTCCAAAGCGATTAGCAGAGTCCAGAACTTCACTTAACCAAGCAGAGACGAGTAAAGAAACCAGAAGAGTTGGCAGCAAAGGAGATCAACTTACACCTTCATCAAAAAAAAAAACCAGTAAGTTATATCTTGCATGTCCTCCATTATAACATTTCTTGTGCTTTTGGAATTGTAATCTTCCCAAATCCGTTCCTGAACCCATTACCTAACATACCATTGCCTCTAACCATCATTCCTTAGCTTCTAACTATCCCATTTCTCAATACTATCCAAAAACCAGCCATTACAAACACCACAACCAGCCCAGAAGATCCTAGAACCAACCGGTATCGGTTATCAGTGACCGCCATCGGTTATAGATAACCGGCATCGGTTCCTTTGATCAAAACCAAGAAAAACAGCCTTTTCCCTACCCAGTTCCACGAAACAATTTAATTGGTACTCTACAGTATTTTGTGTTAATTCATATTAGCAGGGGAACTGACCACCTTCGAAAGGAAGTTTCATACTTCCTGGGCCCAAGGCAGTTCCCTCATTTATTATCTAATCAAAATCTTGTGGTCTTGTGTTCTTATTTACAGGTAGTCCTTCCAAGACAAAAAGGAGTTCTTCGCAGTCAGCCTGATCTTTCTCTACGGTACGCGCACATCATCTCGACATTCTACAGGTATTCCTCCTAACCCTAACCTTATCTGTTTCTATAAGGAACGAAGCATTTCCGAGTGAAACAGTACATCTAACCCTGGACTTGTGGTGGGCCAGTGCTCATTTGGATTTTGAAACTATGCCAATGAGGCACGTGGAATCATCCATTGAGCCTTCCATACTTAGCCAATTTTAGCCCGTTTTACCTTCATTTTGTACCCGGGACACGCAGAAAGCCGATGCTTAATTGAAGACTATCCCTTGGACCCTGCCCCTGGAGTTGCATTGTGTAGACACATGGATGCTCCCACTAGACCTTGAAATATGACCAAACCGCATCACATCAGAGAGACCCACGTATTACCCATGGATGCTAAGGAAAAATTTAACGAGGAAGATTTGCATGTCACTCCCAACTGTGAAAAAATGCAAAGAAGAAGAAAACTCCACCATCTCGCACCTGATTTTCAAATTTCTTTCGCAAGCCAAGGAATTAAAAACAATATAAGGTCCGATGATCTAGGCTCACAGAAAGGTTGACAATTTCATTCAAAGAGGACAACAATAAAATTTTCACGCGTCTAGACAAGGAAATGGAAAATTAATCAAAACAAGCAGACTAGGAAATTGAAACAACTCCAGGGCATGGGTTTTTCAATCTCTTTGAACTCTCAACTTGGATTAAATATTTTAGGAGGGTGAGAGCTTGAAAATTTCAAATTTAATTTGAAAACGAAAAGTGGTTTTTCGGAGACAAAACTTCACTATGAGGATTTTATCACAATCAAAAAATCACAATCTGCACTTGTAAAATGCAAATTAAGTCCCAAGCCCCTAGAGTTGGACATGTGTCATAGTAGGATTGGCACAGGGATGTAAACCTTAGGTGCATGCGTGAAAAATGGGGGCAGAAGAGCATGGCTGTAATGGAATTCAAGGATGTAGAGGAAATTCGTAAGCACGCAAGGTTATGCACGGGGCTTGGGGAAAGAGTTACATGCTTCCAAGAGCATAAAAATATGTAAAGGATGCTCGAATACCCAATAAGGGAAGCATGGGAAAAAAATGCTTGTGTGCAAGCATGCCGAGAATAAAAAATAAAGCACATGAGGAAAGACACGTAAAAGTGATGCACCAAGGAAAATAAAGTACATGAGGACTACCCATGAGAAATATTATGGGGGTGTGTGGGACTCAGGGAGGAAAATACATGTGCATAAGAGGCATGTAGAAGACTTACAAAGATGCGAAGAAAGTTTGAGATTGTATACAAGGGAAGCATAGAAGCACGACACATAGAAACAAGTGTGTAAAAGAGAGTACGCAAAGGTAATAAACTTGTAAGGTGGAAATGGAGGAATGCGAGCATGAAGGGAACATGTACAGAAGAAGGAAAGGGTCTAGAGAACAAAGGGAAGCATGTGGGAGCATACGAGAAACTACAACGAAAAGATAAAATTAGCAGTGTGCACAACCTAAAAACATAATGCTAAAGACAATGAAATTGAAAGTTGGAAAAAATAGCCAAGAGTTTTGTTTTGGTCAATAGTTTGGTGACCTTCGAGGATATTTTCTTGATAAATATGAAGATAAGTGGTCTTGAAGCATCCACTAGGCATGGAGTCATCCTCAGAACTTACAAAATTGATCTGTAACTTGAAGAAATCACCCCTAAACTAAAAAGAAGCATTACATGAGCATTGTTTTGACTTGATTGTTCTAATATGAAGAATATTCTAATTTAAAGTTTAATGAGAGTGGAAAACTATTTTGTAATAAACTTTCCACCATAATCCTAAGAACGCGTGTAAGAAATTATTGGATGCTACTCCAAAATATGATAAATCCTACAAACTGATATGAATTGCACCATGCAACATCTCTGAAACATATACTCCATTGAAAGCTTATGAATATGTACAACAGAAATTTCCATCCCAAAAGTAACAAGAAAGTGCATGAAAGAGTGTGTGAGGGAAAGGAAACCAAACTTACCAACAAAATGCTACACTAAAAGCACTTGGAGGAAATGAAAATTACGCTAATATATACAAGATGAAATGAAACAACTTAGCAGGAATACTTGAGATAAATCACACTGACTGGGATATGTAGTGCATCTCCATTAATATTGGACAACGCAAAAGAGTTGGCCTTTTAACAAGAACTAATGATATATGGCCCACTCCAAAGTTCATCAAACTTAGAATGTTGCCCTAGTTTAGATTTTTTTGCATCCCATTTTAAGACCAAGTCACCCACTTTGAAATTTTGAGCTCTATCCTTCTTATCAACCCACTATTTCATTGATCTTAGATGTTCTTCTAATTTGATCATGGTAGAATTTATTAATTCTTCAGGTTCCACTAGCTCTACCATTCATATTTCTCTTTGATCTGCACCCTCACATTCTAATTGTTGATCCATCTTTAATGAAGGAAATTCAAGTGATAGAGTAATCCTAGCTTCTATCCCATAGACAAGTTTGTAAGGATAAGTGTCAATTGTCTTCTTCATTGTGACTCTATCAGCCCAAAGTGTGCTTCTCATCTTTTTATACCACTTCCTATGACTGATGTTCATTTTCCTTTTCACAATTCTAATCAAGTTCTTGTTAGTAGACTCTGCCAAACAATTACCTTGTGGGTAGTAATTTGAAGAAGTATTTAAATAGATTCCAATTCCAAGAGCTTAATTAGAAATTTTAGATCATAGGAAAGATTTTGGATTGTCAAAAATTATGCTTTGAAGGACCCCAAACCTTATCACAATACCTTCAAGGAATTCAAGGATGTCTAATTCAATTACTTCCTTGAGTGTCATAGCTTCTGTCCACTTGGTAAAGTAATTTTTTTCTGTCAAAACCCACTTTTGGCTAACACTTGAAGGAGGGTTAATCATGCCAATGAAATCAAAACCCCATTGAGAAAATGGATAATCCACTTAAATTGGATGAAGTGGAAGGGCATCCAACCTCTTTTTACCTATGAAGAAATCACATTCCTTACATTTCCTGACCCATTGATGAGCATCAACAAACATCATAGGCCAAAAGTATTATGCCTTTAATATATTCATTGTCTTATCCTTGTAAGATAATTTTCCATCAAATAAACTATCGTGGAATTCCTCCAACATTTTTTTCACCTACGCACACGAGGGAATACATCTCATAAACACTCCATAAATGTTCCTTCTTAATACAATTCCGTCAATTAGTACATAAGGAATGGACAAAAACCTCAAATATCTTCTTTTTACTTTATTTATGTCAAGAGCATATACACCAGAAGATTGGAAGGTGACCATAGCATAAAACCATATGTGCACACTCGATCAATTTCCTCTATCTTGTTGAGTTTCAACGTCACACAGAAGTGCTCATCCTCTTGCCAATTTTTTGGCTTTAATAGTCACATCATATTCCATGATTTTGTTCACCCATCTAAATCTTTTCTCACTGATTTCTACTCCCATAATGAGATCTCTCACACTGAAGTGCTAGACTATAACTTTGATGTGATTATTGGAAATCATACTTTTGAATTTCTTAAGATCACGCATGATGGAAAAGACCTATTTTTCAATTTGATTATACTTCAATTCATAATCCTTTAATGTTTAACTAAAGAAATCCACTGGTTGTTCCAAACCTTAGCTATTTTTTTGTGTCAAAAAAACAGCAACAATGGTATCAGCTCCATATCCATATAAGATCAAATCTTTAGCATAATCAAGGATGATGATGGTAGAATCTTGAGCAATTTATTTTTTGATCTTAGTGAATCTCTCCTTTCCTTATGATGTCCATTTGAATGTAGAATCCTTCTTCAACATGAGAGTGATAGACCTGATCAATCCTGTAAATTTAGAAATAAATATGCAGACAAAGTTAATCTTTCTAAGGAATAATTGCAATGATTTCTTGTGAGTTGGTAAGGAGAGAGACAAGATGGATGATATTCTTTGCAGATTAAATATAATACCATCCTTTAAAATAACATACCCCAAGATTTGACCTCTTGGAATTGAAAAGTTACACTTCTTGGGGTTAAGAGACGCCCCAAATTCTCTACATCTCTTTAAGACTTTCTCAAGATGGCTGATATGAACTTTTCTATATTTTAAGAAGATAGTGATATCATCCAAATAGACAAGGATGAATTCATTGATTTATCCCTTGAAGGAGATATCCATTGCAATTTGAAATCTGGCACCTACATTTGATAAACCAAAAGGTATTTTATGATAAGCATATGTTCCCCACTTATTTGTAAATGTAGTTTTGAATTGATCCTCTTCCTTAACTTTGATCTGATTAAAACCTAAATATCCATCAAGCATAGAGAAGCTTTTAGCCCCTGCTACAATTTTTAGAATTTTCTCCATAGAAGGTAGAGGATAATGATCTTTTAGGGAAGCTTTGTTAAAATATCTGAAATCAACATAAAGTCTTATTTCTCCATTATTTTTCCTCATTGGGGAAATATTTTCCACCCAACTAGATTATTTGATGAGAAATATTATTTTTTCCTCAATCATCTTAAATAACTCCTTCCTCGTGATGTGATCTATCTTGGATTGACATGTATTTGCTTTTGTCTACTTGGCTTGATGCTAGGATCAAGATCAATGGAATGTTGAGCAATGTTTGGATCAAACCCCTTAAGGTATTCATAATCTTATGTGAATACATCATTGAAATTTTCACATAAGGATATGAAATATTACTTCTCATTTTCATCAGATACCTTTCTAAACAATAATTCCTTGCCTTGTGCAATAGTGACTAGATATCAGTCCTCTTTCCTTACTGTTATGTTTTTTTCTTCTCCTTCAAACTCATCATTAGAGCTGAAAATATGCTCTAAGGTGACAAATCCTTTAGGCAACTTGTTTATTCTCAATTTAATGACTTGATCACCATATATGTCATGTAAATTATATTGCATTTTAAAATAAAAATTAGCTTCATTTTGGATGAATTGGATAATTTTTTCATCAGTGTCAAATACATGTCAGTTGGCTTCTTTGACTGGAATTGATGTCCTAACCATCAATTCAATATGTTGTTGATTTCCTTGGATGAAAAGCTCAACAAGTGAAAATTACGAATGAAGGGCTATCATTTGGTATACTTCTTTTTTCAATTTTCTTGGCACCACTTGTAGATTGAGAGAATCAAAAATCTCCAAGAGGTACGAAACTCATTGTTTATAATATTTCAAAAGCTTATTCTCGGTTGTGCACTTCCCTCTAACTCAATGGATAACCAATTCAGTGTCTTCAAAGACTTGTAATGCTTTCAAAGAAGAATTTTTAATTTATTAGAGAAGTTAATACAACACCTGCCTCAACACCATTCCTGCTCCTATAACCATAAAAGAACATTTTCCATTATTTAGAACCACTATTATTTTATTTTTTGAGTGGTGTGGGGAAAATAGATTCTTCTTTGTGAATGTAGTAGGTTCCAATTCCAGTTTCCACCATTGTATCATAGGGATCAAATTCATAATGCTCCTTGGCACATTCATCTAATAAAATATCAGGTATTGAAGGAGGAGTAGGCTACTCTACTAATATTGACTCATGGTCCTGATCTTCATGCATAATACAATTATATTGGAGAGGAGAAGAATCATAAGACTCAACATGTTGGGAGAAGATAGGTTCAATGTGTATGGTAAATCTAGTAACGTATATCATTCTTAAAAGCATGTGATGCCAATCTAAAGACAAAAAACCACCCACTTTTTCCATGAAATCGCTTTATAGGAAAATAGAAAATAAAGAAGGAAAATCAATGACTTATACATCTTGAGTTATAGTTAAAATTAGACAAACATGGAGGGTTAACTCAGGATTCTTGATTAATCCTAAGATGTTAACTGTAATAACCACTTTTTAAACATCATAATTATAGGAAAGGTTTTTTTAACTTCCCAAATTAAACATATTCCTTCAATGATTTAAATGTACAGCAAACATTTAAATCCAGAAAATTATAATTACTATTCTTTAGATAACAAATCAATAAAACATGTGCATATTTATGGGTCAACTGGATTCATTGATCCCCCATAAGATACTCTTTCAAATCTATATACAAAGTATAATCATTAGTGCCCTTCTTGGAATTGATTTTACAAGTGTTGTTCTAAGTGTCTACCTAGGGTTCAATCAATCAAATCCTATATGGAATTACACACTTTAGTTAGAACTAGGTGAACCTGACAGTGTAATGAACATAAACTACTTTGGCCTAAGTTTATGAGTCATGCATTGCATGCTCTATTTCTAGACTGCACATTGTCTTTGAAAAATATCCCATCACCATGTACCTTGGTTCCGTTATCAAAATTGAATCAGTTTTTTAAGTTAATTAAATTCAAGTCACGCACACGATACAAAACTTGTTCATCCATTACGAAAAATCATGACTGTGCCAACTTAGGTTTCCTATGGGAGAGAAAGTTCTCACGTAACAACTTACATCATTACATGATCAATTTCTTCCTCGTAGCCAAGATAAGTTGGTACAGAGGAACTAGACTGAATTGGAAAGACAACCTATGTATCTTAGCACAACTCAATTACTTATTAATTATGACACATGTAATAAATGGAGCTCAAGGAACAACTAGGATAATTGTTGTATGGAAGTATCCATCAAATGACCTGCATCATTTGATGAACACCGCACTACAGAAGCCATCTGAAGTTGCCATGTTGAGTACCATGTATTTGGTTTGTTGTAACTTATTCACCTCATTGAATTAGTTTTACAATAGGTTCATATTTCATAACACAAAGATATTCCATCACATTAATTATTTGTTCCTAAGGTCCATATCTTATTTTCAATAATTATTCGTAATCAAATTTCATAACTTTTTTATGTACATTCATTAAGCATATTAATATAATTAGGGTAGCATATTAATATAATTAGGGTAGCAGATTGCATTATTAACATATTCCCTAATTAATTTAAATTACAACATTTTCATTTTAATTGCTTGAGTAAAAAATAATTGAACTCATCAATTGTATGTAATACAATTATACTAATCATAAAATTTACGTACTTACGATTAAATAATAAATGATCATTACTCATTTATCGTCATACAATAGTCCAATCATACAATTATAGAATAGTAAACCACATTGATTTATTTAATAGATTGCATCTCATATCCTTATTGTAGCTTTAGTTCATTATATATACTTAAAGCTATTACACTAAGGAGAATATTCAAACATTATGCATTAATCATCCTTAGGATAATACCTAGCTTAAGAAATCAATTGAATAATTTAATCACAATTATTTACAAAGAACTGAATAATTGATAAGAACACCCATGATCATTATACATAAATATTCAAACTTGAATATAAAACTTTTCTTTTCTTTTCCAAAAATGATACATAAGCTCAGATACCATAATGTCTTTAAACAATTTATTTAGTGAAGCACAAGCTTTCTTTTACAATAGTCAAGTAAAGAATACATCTTTCAATCGCAATAACAAGAATTCAACATAGCCATTAGCAAATCATCCACTAGAAAAGATCTAAATTTTTCCATCTATAAAAATGTTATTCAATCATCAATTTGAAAGAACTAGCATGGAAAAATCAACCATATTATCTTTACTATTTATAACACTAAAATATTTCAATGAATCATAATTCAACCAAGCAACATAATATGAAATTCATTAAAATAATAACTTATCATTTCCTTTTATCCTTTCTTTCATAATCCTTAAAATAAGCATATGATTTTCCAACTTAAATCATTAAGAGAATAATTTAGATTACTCACAGATAACAATTATAAATATCAATTCCAAAAACATATCAACTATGTCAATTATACCCAAACAGGGTTATTTCAAAACATTAATCAAGTATTAATGCTATATTTAAACATCCATATGTGTTTCTATCATCATCATAAATTAACATTAAAAGTCAAGTAACAGCCATATAAAATACACAATCTTTATTCCAAGTTCATATAACTAATTGTGAAATAAAATAATATAATAATACTCAAGTCATGTCTTAATAATAATAATATTAAGAGTCTATTTTGATAAGGTAATAATTAAATTATCTAAACTTAATAACTTAATATTATCAACCATCATCCTTATCAAATAATATTCACTTATAAAAATACATTATTCCTTCTTAAGAAATAAGAGTTTAAACACTATTTAACTAACAATATTTTGTTAAATAGTTGTACTTAATTTTCATCGATTACCTTTATTTATCCTAATAAACCTTAATTTATTCGAACCTAAGAAAACCATCCATAATCGTTACAACCTACAAAGGAATTATGCATCCAAGCCTAAGAATAGGCTATATTTTTTCCATTCTATCAAACTAATTCTACAGAATTATTCCTTATGTATACACCTTCAAGCACGGGTTCGAATGAACTAAAATTAAATAACATATCACAATCCTTCACCATACGATGAATAAAAATAAGTGCATAGTTCACATCGACCATAGAATGGTCTAAGAATATAAATAAAACAAACTAAAGAATGGTCAAACTGACCCCCTAAGCGAGTAGCTCAGTCACAATTAATCAACAAAATCACATACTCAATCCAATAAGCGACTGAGTTTCATAAACATCATAATATGCATAAGCCACAACCTATTTATAGGTTTAGAATATTATTAAAGGATTCCATAAAATAAAAACATTGTGATTATCTTTAAAATGCCCCAAAATAAGATTAAGCTATGGATAAGATAAACTCAACAACTTTGTAGTCAAATATTATCTCATATTAGTTCTTCAAGAGAAGAATAAAAATACTATATAAAACCTTAAACCATCGTTACCACATTAAAAATATAGAAGGCCGAGTTGAGTTTTATCAAACCACTCATACGGTTTTATCCAAAACAAGGAGTTGTGACAAAATAAGCGTTATTTACTACAGGCTATCAAGATTGATCTAAAAAATATGAACCATATGGTCGTTAAATATAGCATGTATCAGCCTCAAAAATAGCACCACCCTATATGGGTGAACAAAAATCCAATAAAAACAAAACCCAAGTCTTACACAATGCCCACTATAGGCTCCAAGCATTCATTTATAGACTGAGTAACACTACTAGTCATGCATTCATGAAAATAATGTGCCCTTAACAAAACGACATGTATTTAACTTAACCAAACACAAATTAAATGCATATTGTCTTCAAAATGCATAAATCCATCACATCTTGGTGTATCTTCATCCATGACGTTCAATCAAGATCTAACCATACCCATAATGAAGAAAACAATAACACAAAAGGGAAAACTGATTTTTTCTAGTAACATTAAAATCTTAATTCTATAAATGATAAAGATGAGCAAGAGATGATCCCATGCCTGTAAAAGCTAGTAGAAGACCAGATCCACTTCCTTTTTTTCCCTGAAACCTTCTATAGCTCACATGCAAAACTAGACCAAAGAATAGCTTCCAAACGAAACAGGAGGTCAAATAAATCCATAACTTATATATATATATATATTTCCTCAGAGACAACAGGAGTTAAATTTTACATGCAAAGTCCCAATAGTATGCCCCAAAATTAGCCATGAAAATTTTCATGCAGAGATCGCATGGTGAGCCAAAAGGCGAAACTGAAAAATGATAGACCAAAATAACCACTTAGCTTGGCGGTGGCTTCCTCAAGAAGATTCTTGCTTCTCCTGAGGCTACGGAGCCTCATTAAAATCCATTTAATGTAACTGTCTTGAATTACCCCTAACTTCTTACTATTTCCTTTTCATTCTATCGTATGTCATCTTTGGCACTTCCTCCAAATTGACTTGAAAGAAACCCTCTATTTGGGCGGTTATCCACCATCCAACAGTTTGGCTTCCACACAAAACCCAAAACCCTAACTTAATTTTTCAACACATCGACCAATGTGCTTTTACCTAAATTAAAAATTAGCTCGGGTGGCAAACAAACAAACAACTCAGTACGATCTCGGGTGAGGGCTCGGTCAAGTTGGCCGACCCCTTCATATTAACAATTTCATATTGCATTTCCATTCATAATATGACTCGACCTTTTCAAGGTCTTCAAAATATAATAAACATAAGTTAAAAGCATTACATTAATATATGTATATATTTATATACATATATATGTATATATATCCATATGTGTGTGTGTGTGTGTTTGTGTTTGTGTGTGTGTGTTTGTGTATGTACTCATGTACATACATACATATATATATATATGTATATGTGTGTGTGTGTGTGTGTGTGTGTGTGTGTGTGTGTGTGTGTGTGTGTATTTATTTGTCCATAAGACAGGATTTATAATCATTTTACAAACATGTCAACATTAGTAAGAATGCCTTATAAAGGATTTTTAAAATAACATTATAAATAGAAGCCCAAGTCTATGACCCTATCAACTATACCTTTGTTAGCCAACAAGGGTCTTCACTAATTTATTCATCCATACCAAGATCGTAAAATGAATTAACTGCACACAGTTGCATAAACATAAATAAGTGAATCAGTATAAGATTGATAAAGAAGCAACCTTACAAAATAAATCAATCCATCATTATAAACCTTCTAATAATGTAATCAACATGATTAAACAATTAAACATAAAGTTTAAACTAAATTTAATCAAGTCAAGAATGATAACCACGCACAAATTCACCTACACCCAGGAAAGTATCTAGTAATCTAAGATAGACTTAATGGGGTATGGCGTTAACACTTGAACTATCGAGTTGTAAAACACCTTTAGAAATAGGGTTGTACTCAAGACTTAGGATATCAACAATTTTCTTAGGCATCACAATAGTACTAGACCCTAAATCAATCATGGAGTTATGAACCAAATGTTTGCCCTTAAAGACATATAAAACGGTGGATTTTTCATAACTTTTCTTACTTTCTCTTCCTTTTTTGACACAAATTAATAGAAACATGCTCCTTTTGAATGACTAGATCAGCTTGAGGGAGCTTCTTGAGAGCTTCATGTGGGAGATCTCTTTGTGATGGAATAGTCAGAGCATCCCACATTGTGACATTAATATTTTTCTTATTCATCTACTCCATAATATTGAAAGGAAGTCCCATGGACTTGTGCATTTAAGGTATTATGGTCTCTTTTTTTAACTGCTCCAATGTTGGAACATGTGCCTTTGGCTGAGAAACGACCTCATTTTCCAAGTTAGGCCCATGTGCACCCTCATGGGCATAACCTCATGCATGTTTTTGGGTAAGCTATTATTATTCAAATCTAACCCAATATTATTTTCTTTATGAAGAGAATCATCTTGGTTAGAATAAGGTGAAGGTTGAGCATCCATCATTCTTATCTTAGACCTTTTGTTATCAGTAATATATGCATGAGGCATTTTGGAACTGTCCACTACCTAATTCATTGCACATAACTCATTAGCCCCAAAAAATATTAGATTAGTCTCTTGTATAAATGGATCCACCTTAGCTTCTTCGATGCTATATTTAACTATCTCCATCAATGGTTCATGTTGATCCGAAAAATTTTGAAGCATAAAGGAATGAGCTTGCAATGCATTTATGTATATATATAGATTATGTGCCTGACTGCATGGGAAACACCACTTTTTTTCTTGTATCACATTCTTCTACACTTATACTAATTCTTTACTTAAGCTAGCAGTAGGAAGTGATTGATTAGGAGAAACTATTTTAAGAGGAAGATGTGGACTTTGAATTTTCCATATATCATTTTGCTGATTTTTCCCATGTATTTGACTAGGATATTGGTTTCTATATGGTCGATAAATTTGATTGAATCCTTGGTTAGAAGATTACCCTTGGTTAGGATTTGGATAATTCTTATAAGATTGAGTTTGTTGTTTCTCCAAGGATATAACTTTATTTGAAAAAAATTTGATTGAGGATTTTATATCATCACCATCCCTTTGATTTTAGGGAGAGTAAAATGTAGAGGGAGCATATTGGGAAATTTTCTCAGGAATGGGAGTAATGGAAAGATGAGAAACTTGAGGCATTTCACATAATAGAGGGATAGGTAATCTATGGGTTATCTTTCCAACTTGTATTAAAAAAAAAATCAGCCCTAATGGCTATTAAATAAGCATCAAGAAATTGCATAGCACCCATAGATTGTATCATAATTGTTATAATAGAATTCAATTCTCTTAAGAAGTAAAGGAGAGCGCATTGTGGATTTTATCTTAAGAGAACTGGAATTTTTCCCATGTTTTCTGAAATCTGAAATTGAAATCATCGATGAGCTCATTGGGATCCCTTTTAATGGTTTTTAATTGTTCTAAAAAGGAAATATTATCTTATTGCTCTTCAAATTGATTGCATAGATATGTGCCAATTTCATCCCAAGTGTGAATAGAGGAAGATATTAAAATTTTGTACCATTGAAGCACTTTACCTTTGAAAGAGGATGCAAGAAGTATTACTGCCATGTCATCCTCTATGACTGGATGAACTAAGCATACATTAGAAACATCTTAGTTATGATCAGTTGGAGTTGTGAGATTCTCACCAATGAAGAAGAGAATACTTTAAGGGTAGTGACTGATATGTCATGTTGTGCATTAAGTAGTAAAGGACTACCACCGTTGAAGCTAAAAAAAGGAAAATTTCTTTAATGCTCCATGATTGGTATTGGCCTTGAAATCATATAAGAGCACATAAAGGGCCTACTAGGATGAGGTGTAGAAAGATTCTAATTTGGAGGAGATGGATTTCTCTAAACTATGCTACCCACTCTTCTTCTCCTCAATGATAACTATAAGTATTCAAAAGCTTCACCACTTACTGCAATTTTTCTTATTTGTATCCTTCTCATAAAAATGGGAACCTTGACTACTGAAAATATTAGATATGAAGATTAGAGTCATCATATGTGTTGAAACAATCCTTAAAAGGATAGAAATCACTAAGTCACACATGAAAACTTAGAAAAATGTTTTAAAGTGCATAAAACTCTCCAATCAGGCATGCAAAAAATTTTGGATCTCAAATTTACAACCACACCTGAATCATGGAGATTCAAGACTTTGAGGCAACATGGGACTATCTCTGAGTTGTGGAACTTGAGCTTGAGATATACCTTTGGAGAACTTGATCTTCCTCTAACTTATCCTAATGCTTATACTACTCCTAAGGAAGGAAATGTGGCTATCTAATTGTTCTCTAACAATCCAAGGGACTAGGGTTAGAAAGAAATGCATAACAGGGGAAATCCTAAGATAACAAAGGTGGTAGCACCATAAATAAAGGGGAAAGAAACTCTTAGATGACTAAAAATGGGAGAAAATGGAGGAGAGGGAAGACTTGACTGCCAAATTCCAATCAGCATTCAAAATATCATTTTTATGGATCACAATAGAAATAAAACCCTACAAAGAGAGAAAACATGCACAACACACCAAAACTACAATAAAGAGGCAATAAAATGCAAAAAACATAGGTTAGGGCAGAGGATAGCCACAAAACATGGATTTTATTACTTCAAGAGGATGTGTAGTTCATTACAATGGAGGGGAGAGGAAAAATCACCCTACAAAGGTCAAGATCTGAGGCCTGTAAATCAAAACACTAATGCACTACTCTGAATAATACCCTTTCATTCCAAGAGGATCGAACCTTTACAAATGGGCATCATTTTAAAAATATATAGAGAAATAGGAGAGAGAGGAGGGAAAAGAGAACGAACTTAGATTCAAGGCTCCAACCACCAACAAGGTGTATTCAATGCCTGTAAATAGCATGGGAAATCTATTGAATCCATTCCTCCATGTTAGGTTACTTGTAGAAGAAGGAAATATTCCATCCTACATTAATCTGGGTGGTTGAGTCACCTGTATCTTAACATTTATGGTATGAATCAAGTTTCCCTCTTTTCACCTAGAAAATATTACCAAAATATGATTTTCATAATTCCAACATGTAGCTCATATCAATATCTTTCCAACGAGACCAACCGCCCCTGATTTGGATCTCTGACTTGAAAGATATATTTATTTGAATAATTGTAGTTTGAGAGAAACATGTCAAACATGTGGCATCCTTTGATTGGTCACGTGGATTTGAGAGTTGAATGTAGTTATGGGTCTCCACCACAAGTCATATTTTCATTCTGTAGACACTAAATCACCCACTTGGGTACATTTCTAGTTCCTAATCACATGCATTGCATTCATATCATTCCAAAGGGAGAAAAGTACTAATTGATCACTATATTTGACTTCTTAGGTTCCTTTTTGGTCTCCTTCTTATCCTAGCACACCCTACTACCCAAACTGACCTTTAATACTTTACCTTTTCTAGCTCTGGACACCAGCACCTAGACATCCTTATCCCCTCTAGGTTCTCTAGACCTCTTTGTATCTTTCTCACTACTTTTGTGTCCATCCTATCTGTTGGGTATCCTTATCTCTTAGGGGTAGACTTCTAGTGATCAATTACGGAGTTTAAGAAAGGATATCATATAAATACAATGTTATGGGATCAAATTAAGGGACCAAACTCTAAGCATCTACTATCTCCACCTAAGGTTGCATTCACAAGCATCTAAAAGAGCATCATTGCATCTAGCTATCACTATTTAAGGGAAAAATTTGGTTCTTCTTCATACACGCATAGGAGGGGAAGTTCATTTTTTCATGCACACATCTATTTATATATTTTACATCTTACTACTTGCTCATTATTAAGTGTGACACACACAAGAGCCACCTAGGGCACAATCTCTTCACATACACACGTATAACTACATGGTGTTTGTAATATAGTGCAGTTCTTGGTTGTAAGTTCAGTTCGTTATCAGTTGAGGATAGCCCGACCTTTCATTTTTCATCTTTCTTTTATAGGATTTTATGTAGTTTTTGGGTTTTGCATATCATACCTTTATTTCAAGTTATCAGCAACATCTATGATCATTGTTTGACATTATAGAGATAGAATGTGAAGGATTGCAACAAATTAACAACCTTGTGAAGTTCATTTTCTAAGCATCTATGTAGAATTTGGCACCCATATGAGGATCTTAGTGCCTAGGCACCTGTTGGAGCTCAAAATTTCACCTATCTCAGATCAAGATGAACTAGGGCTTTGATGCAACATGGGATTTTCTCCAAGTTGTGGGACCTTTCACATTGAGACAAACCTCTAGAGAAAGTTGGTTCCTCTACCTATTTCTACTGCTAAAACTACTCCTAATGTTGGAAATGAAGTTATCTAATCCTAAACTGACATTTTAAGGGACCATAGTTAGAAGGACATGCATAAGGGAAATCCTATGCTAAAAAGGGAAGTGATAGCACCAGAAAGAGGGTTGATCGCTTTCCACAAGGGGAAGGAAACAGAGAAAATGTGGGAGAGTGGGCAAAAAATCACACCACAGACAAGAACAATGCAAACCCATCTTTCATGTACATTGACAACACATGGAAATTAAAACTATAAGGAAGAAAACAACACAGCGCACCATAAATGCAAACAAAGAGGCAAGACATAATAGAAATGAGAAATGAGCAGACAGAAGTGCCACAAAACCTTATTTTATTTCTTGAAGGATTCACATTCACTTACATTAATGGGAAAAGGTGAGAGAACATTATAGAAACCAAGTTCATGGTCTAAAACTCATGGGAAGTTGCCCACCATTTTGGTATGGTGTTGTTACAACAAAGAGGGATCTGTTTCAATGAGTAGAGCTCTAATATTTATAGAAGAATGAGAGAACAGAGGAGAAAGAAAAGGGAAACTTGAATTTGAAATGTAAACCACCAATAGCAAGCATTGAATACCTAAAAATCCATCTACAAGGATGTTATATGTGTCCCCTTATATCTATTTTACTTATGAAAGAAGGAAGGAGGCAAGATCTGAAGAAAACCTAGTGGTTAAGTCGATATGATGTCTGTATTAATGATCTGAATGACATTTCCCTATTTTCTACTAACAAAATTCCACCAAATTCCACTTTTGAATAGTCCAATGTGTAGCCCACATCAATAGCTTTCTAACAAGCCTAGGCACACATGTGTCAGAGCCTTGTAGAAAAATTTATTGCAATCTAAACATCTATAGTGTAAACTAAAGATACAATGACACATGGTGCATGGTGATTGGCTGAAGGATCAACCAACTATTGATTTGTTTTTTCTTTTCTACCACATTTCACGTATTGGTTCGTCATAAGGATTTGGTGCCCAGTTGGTGCATTTTGATAGGTTAAATAAAACACACTCAATTCTAGTAGGTTTCCACGTGGCGCATTGACTGGCGCAAAAGAGTTGCACTAGGTGAACACAAGAGAAAGGGTTGCGAGAACGCAAAAGATGGGAACGTAAAAGAGGTGTGTGTAGTAATGAAAGAAAGGTGCATATATCAAAAAGGATACAAGTATGAAAGTAGAGCATGGAATTTAGAACGAATGAGCACGTAAGGATTAGAGGAAAAAAAGTGTGCAAAACATAAATGCGAAGGTAAGATGTGTAAGGGAAGAATGCAGACAAGGAAATCAAGTGCAAGGAAATGCGTAGATCTCAATAGGAACTTTATGCATGTAGAAGGCATGCTAGGGGACTTAGCTGATTTAGAGGGCATGTCTACAGGGTTATGCAAACGGGTGTGCGAGACTGCTACAATGAAGCGGGCATGCAAGAGGAAGGCATGAAGGGGAAATGGAAAGAGATATAAGAATAAAGGGGAAGGAAGTGCACATAACATGCATATGAAGGAGAGATAGGAGGAGGAAGCACAATGAAGAAGCAATAAGGGTGTGTGAGGGCACACGAAAGAACTACAACCAAACAAATTATGCCAATGGAACCACTAGATTGTGTGTAACCTATGATATTAAACTTCAAAGTCATAATGAAGATGTAAGCTGTCAAAATAACTAGAGGAGTTATTTTGGACAATATTTTGATGACTTTTCGGGCCTTCTTCCTGCTAGATGAAGAAACTAGTAGCCTTAGAAGCATCCATTGGGCATAGAGTTAGCTTGAAATGAAATTTCTAATCTGTAATTTGAAGAACTACCCTTGAAGTCACTTGAAGAACATATAAACTCTAAACAACCATTACTCTCATGTGAAGATGTTCTAACTTGAATTATGAGAGTGGAAAACTATGTGCAGATTGTTGGAACTACCCATTTTGAAAAATTAACTTACATCCCAGGTAGCAACAAAAGGGGTGCACATGAGCACATGGAAGGAAATAACATAGTGATAGGAGGAACGTGCCTAACAAGAAGAAGAAAAACTATATACCAAATATGAAAATCATACATGTTCCAAGGGGAAACATGTAGAGCGTGTGATTATGATAAAATGTAAAATAATAGCCTAATCTAATGTAAGTTTGCAAAAAATAAATGAAAATTAAAATACTGAAATAATACCAAAACAACTAAGCAATGAAAATATGAAACCCTAATTACAAAGAGGTTTAGAAGAGCCTTATCTTATTTGAAGAGGTCGATGGACTATGTCGCAATGATGACAAGCTGAACAGGAGTAGAATATCATCACACAAAAGCCTAGAAAATGCAAATTTGACAGATTTGACTGGACTGGGGCACCTAGAGAGGGATGGTTGTACCTTTGGGTTCCCTGGTCTTGATTCTAGGTTTCATGGTCTACGTATATACTTAGATAACCTCATTTAAGGTTTCGCAAGAGGTTCGCCCTTGTTTTTCGTTTTGTCGTGTGTATGTTACACTTGGATCGCCGATGTACTCATAAACTTGTAGTGAAGAAAGCACTTGTGAAACCCTCAAATATACATCAAATCCTAAAAAAGAAATATGTAAGATGAGGGGTCAGACTATCCTCAGCTTCCAAAATTATGGACTTAGTACTGAGCATTTCACTACATCTCATACCCAATGTAGTTTTGTGTGTGTACACATGGAATTATGGCATAGGTTGCTCTTGTGCATGTTTCACTTTGTGAGTAGCGAGAAAATAGCTACATGTAGAATGTAAATAATGTGTCCATGGAAACAATAGAATCCCCTCCCATGAAGTGTGATGTAGAAGAACCAACCTGTTTCACTTGTGATGGAGCTAGATGGATGCAAATAGAGATATAGATGCCTTTGATGGATGCAACCTTAGGTGGAGATAATATATGCTTAGTTCTTGGTCCCTTATTATAATCACATAACTTTATATTTATATGATTCCTTTTCTCTAATTTCATAATTAACCCCAGAAAGGTTGACTACCAAAAAGGTAAGATGCCCAAATGACTATAGAGGATGCAAAAAGTGTGAGTAAATTACAAAGAGGACAAGGTCACCTAGAGGGGACAAGGTTGCTTGGCATTGGTGTCCTAGTTTGGCATTAGTGTTCAGAATGACAAATACTGAAAGGTAAAAAGATAAACTGAGCAAGTAAGAGCGCAAGACTGAAAGCAGAAGCAGCAAGAAAAGAAATGTGGCCAAAGACATGGGTTAATTAGTATTTTTCTTACTTAGGAGCCATATGAATAGTAGTATGTGATCAAGACTAGGTAATTACCCAAAGTGCGTGATTTTGTGTCTACATTTTCCCCCACTTTATTTTGGTGAGAAGAATACTTGGTAACATAAAGTAGATAGAGATGCGTAGCTGATATCCATGTAGATCGATGAAGAAGGCATGTCAAGAGACTAAACAAAGTGTGGAGTGATTAAAAGGTGGAGAGTGGAGAATAAAGATGCACAAGTGTAAAAAGGTGATGAAAATGAACATAGGGTAGGAAAGACGTGTGTGAATATGGTGTTTTACCTATTGTTGGTGTCAATGTGTGTAATTTTATTGTTTATGTTGAACATTTTCTTCCCATACAGATGGACCTGCAAAAGAGAAGACAATCAAGTAGTCAAATATGCATGTATATGTATAAAAATCATGTAAGGAATTATGTAAAAGAAAATACTAAAAATACAAAAAAAGAACATGTGCACATGATCCATGATGAGGAAAGAGAGTAGAAAGGAACCTGTAGATGATGTTGATGCGCACAAGTTTTTCAAGAAATATCACACCAATATAATGGAATAATTGTAGGGATAATTGTCTGGTGTCATCTGCTAACCTTTAACAACTTCCTGCTATGTAAAACACCATTACAGATGGTGTGCATGTGCTAAGGAATGTCTGCCCTATAAAATACGATGTGTATGGAGTTATGTAAACTATGTTGAATTATCAATTGATGTGTGATATTCCCCCTGGTCTCAGGTAATCCAGGTAATTTTGTTGTGTGATATGCCCTCTAGTCTTAGGTAATCCAAGAAATTTTGTTGTGTCATGGACCCAATTCTGATTCTGAGCCCCAAAATTTGAAAAATAGATTGTACAAGTATTATGTTGTGATGTGTATACTTTGTATGGGGTGACTAATTCACCCAAATGATGTCCCCCTCATTTAGGGTGTATACGAAGTTACTGAAGAAGTATGTGGCCCAAAGGAGAACCACCACTAATCGTAGGGGGGAAGGGGATGTGGTTAGTAGAAACCAAGGAACATGAAAATAATTGGCTGGAAATGAGTTTTAGTACAAGAAAAACAAACATGTATGCATAATACAAAGTGTAATCTAAACGAACAATGTGTAAGCTAAGATGCAAGTAAAAGACAATGTAGACCACAAAAAATGGGTTGCAAATATGGGACATCACTCACGATGTCATAAGACAATCAAGGCCATCGTGGCCATAAGGAGTCAAGTATGCACATAAAACAAAGGGTAAAGCCCACATATAATGGCATACAATAACAAGCACGTACAATCAATGTAACAGATAACCATGGTGTCAAACAGTCCTGCAAAAAAAATGTTACACATGAAATACCCATTAGCATGATAGAAAGATTAAATATATGTCAAAGCATGTATAATCTGATAAAATAGTGTGCTATGAAACAAAATGAAACAATAACACTTGTAGTGTATGAAATTGGATGCCCCCAGAAGCCACTGTGGGACTGGTACTAGGTACTACACCAAGCATCTATGTTATGTGTAATGGACCTGTAGAATCTATGATCACAACTAGAAAGGAAAGTAAATGTGCATGTGTGTAAGATAAAGAATAATGACATATAAGATATCTATCTACCATGTGTAATAAAGTGAACATGTAAAAGTAAGTGTAAGCAAGAGTAAATACATCCAAGATATACAGCATGTTGTGGATGATGTGGAATGGAATGCAATGTGAATGATAGGAGCCACGTGCCCCCTGAGTAGATGAAGTTGTATGTAATGAGGTTCATTTGTTTATGCCCGCTCAATACTCAAGAATGAACCGTAAATGAGAGTGCATCACTGGGAAATGGTTCGAATGATGTGTTGTGAGTAGTGTGATGTGATGAATGTGTAGTGATGATATGCGACATAGAGATGAGGTGCAAGAATGTGTGATGATTTAGTCTAAAACATATATCACAACAAGATAACGGGAGAAATGATGATTTATCATAAAGTGTGTATTCATAAAGGATGCTAGAAGAAGTGATGATGTATCCTATGGTGTATATCACTAAATGATGCAAGAGGAAGTGATGATGTATCCTATAGTGTATATCACTAATCTAAGAATGTCGCATGAGAAAAATAATGAATGGTTAAATGTTTTAGTGAGATGAGGCCCATTTGTGATGTACACCCTCAACAGTCGAGTATGGACTGTGTGAATAGAGTGCCTCATACGGTAGTAAGTGCAATGTGTATAAGTAGATGAGAAGGATGTGTAATATGTGTAGTATATGTGGTGATGAGAAATCTTCATGTCTGTAGTGTGTAATGTAGGATGTATAGTATATAATGCAAGATGCATAGATGAGATAAGATATGTGGATGCATAGTAGATGTAAGACATAATATGTAAGCTATAAGATGTAATATGTATAAAGTAAGATGTAATATGTGTGAAGATGTGTAATGAGTAGTGTCTATTGTGTAGTGTGTGAGGTTCATGAGTATAGGATGCCCTCAACAGTCAAGTGTGAACCGAAGCACAAGAGTCCTTCATTGGGTAATGTTGGTATGAGTGTGTATGATTTGTATAAAGGTTTAGGTGTGATGTGATGAGAGTATAAGACACATGTTAATTTTCAAGGGGGGAGAATAAGCATGATACCCCCCTAAGCATGTAATAGTAAAGATGATCAAGTGAAGTCATCTAAAAGGTCATCATTGTCATGGTTAAAATCATATGGTGAAGCATATGATACCTAATAAGATATAGTGATAGGATGATCATGTAAAGCACCATCCAAGCATAATTTTTACATGTCCATAACATGTTCCTCGTTAGTGAAAGGAGGTAATGGAAACCCGTGTGTGTACCACCGAGTTATATTAGGTGAATAACCAAGGAAAAAATCATTGTAAATGAAAACGTGACCAGATGACATAGGAAATGAAATATTAGTGTGAGCAGGGTCTAACGTGTCCCCGATGTAAGCAAGCCAATATTATCATAATGTAAGTGGAGAAGAGTGAGGGACTCATGCAAGGTAGATGGTGAGATGGAAGACACGTAGACCATAAGTGGCATTGATGGTCATGAGTTGGAGGATAAATATCCTCGAAATAAAATCTGAGTCGACTCAAGCCATCATGTGAACATATAGTGACATGGCAAATAGGATCAAACGGAATGTGATCCCAATAAGAATCATTCATGAAAATTATACATGTGAAAGGAGGTCATACTAATGGAGGCAGTACATGAAAAGGTGGAGTAGCTAGAGTGACGTAATTTTTATGGACATGCCCCTAATAAATAATCATAGTAGTGGTAAAAGCAGGGGGGAGGCATAGATGTAGTTGGTACAAAATCTATCATCCAAATGGCACCTTCAAGTGGTGGTAAATGTGGTAGCTCATCTATAGGTTGCAAGTCATCAGTAGTGTTAGTTCTTGGAATAGAAAGTGTAGTATTTGGATCATGGTCACAATATTTGTATGGATGATGGTCACAAAGAATAGTACAATCAACACCCTCATGTAGAAATTTGCCAGGATGATGCACTATAGAGGTAATAGCTTTCATTGTGTGGAGTCATGGTCTACCAAGTAAACAGTTATATGAAACCAGAAAATTAATGACAAAGAAGAATGTGTTGAGATTTTTTGGTACTACAGTGATAGGTAAAAAAAATGTGACATATGCATGCATGAATAGATCCATCATATGCATGAAGAGAGAGACATGATGGAATAACTTTAGAACCCAATAGACCAATATCTTATAGGAATGACATGGAACATAGATTGAGCTCATATCTATTATCAATTAAAGTACACTTGATACCCATATTGTAAATGTGAATCATGATGTGTAGAGTTGGATCATTGTCAAAAATAGAAAGATAAACATGAGGATTATATGGAAAAGATATATGTTGAGGAAATGCATCAACAAAAGAGTTGTATATTGAGTCTACATGCATATCAACAGGAATGCGAGAACTAGCAAGGAGATATTTTACTCTATGTTGTAATTCAGGATTGGAAAATAATAAGTCATTAATTAATGTACTCATGATGATGAGACCCTAGGAAGATGAGAAATAAAAAGCGTGAGGATCCTAGTAGCATGAAGATTGAGTTTTGGTTCACCAAAATGATTATGCTAAAATGTAAAATAATAGCCTAATCTAATGTAAGTTTGAAAAAAATAAATGAATACTAAAATACTGAAATAATACCCAAGCAAGTAATGAAAATATGAAACCCTAATAACAAATAGGGTTAGAAGACCCTTATCTAATTTGAAGAGGTCAATGGACTATGTCGCAGTGATGACATGTTGAATAGGAGTAGATGATCATCACATAGAAGCCTAGAAAAATGCAAATCCAAAAGATTTGACTGGACTGGGGTGCTTAGAGAGGGATGGGTGCACTCGTGGGCACTCTGGTCTTGATTCTAGAATCCCTGGTCTGTGTAGATACTAAGAAAACCTCCTCTAACATGTAGTAAGAGGTTCAAAATTGTTTGTCTTTTGTCCCATGTATGCCACACTTAGATCACTGAGGTACCTGTAAACCTACAATGAAGAATGCACCTACAAAACCCTCAAATAGACATCAAATCCTAAAAAATAAAGATGAAAAATGAGGGTTCATACTGGCCTCGGCTGCCACAATGATAGACTTACCCCTGAGCATTGTACTACATCTCAAACCCAATGTAGTTGGTGTGTGTGTAGAATTGCGCCCTAGGTTGCTCTTTTGCATGTCGTACTTTGTGAGTAGTGAGAAAGTAAATGGATGTAGAATGTAAATAATGTTTGCATGGAAACAATAGACTCCCCTTCTATGAAGTGTGATGCACAAGAACTAGCCTTTGTCCCTTGTTATGGATCTATATGGATGCAAATGGATCTATAAATGCCTTTCATAGATGCAACCTTAGGTGGAGATAATAGATGTTTAGTGCTTAGTCCCTTATTATGATCACAAAAATTTATATTTATATGATTAATTTCCTTGAATTTCATAATTAACCCTGAAGAGGCCAACTACCAAAAATATGAGATGATAAAACGTCTAGAAAGGACCCAAAAAGTGTGAGTAAAGTACAAATAGGACAAGTGCACCCAAAGGGGATGGGGACACCTGGCACTGGTGTCCTGGCTAGGTGTTGGTGTCCATAATGATAAATATTAAAAGGAGAAAAGACATACTGAGCAAGTAAGAGCACAAGACTAAAAGCATAAGCATAAAGCAAAGAAATTTGGCTAAAGACGTGGGTTAATTATTCCTTTCTTACTTATGAACCATATGAATAGTATTATGCAATCGAGACTAGATAATTACCCAAAGTTCATGATTTTGTGTCTACAGTGTGCGTGAACACTTGTTTTAATGAAAATAACCCTATACTGACTAGAGGAAAAATAAGCTCAAACAAAACTTGCAACATAAAGGGAGAAGTAGTTACCTTTCCTCACAATTTGAGACCATGTAACTAATTTGGCACTGGACATGGTCTTTATCAGGAGTGAAAAATTGTCTTGCATATGGCCTTTTACTCTCCTCAAAGTATCCACAACAACAACAAAAAAACTTGCTTTAGTTGTTCTATATTTGGATCTATGTGGCCTTGTTGCTGACCTTTGGCATGTTGAAACTCTACCTCATACTTTGAAATGAGCATGACTAGTGGAAACTCTAATTTTGGTTCTAGACTAGATAGATATCTGATCGAGCATGGGTTGATCCTTGTGTTTTTCCCATGTCTTTAAAGCTCTATCCTACATATGGGATCATCATGCATATTCTCCTCCTAAAAAATATTGTTTGCAGGCTAGGTCACATATTGTTGTTTCTTTACAAACAACTCTACCTCCAAGAGATCGAGCTTCTCCTCAATAAGAAAGAAGTTTGATAAATCAAACCTCTCCTCCTCCTCATGATGTGACTCCCTTTGATCAATTGCATCTCCTGAATATGTCCTTGATAACTCATTGTAATCTTCCAACAATGAAGTAAGCTTTAAACATGTAAGACAATGGGGGGCATTGCATTCAAATGTGATGTCTTGCTCACTTGGAAGTTTCTCCTCAACTTTTTGTTCTTGAGATTCAACCTCATTTTATTCAGCTTGTTTGATTAAAACAAAAGGATATTTTTCAATGGATTGGTCCATATCTCCATCAATGATCTCATAATAAGTCCATTCTTCAATAAGTATATGATGATTGTCAAGAATGGCACTCACCCAAGCTGATGTTGATGAATTTGGAGAAGGCTGGCTAATATGCCCTTGGAAATGAATCTACTTTGTTGTAAACTCATGGCTCTAATCCTTGAAGGTTTGAATCTAATCTGCATTTTTGGGATCCTCAACATTTGGACCTTTTAGGCCTGCATGTGCTTATTGTTGTCCAAAAGGATGGAAATCATCTTTTCCATCAATGAAATTTTCAATATCTTGTCTTGTGAGGAATGGGTCCTCGAGAAAACAAGCAGATAGATACTCAGTTAGTTGGTTAAATTATGAAACCTTGTGGTTTAAAACTCTATGAGGCTCAGGATCATGTAAATATATTTTTGTGAAGTAGGGAAAGGATCCAATGCCTAAATAAGCACATATATGTTCTATTGATTGAGGAGGTGAAATATTTTCTTCTGGAGAAGGTGGGGATTTGGCAAAAAAGGGGGTGGAAAATTGAAGATGGGAGGGGAGGAAAGGATATGGAGAAGGGGAATCCTTTGGAAGAGCACGTAAAAATATAGGAATAGGGAAAGTAGGACAAGATGGAATAAGTTGGGGAGGAGGAATGGGAGGACTATAAGATGGTAGTGTAAGGTTTCCCCATTAACAGGGTTTCCTAACACTAGATTGGTAAGCCTCCAATTATTCGTTCCACTCTACAATTTGAGGTGTGATTTCAGCCATAAAAGTTAGCTTCTGTTAAGGTATGATTCTGTTTGGAATAGGTCCAACCCATGGATAGTGTTTCCTAAAACTAATTTTACATGCCTTAATTAGACATGTCTCTCTAACCTGCACCATGTTTTCCTCCATTTTTCTGATCTACCTCTGAAAATCATCATTTTGCATGAATTTTCTATCATCACCTGCATGACCTTGTCCTTGGAAAACATTATGGTTATAAGGATAACCATATAGATCAGTGGGGTTTGGGTTATAAATATATGCATGATGATGGGGCTCATAAAACTGATTTAGAGGAGCATTGTGAAAATATGGGGATGGAGGGAACTAGTTTTTCTCCTTAAAGTGGGGATTCTAGTGAGGGAATGAATCCATGATTGTATAGCTTCATAAAAGAGGAAAATGGAATGATGGAAAGTAAGGAAACAAATGAAATAATGAAAGGGAAGGTCTGCAAATGAGATATTTGGTTGGTTGAATCAGTGGAGTCACTGGATGTGCTTAGAATAGACTCCAAAGGCTGAAAATTCACCAAGAACACATTGAATTAGTAAATGAAATGAAAGAATGCATTCTCCTGCACACGTTAGTGGTTTGTGCATTAACTACTACTCAAATTTGTGTGTGTTAAATCTATAATTTGATTGCACATATGCACATGCACGTGCATATGTAAATATCTGCCTTGCACACTTGATGTGAATGCCTTGTGCGTGTGGTTGCACACTTATATGTTTTTTCCTTTGATAGTAGATATAGATGATGGGAGTTGCTAGATGTATTAAAATATTCCTCCAAAAGGATGGATTTCAACAATAATATATCAAAATTATTGAGATGAAGATGTATATATCTTCAAACTCTCCCATCGGGCATACCAAAAATTGTTGGAGCTTAAAATTACACCCTTCCCATATCAGGATGAAGTGGGGCTTTGAGGCAACATGGGACTGTCTCTAAGTTGTGTGACCTTGCGCACCGAGACAGACCTCTAGAGAATGCTAGTTCCTCTACCTATTTTTACTACGAAAACTACTCCTAATGTTGGAAATAAAGCTATCAAATCCTAAACTGACATTCCAAAGGACCGAGGTTAGAAGAATATGCATAAGGGAAATCCTAGGTAAAAAGGCACAGTGATAGTACCAGAAAGAGGGTCGTTCACTCTCCACAATGGGAAGGAAAGAAAGAATATGTGGGAAAAGGGATAGAAAATCCCACCATAGACAAGAACCATGCAGACCTGGCTTTCCCATTCATTGACAACACATGAAAATGAAAAATGCAAGGAAGAAAACCACACATCATGCTAGAAATGTGAACAGAGAGGCAAGACACAATAGAAATGAGAAAAGGGCAGACAAAAGTGTCACAAAACCCAGTTTTATTGCTTGAAGGATGCACAGTCATTTACATTCATGGAAGAAGACAAGAGAACATTACAGAGACCAAGTTCATGGTCTAAAACTCATGGAAATTCAACCACTGTTTTGGCATGGTTTTGTTACAACAAAGAGGAATTTGTTTTAATGAATATATTTCTAAAATTTATAGAAGAAAAAGGAGAGAAGAGAGGAGAAAGAAGAGGAAAATTTGGATTTTAAATCCAAACCACCAACAACAAGCATTGAATGCCTGAAAATCCATTTGCAAGGATGTCAGATGTGCCTCCATGTGTCTGTTTTTCTTGTGGAAGAAGGAAGGAGGCAAGATCTAAAGAAAATCTTGTGGTTGAGTTGATAAGATGTCTACATTAAAGATCTAAGTGACGTTTCCCTATTTCTCACTAACCAAATCTCACAAAAATCCACTTTTGAATAGTCTAACATTTATCCCACATCCAAAACTTTCCAATAAGCCTAGACATGCGCGTGTTAGAGCCCTGTAGCAAATGTTATTGTGATATGAAGGTCTTTAGTACAGACTCAACACACAATGACATGTGGCACACGCTAATCAGCTAAAGAATTTTCCAACTGTTCATTTTTTTGTCTTTTTTTCTGAGTATTGCACATTGGTTCGTCACAAGGATTCAGTTCCCAGATGGTACGCTTTGATAGGTTGCTTGAAACACACTCAATTATGGCAGGTTTACATATGGCACAGTGAATGGCACAAAATATTTGCACCAAGTACACAAGTGAGAAAGGGGTGTGAGAAAGTAGAATATGTGCCTGTGAAAGAGGTGTGCACAAGAAGGGAAGAAAGATGCATATCTTCAAAAGGTTACAAGTATGCAAGTGGAGCACGACACTTAGAATGAATGATTACATGAGAATTAGAGGAAAGGAAGTGTACAACATGCAAATGTGAATGCAAGATGTGCAAGGAAAGAATGTGGATAATTAAAGCAAGTGCAAGGAAATGCATGGAGCTCAAAAAGAATGGCATACGCGTAGAAGGCATGTCCGAGGACTTAGCTAGTTTGGAGGGTAAGTCTATAGGGTTACAAAAAAGAGTGCATGAGACTACTGGAATGAAGTGGGAACATAAGAGGAAAGTGTGAAGGGGAAATGGAAAGAGATGGATGAATAAATGTGAAGGAAGTGCGTGAAGCATGCAAAGGAAAAAGAGATGCGAGGAGGAAGCACAAAGAAGAAATAGGAAGGGCATGCGAGGGCATGTGGAAGAACTGCAGCTAAGAAAATTGTGTCAAGGGAACCACCAAACTACGCGTAACCTATGATCTTGAACTTCAAAGTCAGAATGAATATGTAAGTTGTCAAAATAACTAAAGGAGTTATTTTAGACAACAATGCCTCAGTACTGCCGTAGGCACCCTAGTCCAACCTTCCTCTGCAGTTCTACATTTTTCTGGGTTTGGTTACAATCTCATGTGTTCTATTTTTACCAGTTTTGAAACTTCACACAGTCCAAGATTAGTTGAAAAATCATCTAAATATTCTAACTCTTCATTACACTTATAGTTTCATTTACTTTCTATATTGTTTGTGTCACTTCATGTACTTTACTAATATTATTTATCATAGTGAATTTGAAATAACCTATATAGGGTTTAAACAAAAGCTTACAATTTTTTTAAATCACATTCTCTATGAGGATTTAATCACAGTTAGAAACTCGCAATTTGCACTTACAGAATGCAAATTAAGTCCCAAGTACCTAGAGTTAGACACATTTCTTGCTAGGACTGACACAAGGATGGAAACCTGAGGTGCATGCGTGGAAGTTGGGGGAAGAATAACATGGTTCCAACGGAATGCAATGATGTAAAAGAAGTATGCAAGCATGCAAGGGTATCCATAGGGTTTTGGGAAAGGGTGCATGCTTTGAAGAGCGTAAATTTTTTCAAAGGAGGCTTGAAGACCTAGAAAGGGAAAGCGTGGGTGGAAAAGACATGCATGTAGGAATTCCAAGAAGAAAAGATAAATTGTGTGAGGAAAGGAATGAAAAAGTGATGCGCTATGGAAAATCAAGTGCACGAGATGCACACAAGAGGCATGTAAAATACTTGCAAGGATGCAAGGAAATTTTGAGCTTGCATGTGAGGGAAGTGTAGAAACTTGGTACACAAAAGTAATTGCACAAAGGAGAGCATGCATAGTGAACAAAATTACGAGGAAATGGAGAAATGCATGCATAAATGTAACATGCAAAAAAGAAGGTGAGGGATCATAGAACAAAGGAAAGCATGCGGGAGTGCGCGAGAAACTTCCACCAAAAGAGAAATTCAACAGCGTGCACAACCTCAAAATATGATTCCAAAGATAATGAAATTACAAGTTGGCCAAAATAACCAAGGGGTTATGTTGGTCAACAGTAACTAAGGACGACCTAGAAGGATATTATAATTGAGATTATTATACATAACATGACACAGAACATTAAGAGTGTTAGGTCCCACAGTGAAGGGTAGAGTGTTTTCTCCCAATACTTGCTTAGGTATATTATCAAAACCACGAATACATAGAGAAAAGGGAGTTAAATCAACAAAAAAAAATCCCTAGTTATTGGAGAAAATATGTGTTTCATATATTAAGACCATATACATCATCAACTAAAGTATGTTCAATAAGTAAATTGTGAATGTGAACCTGAATATACAATGTGGGAGCATTGTCAATAGTTGTTTGAGAATGAAAATAGGTGCAAGAGCTTGCATGTTAAAGGAAGATGCATGGGAGCTATGATAGATATGATATGTGGGAAAGCTAGATAGATATTAACAATAATCCTTGAGATTTGAAATGATGAATGAAAGATATAGAAATCCAAAACCAAAGAAAGAAACCCTAAGTTCACTAGGGTTAGGGATATAATGTTTGATAAGAGGTTAGGGTTCACCAAATAATTTAACAAAAATTAATTCTTAATCAGTGGACTGAGATAAATTATATATATTATAAACATATAATATACAACACACGATGACAATAAATCACATGTAACATGAAGGTAAGAGTGACTTAGCTGATTACCAACTGTTGGACTGGATCTAGACTAAAAATATGATGAAATAGGCTCAACTTGGAGTATGCATGCTTCATCTGAAAGATTATGATCTACAGATATGTTGGATGGTAGCACCTAGAAGGGGAAAATACTACCTCAGGTGTTGTGTCTAAAATGGGCATTAGTGTCCTCATAGTGAGTGTAAATATGGTTCTTTTAGGGTATGATCATATTTCCTTCACTTCACTATATCGCATCCACCTCATTGTAGGGTCTTCTGTCATAATTTTACCTGCAAAAAAACCCTAGCTAGTTATACAAGACTCAAACACACATTAGACTAAATAAAATATACATATGGTTGATTCAGATTGACCTCGGTGGTCACCCCAATGTGATTTTCACCAAGAGTTGCACTACATTTTAGAATCAATGTAGTTTTTGTGTGTGAGAGAGAGAATCGTGTCCCTTAAATTTAGGTTTTCCGTATGCAAGTTGCACTAAGATAGCAGGATACAACTAATTTTCACCTAAGATAATGAGTGTGATGGAATTCAAAATTGTCCCTACCTATATAGTGAATAATTCAGCCCAAATGCAGTCCTCAAGTGTTCCTTTTACCCAAGTAGTAGATAGAAACTAATAGCCCAGTTTCCCTTTTATTTCCTCTTTAGAATAGTTAGTAGGTCATGTACATATATGATTCCTTTTCTTGAATTTTTTATTAACATCCCTAAAAGCTGACTCAAAGTGATAAATATAAGTTTAGAAAATAGAACAATTGATGCGGAATTTTAAATATAATAAATCAAGGAAAAAGGGTAGAACCACCCAAAGGGTACATTAGTGCTTTGCACTCTTTTCCCTTACTAGGCACTAATTTCCTAAGAGCTATGAATATAGAATAGGAAGTACTGAGTTGGGTAACATATTGTTTGTTTTCCAAAATAAAAAGGATAATTCCATAAAATTAGATGATGAAAACATGGAAAGATAAATAGATGACAATGTAAGAAAAACAAGTGTTTTTTAATGTCTAGTTTTCTTGCTTAAGAATCATGCATATAATGGCATAATATAGGCATGATGTAATAGTATTGTTGATGGTTATCATTTCGAATGAACCATCAGAATCGTTGGATATCGTAGGTTAGTGGAACATGCGCCCTGAGGTAACCTCCAGATTTTAAAGAAGTTGGCTCTTCTTTGGTGTGGGATAAGGGTTAGAGAAAAATGAAACATAGCAAAAAACTAACAAAAGTGATGTGTCAAAAAAGAATAAGTTAATCAAGAATCCATCTGCATGAAATGGGAAAAGGTGAGCAATGAAAAGGGTGGACGAAATGCACCATAGGAAAAAGATAGATTCACACATAACACCAATTCAAAACTCATTAATCACAGTTTCCAAAACTTGTAATGAACATTTAGAGATATGCACAGTATACCGACAGTGAATAAAGGCTATTAGACATAATAAAACATGTAAAGGACAGATGGAATGCATCACATGACATATTATATTGCTCCAAAATTTTACACAATACAATGATCAACAGGTAAGAGGCAAGTGAAAAATGCCACTACAAAGATTCATGAAGAAGGATTAAGATCCATGTTCCTACCCTAGTAGAGAAGAAACATGGACAGAGAGAAAAATGACTTACTCTAGATAGATTTTTAATGAGCCCCCAGATTACAATATATAGAATGAGAAGAAGAGAAAAGAACAATCCTAGAACTACTTCACCAACCACTTGTAAGTTGTAATAAATGACATGAAGTGATAGAAATAGATTTGTGAAATATCTCTCATACTGCCCATTGATCCGATATTAAAATGAGATTCATAGTCATTTAATGCATTCTCAACTACTTTCCAACCACCTCCCTTGAAGTGAGCTCACTTTTTAAGGAATGCACCCTCAAATCTTTATTACATATTTGAACTCCTCGATTGATGTGCATTGAATTTTGGACCATGATATTGCCGATACCTATTTTGTGGTGTTTCGTTGAGAAATGATCCATTTGTGGCCCTTTGAATGTAGGTGGAATTTCCTCTCCCTTCGTACCTTTTGAAATATATGAGCATTTAAAACTTTTAGGTGGTATTCATTACTACTCTCACGTGGAAATGACATGTCACCAATCTTTTGTAACTTGCTTCGGGTTTGGAGCCTGTTTTTGTCAAAGTCCACGTAGAGGCAAAGCGCATCTCTAGGGTCTTTGTTTTTATTGTATCCTTTAGAAGAGCACTGATTTGACACGTGGCACCTTCTACGGATCTTTTCTTTTTGCATGAGTTTGTAATGGGGCCAATCATACATTGACACGAGGATCCTTTCTTTAGTGGGCCTCTCACCATTGACTCCACGTGGAAGTCCCACAAGAGTTTGGAATTTCATTCTTCCATCTGTGTTTTAGAATTATGTCGGGCTGACACATGGCACCTTTCACGAGTCTATTACTTTGCCTCGAGTTGACTCGTTCCAAGCTCATATTTATTACCATGATTTGGCTAGTCCCTCCCAAAATTTCCGGAGGCTTAACTCCTTTTTCATTAGTCTGAGATCCTCAACACTATCTTGATTAATCATAGAAGTAATCTACTTGTTATCTAATTTTGGCAGGAAATGGAGGAAATTAGATAACAGTTTGGCGACTCACGGGGGACCATTAGCCTACTAAATGGAACGAACCAATTATATGTATCTATTCATTAGGCATGGATTCTACATTACGAGTTGTTATGAACCTTGGTTCCAGAATTTTTAAAGAGTCGTTACTTGCTTCTGTAGCTGCTAGCTTATCCTTTTCGCTTTTCAACTCTCATAAGGAAACTCTACAAAAAAAAATTGTGAGAATAGAAAAAAAAAATTGAGATTGAATCTCACTTATTGCGGTTTTGAGGCTGGAGGATGGGGTGGATTCTGAATGGGATTCTAGATGATCTTTGTAGAGACGTATAAGATTTTCTGTAATTCATTCTGGAGAGAGTCAACAAGGCTACCTCCTTAGTTGATTTTAGTTTCTCTGCATTTGTTTGATTTGAAGTTTGCAACTATTACAGGAAATTGTGGATCTCCCTGCTAAAAACACTATAGGGCTTGGTGTATTATACCACCAGAGTAATATGGATGAAAACTATATACCAAAGATTAAATCATACATGTCTCAAGTAATTCATGCAGAGTGTGCAAAAGCACTTTTTCTGCTGAAAGAAAATCTACTCCTACTCCTACACTAACCGAACTAGGCAAAGATAAACAAAGCCTAAAATAGGAAGGGAGAAATATCTTCCCTTCCTTATAAAGTGTGGCCATGTGATTAATTTAACAATGGATATGGCCTATAATAAGAGTGAAAAATTACCTTCCACTCCTCTACCCATGGTATCAACAAACAAAATAAATACCTCCTCAAGATGCTTATTATTTGATTGGAGGTGTTGTAGATGACCCTTGAGGCTTTGAAGATTATCCTCATGCTCTGAAGTGAGCATGACTAGTGTTGGCTTCTCCCTTGGTTCTGATGAGACCAAACTCTTAATGAGGATTTCTTACAGACTTTCATGAATGGATTTGTTCGCATGCTGATTTTAACTTTTCTGTGCATATAAAAAATGTTGGTTTCTCAAACTTGCACCCACATCTCAGATCTCGGAAGGGCTGAGGTGTTTGAAACCACAATGGAACCGTCCCCAAGTTGTGGGACCTTGCACAATTGGGACGGATCTCTGGAGAAGGTCGGTTCCTCTACTATTTCTACTGTCACTACTACTCCTAGTGTTGGAAGGGAAAACTAAGCTAATAATGCCAAGGGACTAGGCATAAATGGATAACATGAAAGTAAACTACACTAAAAGGAGGTAGCACCAGAAAAAGAGGGGTGAACACTATCTATTTTGAGTGAAAATGAAAGGAAATTCATGAAAGGGGGCTAGGCACAAGTAGCACAGTTGAACACGTATTCACCAACTCATTCTCATGGAACACAACAAAATAAAGAACTGCAAGGGATGCAAAATAGCACAACCAGCACACAACTTAAAAGAAAAGTTAAGGAGGAATGTAAACACCTCAGGATAAAGAATAGTCACAAAATGATGCTTTTATTACTTCCAAAAATGCATAGAAATGTTCCAATGATGAAGGAGGCCAATATCCACATGTGAGAGTCAGATCTAGAGGTCTGCAAATCAAAATACATAAAGTATGGAGTCCTTAGCAAAATGCGTAAGGATCCAGAGTGTCCAACCTAACAAATCCAACCTAACAAATGAGTTTATCTCTTACATTTATAGATGAATCCATGGAGGAAGAATGGAAGAAGGAGGGAAAATCCAAATTTGAAACACAACCACCAACAAGAAGCATTCAATGCCTATAAATCTACCTGGAGATATGTGAGATACGCTTCCCCAAGCCTATTTGGCATGTTGAAGAAGAAAGAAGGGCAGATCATATCAAATCGGGTGGTTGGAGCAATCAAATCTTCTCATCAATTCTCATAAAGATGTTTTCCCATTTCTCACCTACCATATCCACCAAGAATTTTAATTTGAATCTCTAACACTTTAGCTGATGTCAATAGATTTCTGACAAGTCTAGGTGTGCACCGATCTGAGCTCTGTAGAAAAATATACAGCTTTCAGAAGATGTTAGAGTCGTCAGTGCATGTAAAACACGTGGCGCGTGTGGATTGGCTGAAATGATAGCCAACTGTGTAAATATTTATCATTTCTACCACATGTCACTTGCTGATTTGTTTCAAGGATTTGGCACCCTATTGGCACGCTTTGACTGGTTATGCACGACACACTCAAACATGTCAAAACATGACCTATCACAAAAGGGCACAAAGGAGGGCGCGGGGAGAAGACAGAAGGAAGGCACGCAAGCGTGCGCAGAGGGAAAATGAAGCGAACTGGTGAGCAGAGAATGTATGGTGAAGGCACAAATATTACAAAGTAGTGGGCGCAACGTGTGAGAGGGCCAGGGACTTAGCTGATTGAAGCAAGTATGAGATGTGCAGAGGGTGAAGAAGCTGATTAGGAAGAAGGTGAATGCGCAAAAGGTGGGCGCAAGGAGAAAGTGGAAGGAGAGGAAGGAAAGGGGCGCACAGGGAAACTATGACCAAGGGAATGTGCCAAGTGATCTTGAGCGCGCGTGACATTGCTATGAATAACTTAGAGCCAGAATGTGTATGTAAGTTACCCAAATCACTAGGAGAGATATTTAGATAAAAGTTTTGGTGACTTTCAAGGTCATCTCCCTTCTAGATGAAGAGGATAAGTAGCCTGGAGCATCCATAGGGCATGGAGTCTATTATGCAAACTGCCCTTGTAGTCACTTGAAGATCATTTCTTCACTCTGTTCTGAATCTTACAACTACTGAGAGAAACTTTGCATTCTTGAAGTAATGAAAGAGCACACGCATGAAGCACGAAAGAAGAAATAACTATGTATAAACAAACAATGTGCACATAGCGCACTTAGAGGAATTGAAACTACTCTAATATATACAACATGATGCAAAAACTTAATGGAAGGGTTTGAGATAGATCCCATTTACTGGGATGCAGTGCACCTCCATCAATATGAGTCAACTTGAAAGAGTTAGCCTCCTTACAAGAACTGATGATGTATGGGCCACTCAAAAGTGCATCAAACTTTAAATGGCACCCCAGTTTAGCTCTGTTAGCATCCCATTTTAAAACAAAGTCCCCAACTTTGAAATCTTGAGGCCTAGCCTTTCTGTCGAACCATTTATTTGTTATTTGTTGATGTTTTTCTAGCATGATTATGAAAAATTTCCTTAATTCTTCAAGATTAACCAGCTCTGCCATTCTGATTTCTCTCTGGTCTGCACCTTCAAATTCCAGTTGTTGGGCAAGCGCTATTGCATTCAACTCTAGTGTCAAAGTAAGGGTATCCTCCTTAATATAGAAAATCTTGTAAGGTGAAGTTCCTATTACCTTTTTGAATGTGATTTTATCTACCCAAAGTGCGCACAAGACCTTTGTATGCCACTATCTTTGGCTAATGTTCATTGTGCGCTTCATGATTCTGATCAAGTTCTTGTTTGTTGATTCTACCAGACAGTTTCCCTGAGGGTAATAGTTGGAACAAATCTTCAAGTAAATGCCTAGAATTAGAGCCCAATCAGTGATGTTAGTACCAAGGAAGGCTTTTGCATTATCCGAGATAATGGTTTGAGGAGCGCCAAACCTTGTGACTATACCTTCGAGAAAGTCAAGGAAGGTTGATTCAATTGATTCCTTAAGCACGTCAGCTTCTTTCCATCTTGTGAAGTAATCTGTAGCTGTCAACACCCATTTATGTCCAGCACTTGAAGGTGCATTGATCATGCCTATGAATTTGAGACCCCATTACGCAAAAGGCTGATCCGCTTGGATTGGTCAGAGGGGAAGTGCTACCAATCTTTTCTTTCCTACAATTTTTTTACCCACTTGTGTGCATCTGAAAACAAGGTAGGATAAAAGATACCCGCCATTATGATTTTCATTGATGTAGTTTTGGCATAGAAGTGTCCATCAGAGAATCCATCATGAAATTATGCTAACACTTTTTCAATCTGTACATCGTCGATACATCTTAACAGCATGCCATCAATATTCCTTTTGAATAGAAGTCTGGCAATCAACACATAAGGGATAGATTGCAACCTCATATGTTTTCTCTTTTCTTTATTTAAACTAGGAGGGTACATGCCCTTGGAAAAGAATGTGACCATGTCCTTCATTCAGTCATGCATACCACGATCTGTATTCTGTTCAAGTTCTGCACACGGGAGGTCTTCATCCAGGAATAATGAAGCCTCGGGCTTATTATGTGCATCCTCAGCAATCTACCTGTAGAGAGTGCTACCTCTTACCAACTTTTTGGCCTTGATAATCACATCATACTCCACAATTATGGTCACCCATCGTGCTCTTTTGTCACTGATTTCTACTCCCATGATGAATTCTCTGATAGAAGAGTGGGAGACTAACACCCTAATATGATTTGTGGCGAGCATACTTTTTAATTTCTTGAGCGGGTGCATGATGGCGAAGACTTGATTCTCCATGTGACTGTACTTTAGTTCATAATCCTTCAACATTTGGCTTAATAAGGCCATTGGTTATTCCAGCTTTTTTTCATTTTCTTGTGTTAGGACAGTAGCAACACTTGCATGAGCGCCATAAGCATAAAGGATGAAATTCTTTGAATAATATGGATTGATAAGTGTTGGTGCACAAGCAATCTCTTGTTTGATTTTGTTGAAGCTTTCTCTTTCTTTTGTTGTTCATCTGAAGGCTATTTCCATTTTGAGCATCAAGGTGATGGGATGAACCAGTCCCATAAAGTTAGGGATAAAATGCCTAATGAAATTGATCTTACAAAGGAAGGACTATAAGGCATTTTTGTGTGCTAGCAGGGAAAGAGCTAGGATGGATGAGATGCACTCAGGATCAATTGTAATGCCATCCTTTAAACCACATGGCCCAAGAGCTTACCTTGAAAAATTAAAAAATTTCACTTCTCGAGGTTAAGAGACACCCCAAACTCTTTACATCTCTCAAATACTTTCTCCAGATGTGCCATATGATCCACACCTTTCTTTGAGAAGTTAGTTATGTCATCTAGGTAGATGAAGATGAACTCATTGATGTATCCTTTAAAGGCAATATCCATGGCGTGTTGAAATATGGAGCACACATTTGACAAACCAAAGGGCATATTTTCTGATATGCATATGTTCCCCCCTTGTTTGTAAACACTATTTTGAATTGATCCTCTTCCTTGACTAGGATCTAATTGAAACCTGAATATCCATCTAGCATGGAGAATCTATGCACACCAACCATAATATGTAAAATCTGGTCCATTGAAGGCAACAGATAATGATCCTTTAGAGATGCCTTATTCAAATCTATAAAATCAACATATAGTCTGATTTCACCATTCTTCTTGTGCACTGGAACTAGATTTGCGACCCAGGTAGAGTATTTGATAGGAAAAATAATTTTTTACCTCAATGATTTTGGATAATTCCTTTCTCATGAGGGGATATATCTTTGGATTGACTAGTCCCTGCTTCTTCCTGATAGGGATTGATACTAGGATCAAGGTCAATGGAGTGTTGATCAACACTTGGATTAAAACCTTTGAGGTCTTCATACTCGCATGAGAAGATATCACTATAATTTTGACATATAGAGATGAAGGCATATTTATCTTCATGTGCACAAGTCTTGTTGAGCAACAACTCTTTCCTGCACGCAATAGTGACTGAGGAGTAGTCTTCTTACATGACGCGCATGTACCTTTCTTCACCGTTGAACTCATCATTAAGGATAAACATTTTCTCTAAGGTGACCAGCCCTTTAGGAAACTTATTTTTCTTCAACTATATCACTTGGTCACCATAACTGTCATGCAAGTCATCTTACATGCTTTATGAGAACTCAGCTTCATTTTGGATAAACTGGATTATTTACACATCACTATCAAACACTTAAAAAATGGTGTTGTCATCTGGAATGGATGGTCTGATCACCATCTTGATGTGCTGAGTGTTTCCTTTGACAAAGTCCTCAACAAGAGAAAGTTGTGAACCCAAGTGTGACCATCTGGTCAGCTTCCTTGTTTATTCTGTGTAGCACCACCTGTAGATTTAGAACATCAAAGCTCTCAAGGAGGTCCCAAAATATATGCTTATAAGCTTTGAGAAGCTTATTATTTTTCTAGAATTTGTTGGTAACCTGGTGGATAACCAATTTTGTGTCCCCAAAGATCTGCAGTACCTTAATTTTATTCTTCTCAGTAATGAGCAAGCCATGCACCACCACTTCATACTTTTCCAACATTGTTGGAACATGCAAACTGCATAGCCTGTGCACAAAGAATAATTTCTCATCCTTAGGGGAAATGAGAACCACTCCTGTTCCCTCACCATTTCTTCTTCTAGATCCATCAAATTACAACTTCCATAGACCCTGCTGAACTTTGTCTTTCTTGAGCACATGTGGTAGCATACCTTCTTCTTCTAGAATGCAATAAGTACCAAACCCAATTTCATACTCTTCCAATTCTTAAACATATAGATCAAATTTATGGTGCCTTCTCTACCCATTCATCAAGTACTAGGTCAGGAACAGAGGGTGGAAGAGACTGTTCTTCAGGAATTGAAGCTTGTTCTTTGATTAAATAGTTGGCTTGGAGAGGGGATGAGACATATGACTCTACATGATAGGAAAATATAGGCTCAACTTGTATGGTAAACTGGGTACCATACCTTGTCTTGAGTAACATATGAGACCAATCAGAAGACAAGTAACCACCCACTTTAGCAGTAAATTCTCTTGATAAACATAGGGCAAACAAAGGAGGCAGGTCAATGATTGACACATCTTGAGTAATAGTTAGGATTAAGCATGCATGGAGGGTTAACTCAAGATCCTTGATGACTCCTAAGGTGGTGATGGTTGAACCATCAAGTTGAAGGACTCCTTTAGACAAATTGATATATTTCAGACCTAAGACATCAGCTATTTTCTTAGGCATAACAGAAGTACTAGCACCTGAGTCAATCATGCAATTATGCACTAGGTGTTTTCCTATGATCAAGGACATATAGAATGGTGGGGTTTTAAAAAATTTACTTACTTGTTTCTCCTCTTCTTGGTAGATGTTGATAGAAGCGTGTGGCTTCTGTATAGCTAGATCAGTGCATGGGAGTTGCGCCATAAATCTTCATGCAATAGATCCCACAGAGATGGAATGGTTAGGGCATCCCACATTGTGACATTTATGTTTGTTCTCTTATTTTGTCGAACAATGCTAAATGGAAGGCCCCTTTGTCTTATGCATTTGGGGAACAACAGGATTTTAGGTAGAAGCCTGAAATTTAGCTAGAGCTTAGAAACCTACCAAAGGAGGGGCCCAAACTTCTTGAAAAGGAGCTTATGTAGGGCCTCCTATGTAGGGACTTGAGTGATTTTTCTACTAAAATCCTTGTCTGCATCTTTTTGGTTTTAGGATCTACTTGCGTTGCTAGGAGTGAGACCTACGTGCCTAATTCTAACATCCTCTTCTTATATCTTGTGTTGTTTGCACAACTTGGGTGCATGGTTCTATTTGTATATTTTACATCTTGGTTGATTGCACAGAATTCCTTTGTGCCAAAGAACATAAATTTATTTCTGGAGGAGCTTCTAGTCTTTCTAAGTTATCTTCTTCAGGGGAACTTGTTGAAGGCTCACAAACTAAAGAATTCTAGATCATGAAGGCTTAGGTGCATGGGGCATTGGCACAATGATATTGACTATGAGGCATGTTGTAAGGGAAGCACCATTATGACTCTTGTGCCAAATTGTTTTGAGTTGGAACAAGTTCCGACTCACACTGGGTGCTGGAAGAGAAGATGAGCGAGGAAAAATTTATAAGGGAAGATGTGCATTGGGATGCCATCTATCATTCTTCTGGTTAGGCACATATTTTTCATTTCCATACTGATTTCACCAAGGCTGATTGCTTTGGCCATGCGTCTAATTAGAATTACCTCTATAGGCTTGTTCCTGTTGCTTTTCTAATGATATGACTTTGTTTGATAAGTTTCTAATCAGGGCCTTCAATTCTTCATCTTCCTTTTGCTTTGCTGGAGAATAGGATGTAGAAGCAACTGGTTACATGCTTTGTTCAAGAATAGGAATAGAGGCCACAGAAGGCTAGGGCATTTGTGAAATTTCTGGGAACAAGGGCATAGGTGGTCTAGGAGCCAACTTTCTGGCCTGAATAAGACTATTTTCTACCCTTACTGCAATACTATAAGTAGCTGGTAAAGTCCTACCTCCCATGGATTGGATCATAACTGAAATATCCTTATTGAACGCCTTTAGATAATATAGGAAAGCATGCTAGGTTATAGGTCTTACCACAAGAGGGATTCTATCCCAAGTCTTTTGAAATATGATGTTGAAATCAGTCATCTGCTCATTGGGTGCCCTCCTTGTTTTCATTAGTTGCTCCACCAAAGATAGGTGATCTGACTTATCTTCAAAGTAATTATAAAGAGTTGTTCCCAACTCATCCTAGGTGGTGATAGATCCAAGTCTCAAGCCTTAGTACCATTGAAGTGCTTTACCTTTGAAAGAGGCTGTAAGTAGCCTGACTGCTACATCGTCATGTGTGATCAGATAGAGTGAACACACATTTTTTATATCCTGGATATGCTCCTGAGGGGTGACTTGATTCTCACCGGTAAAGTATGGAATACTTTTTAGAGTTCCATTTGGTATATCATGTTGCACAGCCATAAAGCAAGGGAATTCCTTCCGCAAATTTTGAAAAGTTTCTCAGTGGAGGAGGTGCCTGATGCACCATTATAGGGCACACAAGTTGTCTGTTTTCAGGAGGATTTGAATGGGTATGGAGCGAAGGAGATGGAGATGTGTGCATGGACTTTCTAGAAACAAATTCTCCTTGGGGATAGTTGGAGGTACTCAAAATAATCTTCAACTACTGTACTTCTTCTTGTATGCACTTTTCTCATGAAAGGCGCTCAGGACTACTGAAATAGAGATCTTAAAATGTTGGGAGTCGCCAGATGTGTTGAAATGAACCTCCAAAGGCTAAAATACTAATTCCACACACTAGAACTTAGAGATATGAAATTTGAGCTTTCAATGCTGGTCCCACTGGGTGTGCCAGAAACTTTTGGTTTCTCAAACGTGCACCCACATCTCGGATCTCGAAAGGGCTGAGGTGTTTGAGACCACAATGGAACCATCCCCAAGTTATGGGACCTTGTGCACTTGGGATGGATCTCCAAAGAAGGCTGATTCCTCTATTTAATTCTACTACTACTACTACTCCTAGTGCTAAAAGGGAAAACTAAGCTAGTAATGCTGAGGGACGAAGGATAGAAGGATGATATGAAAGGAAACTATAATAAAAGGTGATAACACCATAAAAGAGGGATGAACACTATCTATTTTGAGTGAGAATGAAAGGAAATGCATGAAAGAGGCTAGGAACGAGTAGCACAGCTAAAACACGTATTCACCAGATCATTCTCATGGAACACAACTAAATAAATAACTACAAGGGACGTGAAATGGCACAACCAACACACAATGTAAAAGAAAAGGAAAAATAAGGAATGCAAAAACATGTTAGGATAGAGACTAGTCACAAAAGGATGCTTCTATTACTTCCAGAAATGCACAGAACTATTATAATGATGAAGGAGACCGATATCCACATGTGATAGTTAGATCTAGAGGTCTGCAACTCAAAATGCATAAAGTATGGAGTCCTTAGAAAAACATGTGTAAGGATCTAGAGTGTCCAAAATAACAAATGAGTCTATCTCTTACATTTATAGATGAATCCATGGAGGAAGAAGTGGAAGAAGGAGGGAAAACCTCAATTTTGAAAATGAAACCACCAACAAGAAGCATTTCAATGCCTACAAATCCACTTAGAGATCTGTGAAATATTCTTTCCCAAGCTTGTTTGGTGTGTTGAAGAAGAAAGGAGGGAGAATCATATCAAATCGGGTGGTTGGAGCAATCCAATCTACTCATCAATGCTCAGAAAGACATTTTCCCATTTCTCAACTACTAGATCCACCAAGAATTTGAATTTGAATCTTTAGCACTATAGCTGATGTTAGCAGCTTTCTAACAAGCCTAGGCATGCGCTAATTTGAGATATGTAGGCAAATGATACAGCTATTAGACGATGTCAGAGTTGTCGGCGTATAAAACACATGTGGCACCCACGGATTAGATGAGATGATGGATAACTGTGTGGATATTTGTTGTTTCTACCACATGTCACTTGTTGATTTATTGCAAGGATTTGGAACCCTATTAGTGCACTTTGACTGGTTGTGCATGAAATATTCAGTCATGTCAAAAGATGACTTGGTACAAAAGGGTGGAAAGGAGGGTGCGGGGAACTGACACATGGAGGAAGGTGTAGAAGGGCGCACATGAAGTGTGCCAGAAATGAGGAAAAATATTGAGCAGATAATGCATATGGTCAAGGCACAAATATTACAAAGTAAATGGTGTAGCATGAGAGGAGATCAGGTACTTAGCTTATTGAATCAATTTTGAGACATGTTTAAGGTGAAGAAGCTTCTTAGGAAGAAGGCAGAATGCATAGAAGGTGGGCACAAGAGGAAAGTGGAAAGATAGGAAGGAAAGGCGCACATAGGGAAACTACAACCAAGGGAATGTGCCAAGTGATTTTGAGCATGCACACTATTGTAATGATTAAATTAGAGCCTGAATGTGTATGTAAGTTACCCAAATCGCTAGGAGATATATTTGGATAACACAAACATTTGATCCTCTATCTTGATGACTAGTATGAAAGTGGTTTCATCCTTGTCTTCCTTTTCCTCCCCTACCATGGCAACTTTGTCAGAAAATCCAAACTCTTTGATTGAAAGTAGAAATCCTTCTATGATTATATCTTCTTTAAGAGCTTCTAGATTTGATTCAAGGGGACTGTCATGAACAGTAGGCTATTCTTGTTGGGGAAATAACATAGCCACAAAGGTTGTGACTTCTGTGGGCTCTTCTTCATTAGGGCACTCCTCCAAGTCAGATAAGAAATCAAGCTCATCATCTTCCTGTTGTGCCAAGGTCTCTCCCTCTTGCATGATTGTCTTTGATTATGTAAATGTTTTATCATATATAGCTTCAATTTTAAACATGAAGCTCGTGAGATCAAACTCTTCCAAAAAATTTGATTTCTGGAGAGAATGAATGGGAGATATATATGTAATGTCTAGTGTACCTAACTCATGATTTGAATCCTTTGAACTGGATTCACTCATCCCTATGTGCTCCTCTTCTTTTAGATTTGGAGTTTCTTATTATTCGCATTGAGGGAATGATTGTTTGGAAGGAAAAGGGACAAAATAAATGAAGTGGGATGAAAGGCTAGGAGATGGAGAAGGTAACTCAGCATTTGGAGCAATATGACATGATATAGCTTGGGAAGGGGGGAAAGATGCACAAAGAGTTGGTGATTGACTTACCCATTGACAAGGTTGTCTCGCACTTCGCTCATATGTTTCAATACCCTCAATCCATTGCATAAGTGAGGGAAATATTTCTTATAAGAAATCAATCTTCTCCTACAGGCTATAGTGTCTAGGAATAGGGCCTTCCCATGGACAAGGGGCCCTACAACCTATCCTAAACACTTTCCTTTGTGTTGTAGCCCGATATTGAATCATGCATGCCTCCATTCTTTGGATCGTCTATCTAACCATAGTCATCATATACATACTCGTGTCCTTGATAAGTTTTGTAGCCAAACTGGTTTTGGCATTGCTCATATGGGTAAGCATAGTGGCTTTGAATCTGGTTATAATGTTGACTTGAAGAAGTCGTGAGGCTCATCAGAGGTTAATGGTACTGTTGAAAGTGTGAATTCCACTGTGGGAATAAAATCATGTTTGGACAACTTCATAGAATGAGGAAAATGAGAGACGTGGAAAGAAAGATGACTGACAAATGGATGGAAGAAGGGTCTACAATTTTTTTAGAATGGACTGCTTGGAAAAAATGGATTCACCAAATGTTCTTTGTATGTGCCACCAAAGGCTTAATGTCACCAAGAACACACCAACTTGATGAAATGAAGTGGTGTGATGCTTCAAAGAGACCCACCGGGCGTGCCAGGAAAACTATGCATCAAACTGTCCCATCGGGCATGCCAGGAAAACTGTTGATGATTATCTTTGTGGATGATCCATCACAGTCCTTGGATACCTTAGGTTAGTGGGACGTGTGCCTTGAGGTAACCTCTAGATTTTAAAGAAGATGGCTCTTCTCTTGTGTGGGATAAGGGTTAGAGAAAAATGAAACATAGCATAAAACTAACAGAAGAGATGTGCAGAAAAAGAATAAGTTAATCAAGAATCCATCTGCCTGAAATAGGAAAAGGTGAGCAATGAAAAGGGTGGACAAAATGCACCACAAGACAAAGATAGATTCACACATAGCACCAATTCAAAACTCATCAAGCACAACTTCCAAAACTTGTAATGAACATTTAGACATATGCACAGTATACCGACAGTGAATAAAGGCTATTAGAGATAATAAAACATGTAAAGGATGGACGGAATGTATCACATGACATATTATATTGCTCCAAAATTGTGCACAGTAAAACAATCAGCAGCTAAGAGGCAAGAGAAAAATGCCACTACAAAGCTTCAAGAAGAAGGCTTGAGCTCCATGTTCCTACCCTGGTAGAGAAGAAACAAGGACAGAGAGAAAAATGACTCACTCTAGATAGATTTTTAATGAGCCCCCAGATTACAATATATAGAATGAGAAGAAGAGAAGAGAACAATCCCATAACTACTTCCCCAACCACTTGTAAGTTGTAATAAATGAGATGAAGTGACAGAAATATATTTGCAAAATCTCTCTCATATTTCCCCATGATCTGCTATTAAAATGAGAGCCATACTCATTCAATGCAATCTCAACTACTTTCTAACTGCCTCCCTTGAAGTGGGCTCGGTTTTTAAGGAATACACCCTCAAATCTTTATTACATATCTGAAATCCTTGATTATTCTGCATTGGATTTTGGACCATGATTATGTTGATACATATTTTGTGGCATTTTGTTGATAAATGCTTCATTTGTGGCTCTTTGAATTTAGCTTAAATTTCCTCTCCCTTCATACCTTTAGAAATATTTGAGCAGTGAAAACTTTTAGGTGGTCTTCATTACTACTCTCGTGTGGCAATGACTTATCGCCAATCTTTCACAACTTTCTTTGGGTTTGGAGCCCATTTGTGTCGAGCTCCACGTAGAGTTCAAGCGCATCTCTAGGGTCTCCATTTTTCTTGTATCCTTTGGAAGAGCATTGAGTTGACATGCAGCACCTTCCGCAGTTCCTTTTATTTTTTCATGAGTTTGTAGTGGGGCCCATCATTCATCGACATGAGGATCCTTTCTTCGATGGCCTCTCACCATTGACTCCACATGGAAGTCCTGTGAGAGTTTGGAATTTCATTCTTCCCTTTCCATTTTGGAATTACATCGGGATGACACATGGCACCTTTTGCGAGACCATTACTTTGCTTTGAGTTGACTCATTTCGGGCTTGGATTTCTCACCATGATTTGGCTAAGTCCCTCCCAAAATTTCCAAAGGCTTGACTCCTTTTGCATTAGTCTGAGATCCTCAACACTATCTTGATTAATCATATCAGTAATCTTCTTGTTATCTAATTTCAGTGGGTGATGGAGGAAATTAGATAACAAGTTCCAAGTGCATAATTTTATGTTTACATAATTTTAAAATGTAGATGAATTTTCTTAATATTACAACCTTTTTTGGCTTAAATTGGACAATTGGAGAACACGAGGAACTTTAGAATAGTTCCTTAGTTCCTCCAATGAAACAATATGTCAATCAGGGGATAAATACTTCGTGGTACGTGATTAATTAATATTACCTCTTAACTCGTTTTTCCCAGTCATTTTATATATATCCATTATACTATATTCTAAAATCATGTGCACAATAATGGAAAATATTTTAACCATTCACCATATCCAAACCAAGAGGATGGGTCTTTAGCCACTCACGATTTTTGGATACCTAAACTCCCACCAAGTCCTCATATAATGGAGTTATCCCATTAAGGTAATCATCTACCAAATATAGTAGGGGTAGAAAAAGTTTCCCCATTATATTTTTCCCATGGAATGCATTTAGAACATCCATCATTATGAAGTATTACTTGAGTTGCATTTTGATCATTTTATTATAAATCAAAGCAAAACTAGAGATAATAATTTTTAAAGCATGAAGATTTTATGCTTGAAATCCTTCTTTTAGATAAACTAAACACATGGGGACTAAAATTATGAACTAATTCAAACTATCTATATTTCAGTGTGACAACACTAGGAGTGATGATATAAATTATGGCATTACACATTTGTTGATCAGTCAAAATATGGCACTTAGCGAAGGAAATGCAGAAGGTTCACCAGGAGAGTAGAGCACATTCAAAGGTGTGGAAGCATCGGAGAGGATCACGTGCAAAACAGAGACAGATTCAGGACTTAGCCATGTTTATGATGAGGAACTATTTTTGGAAATAGTGTGCGAAGCATTCAAACCGATTGGAGACTTACACGACACACATTGGCTATTTTTGGATGATCAACTACGAAGTGATTTACATGGATGCAGGCTAAAGATAGAATGGAAAACTGATAGTTGACTAAGGGAGATCTATTGTTAAACACTCTTGCATGTAATCCTATTTTTGTAATGGTGCGTGGTTAATAATAGCATGTGACCTAGTTTGGGATTAGATAAGGGGTGAAGGGAAAGTCCCCACCCTTATAAATATGTATTTGAACTATGTAGCAAGAGAGAGCATAGATATGTGTGTGAGAACTAGGGTATAGTGAGATTATGTTGCTAGATTGGTTACACGCATGAGCATATACTATTGTTATTGTAATGAAGCTTCTGTGTATTTACTGCAATTAATATAATGGAGATTATGGACTAAAACAAGGTGTTCTCATGGTTGTAATTCAATATTACATACTTGAATCCATTATGGTAATCTGTTAAAGTCTGTATGTTCTAGATCTAGACCTGAATATGCACTATTTGAAAGATACGTTAGCTATGGATCTGAATGATTAAAGTCTTCATCATGCTAATATCTTGCAACAGCAACCCTAAAGAGGGGCCTGGTCCCTTCACGTGCTTCGGGTGAGCTCTCAGTCTAGGCTAAGTGATGTGTTTGTGTGCATGGGCTTGTATTGCTCAATTTTTAAAGCATGAAGATTTTACGCTCGAAATCCTTCTTTTAGATAAACTAAATACACGGGGACTAAAATTATGAACTAATTCAAACTATCTAGATTTCGATGTGATAATACTAGGAGTGATGATATAAACTATGGCATTACACATCAACATTTCATGGGTGTTGAGTAGGGTTTATATCAAAGGCATCATGATTATTCACTATTATTGGGTGATATTGATTGATTATTTATATATAAAATTATGGAAATGTATGTGTGCCTTTGGTGCCTTACTAGTAGCTAATACTAGTTGGGTTTCCATATCTTACAAGATATTGGTGGCCAAATGGTTTCAAAATTGGATTTCGTAAGAAATTTAGACTAGGGTTTCAAAAAGACCATAGGGACTTTTATTTAGAATGAAATTTTTAACAATTATAATAAAAATTGTGTGATTTAAATACAAAATAAACTTACCTTTTTCCTTTGTCTTCTATATAGAGGTGCCACATATTATTCTTCTTCCTCTTCCTCTTCCTCTTCCTCTTTTTATTTTGTGTCCATAGAGTATATTTGCGGTTTTTTTTCCTCCTTTTCTACCTTCATGTGCCATACTTATTTTCTAATCTCATTTTTTTAGTAAATCCTAGATCAATTTATTCTCTTCTCACTATTTTTTTTCCTCCACTCATCTTTGTTTTCTTATCTTCATTTTTTATCCAACGAAAAATGAACTGAAATTTGTTTGTATTTTTTCTGGTTAGTTTTTTATTTTTTATTTTTAGGTTGTGATGTAGCGCGATGAAAATTTGTGCCACATTTTATTCACCCCTATGTTTATTTAATGTACGTGTACGTGTGTTTGTGTGTATGTGTGTGTGTACGTGTACGCGTGTGTGTGTGTGTGTACGTGTGAGTGTCTGTGTGTGTACGTATGTGTGTGTGTGTGCGTGTGTGTGTGTGTGTGCGTGTGCATGCGTATGTGCATGCGTATGTGCGTGTCAGTACGTGCGTGCGCGTGCATGCGTGTGTGCGTGTGCGTGCGTGCGTGCGCATGCATGCATGTGTGCGTGTGTGTGCGTGTGTGCGTGCGTGTGTGTGCATGTGTGCGTGTGGGTGTGCGTGCGCGTGCATGTGTGCGTGTGGGCGTGTGTGCGCGTGCATGTGTGCGAGTGCGTGTGGGCGTGCGTGCGCGTGCATGTGTGCGAGTGCGTGTGTGCATGTGTGTGCGTGTACGCGCGTGCGTGCACGTGCATGTGTGCGTGCGTGTGGGTGTGTGTGTGTGTGTGTGTGTGTGCGCGCGCGCGTGCATGCGTGCGTGCAGGTGTGTGTGTGTGTGTGTGTGTGTGTGTGCGTGCGTGCGGGTGTGTGTGTGCATGTGTGCGTGCGTGCGTGCGTGCGGGTGCGCGTGTGTGCATGCGCATGCACATGTGTGTGTGGGTGTGTGGGTGTGTGCGCGCGTGCATTCATGTGTGCGTGCGTGCGTGCGTGTGTGTGTGTGTGTGTGTGTGTGTGTGTGTGTGTGTGTGTGTGTGTGTGATATTATATTATATTATATAAGTATAATTTATTATATATTATGTATATTTTATACACCATATTTATATGCTTACTAACCATTTCTTTTGTGCATAGGTTGTTACATGCATTCTCCTCTTGAGTGAGTGCCTTAAGGGGCCTATCAGGATTGGTTATGATTATACTTGGTCATGTGGGATGGATCACAACATTTGATATATTTCATTATTAACCTTAGTCACCCCATACTTGCCTCGTTTCTTCCCCTTGTTCACACATTACACTCATTATGTCTAGTTGTCACATTATGTTCACTTGCTTCCTCTTTTTGCATATTATTATCCTTTTTTTAATCACTCTAGACCTTCGTTAACTATTCCCAATCATGTTCTAGCCTCCATTCCTCATGTTTTTATCCTATGACCTTAGGGTTTCCCCAAGGATGATGTCATTGCCCATGGGAAATGGCACATGTTTTTTTTGTCATGGTTGCTGCCATTGCCCATTGATGATGGCATCAGGTATATATACCCCTTTGTTTTGTTATTTTCACCACATCAACTACTTTACTATCACTTACATATATTTATCCATGATTTTCTCTTACTTACTTTATTTCACAATTGTTATTTGACTTTACAGACTTAGAGTTTTCCTCTTTTGCATTTGGGTCACCATTATGAGTTAGGAGTGGAGGTATTCTTGTTGGGCTTTCCCCTTCTCCAACCAAAATGATTATCTCTTGGTTTTTTTCTATCTAGGGAGGATTATGCATCAGCAGTCACACACATGTCATGGGTATGTTTTTTCAACCCTCTTTAGTCTCTTATTTTGTATGTACATGTTTGGTGTTGTTGGTCATTCATTGTTATAGGCTAGAGTAGATGTATGTTTAATTTGGTTTATTGCATTGTCTTATTATTATTATGCCCCTTGGCTTTATCCACCTCTTATTTATTTCCCTTTCTATTTCATAATTCTAATAGGATACCTATATGTATCTTGGTTGTGGGCCTTATAAACCTATAAATATCCTAAGGATAGGGCTAATATCATCTATATTTATGACTTTAGCACTCCTTGAGCATCTTTGTATTTACATGGTGTGGTCCTAGATTGGATGCCTATATTTTTTATTAGATAAGGTAAAAACAGGGACCGGCTCCCAGGGGGCATTACAAGACGAGGAACAGAAACCCACGAACAAGAAGGAAACGGAAAAGTCCAAGAAAGGAGTTAAACATGCTTAACTCTTACAATGAAGAACCAGACTTTGTACCAAAGTGAGAAAACTAGAGAGAGAGAGAGTCTCCAAAACTACAAAACAACAGAAGTTTGCCAAAATTCTGCCAACAGTTTAGAAACACTAGCTAATTTTTATTGGTTCTTAGCATGAAGATGGTAATATTGGTTTTACTTTATCCATCGGTAGTAGACCATGAGCTTATTTAACAAGGTATGTGTTAAAATATGTAAGGTAAATATCTTTTTTTTTATTATGGTCGGTAACCATAATTAAGGTGGCAATTTAATAAGTTTTAAAGGAATTATTATAAGGTTCATTAACCAAATATATATTGGCATGAGCATCATTGGTATGTGAGTGTTTAATTGAATTTGACTAAGGCTTATAAGTATTATTGTTAATACCTTTGGTAAATCATGGCCCTGACCATATGATTTGGTATTGGGAAAATTATGATCATCATGTGGTCTTAGACTATTGAGAAAAATTGTTGAGGTTCTAATGTTGTTTGATTGATTAGTGTTCGATCATCAATTACCATGCACATTTATAAAAAGGTAATAATTATTTAGGACCACCATGCAACTTTGGATAAGGTTTTAATGTTATGATTGTTTAAATAATTATTAAGTTGTCATTACATGACCCATGAAAGACTTAAGGGTTTTGGGATTGTCTTCGACCGATCGAATAGGTAACTCCAACTAAGTTTAGTGGGAACTGGAGTTGGCCACTAGGTGGGACCTGTCATATTCAATGAGCAGTTAATGTTTTTTATAAATCTAAAATCTTCCTCTAGAAGCTATTGAGATTACATGTAATCGATTTTTATGGTTTCATTTGTATTTTTGGCTCTTTCTTCCTCCTCTCGAGTTCCACTCTGTCAAAATTTGCATGTGGGTTTGTTGAACTATTTTGGGCAGAGATATTTGTGGAAGATTAATGACAATGTTGGTAGAATATAAGAGTTGATTCATTTTTATTATGGCATTTTATTTCATGAATTGAGGAATATTATTTGAGGGTTTTCTTGAAAAAAAATGTGGAGAAAACTTAGATTAATCAACTCAACCCACTAGGAAATTTCAGAAGGAAATAACAACAAAAAGAAAAATTGTTGAGCTCTCCATCTTGTAAGGCATGGTGACATTCATCCCTGTCTTTCTATTTCATTACGAATTGATGTATTATTTTCTTATTTATTTTTAAGATAGTTTATTCCCTTTGCTTAAATCAGTATGGTCAATAAGATCTTTGAAACTAGGTTGTTCCCTTTTACATTGGTATTTCAAAAACAGTTTGCATTGGCAGTTTAGCTTTAACAATGGCCTCTTAGTACGTTTTAAGGAATGTGTTTTCATATGTTAAATATTTCTGTAAAAATTCAAACTAAGTATATGCATTTTATGATTCTTAGCAGGGTTTAAGTTAATGCAAATTCTTTTCCCAAAACAAGCATGGTTCAAAATGTTTGGTTGTGCATCTCTGAGTTTATATGTGTTATGGAACTTGTTTGGATTTTAAGGATTTCATGAGTCAAACCCATATAGGTATTGCATGTTCCGAGGGTATTGCATATACATTGCATCCATGCAGTCTGAGAGGAACCCTTTACCTTGTTCCAGAAATCCTCCATGTCAATGTGTCCAAGTTCAATGTCTCTAATATGAACATTGGAATCAATATTAGAAGGGGGCACAACCCCTTGATATGTATACTTCCTTTCTCTGGAAGATTTTGCCTTTCCATTTCCTTTCCCCAAATCAGACATGAGGATTTTGAGTGAAGAAAATTGCCCAAAAATTCACCTGAGTGTCCAAGAATGGAAATAAGGTTTTATTCCTTGAAAAGTAGCCTGAATAGCCCGATACACTAAGCGAAAGGATGATCTTTCTTTGCCCGATATACTGGCAGAACACGGACCGCGCTTTACACTTTGAAGTTTCCAACACACTGACAGAAAGAAGACCTTGTTGAATAGCCCAGTTGACCCGATATACTTTTGGGACTACGAACTTGGTTTACGAGCCCGAAAGTCTAAAACATTGGTGGAAAATTCGAACTGAATTGGAATATGAGAATCTTGAAAGACCGTCGGGCCTAGAGCCTTATTTTGCACTTTGGAAACTTTGACATTTTGTCCAAACTCGAACTTGTTTTGGCACTGAAAAAGCCTGAAACAATTTTTGAAGTTAAAATATAAGTGTCTTTCTCCTTGCTAATTCGAGACTTTTATCATGAAGAACAGGCCAAAAATCTCGACAAGTTCATGTTGGGGTTTTTGACATGTTTATCATGATAAAAATAGTTTCCATCAATGGGGAGGAAAATCAAAGTGGGGAGAAAGAAAGAAATTTGGAAAATTGAGTACAACTCCCCAATCTAAGAATATAATGAAGAAATCCTAGATAAAACTCCCACAAAGTAAAGGATAAACCAACAAGAAGGAAAGTGATTACCAGGAGAAAGACCAGGGGCCGAAAATCTAAGAAAAATGATAAAAAAAAATGCCAAGAAATAATCAATCAGGTTTTGGGGGCGCGAAAGCAAGAGAGAAATTTGAATTTTAGAAATTGTACTGAGTACAAATGGCATGGAAAACCCACTTATTTATAAACTTGCTTACATTAATTACACGTAAGACGACATGTGCAGGCCACCAACTCCACCTGACATTAATTGCATTGATTCAGGGGCGAAAGTTTGACCGCATGGAACATGTCATGCAAATGTGTTATTGGGTCTTGAAAACCCTACACAAAGGAAAAAAAAAGACTATCAGGATTCGGGTTCGGAAAACACGACGCAAAATCATGTAAACTCGCTTCCATGTTCTAATGCAAGAAAATCTGAAAACCCAATACACTATATCATTTCGGGGTTCAGGTTTGAGAAACACATGTCATGAAACATATGTTTTCAGACTTAGGTGTCCCAATGTTTTCGAGACCCGAAACCTGAAAGGCTATAATGTGTCAGGTTTTTGGGGTCAGGAAACATTTTGCAAAAGACATACAAAATGCAAAAGAAAATCTGAAACTCAAAAAAGGCACAAAAAAAGGCATTTTGAAGGCAAAAACTTGGAATTTGGTGGATTTCAACTGGTCCAAAATGCAATTTTTATTAGTTATCTCAATTTTATCGATAAACTCAAAAATGGGATAACAGGGACGATGCATACAATTAAACTACTCAAATGTTAAATATTATCTCAGTGATAAGGGTATGTCATTCTATAATTTCTAAGTTGTTTAAGTTCTTAATCATGCACGCTTTAAATTATGTTGTTCTCTCTAAAGTTTGGACTGCAAAAAAATGGTCGCTAGAAATACTTAAAAATTAGAAATTAGTATTTAGTGGTGCTTAATGTGGCATGAATTTTTATAACATAACATGTGAATGTTGTTAAATAGTTGGTTTTGTAAAAGTTCAACATGTTGTCATGAATTCATGTGATGTTATAACTTTCTTCCCTAATACACATACATGGTAAGATGTATGCATTTTAAGACTTTTTTGAAAATTTTGTAGGCTAGAACCACAATGTGTACGTCCGTTTTCTACCATCAATGTATAGGAACTATGGAACTAAACAATACAAATTTTGAATAGGAGAAACATGTTGATATCAAGAAGAGAATGAAAACTATTTACAGTCGGTTTAGGTTCCGATTGAGATTTTAATAACTCGGATTTGCTTAATGTAATGACATTTAAATGCTTATATATGAAGAGATATAAGTAGTAGAAAGTAAGGAGACTCTATGTTGATCATTATATAAGGAATTGTTTCTAGACTCATCCTTGTTATACCATTTCAAACATGGATGCCACAAAAGTATCTGGGTGAAACATTTTGGAACGACAAGTGTAAATTATGGAACCAAATGAGCTCACAATATTTTCTTAACAAATATTATCCCATGTGTTTGATATGAGAAACTTATAACAAGTGGTGATGGTTATTATCCAACTCATTGACTCGCTTTCCCTTAAATCTTGCTCATTGCATCTATTTTCCATGTTTTCCTATCTATATACCATTGTTTTGACAAGGTTATTCGACACCCTATAGAAAAACAAGGGAAAATGGAAGCCATAGTTGGATTTAGGGAAAAGGGGGTGAATGGGTGGGATTTTGATCCTCTAATTTTATTTTGAAATTTTTACACGTAAATTAAATCTTGGCATCAACATGAGAGAATGATGTTAGAGGGTTGGCAGTACTTGATTATCTACTATTGTTTGTGACTGAGAGAAGGATTGTGTATTTTGAATCCGCATGTTATGAAAGTCACTAGTCCATATAGTATTCCAACGCATTATATGTGATATATGGTCATAGTTCATACATTGTGTATCATACACTATTCACTCAAGGAGAAGCATTGTGGATTGGAATCCTTCTCTCTGATTCACTTGGTGGTTTCATTGGTGCTTTGAATCTATTGTATAGTGCACTCCTCTTGGGCATGATTGAGGGTGGTCAAATGGACAATAGATTTGACCAAGATGGGGTTCAGATAATCATTAATGACTTCATTATTTTACATGGAGTGAAAACTATTCTAAAACTAAGTGATTGAAAACAACAAAGTTCTGTGGATCTTTATGTTCTTCCATATTACATGGAATTTCAATTATACATGAGAAATATTGAACAAATTAGGTACTAGATATAAAGAGAGGTATGTGTTGGGTCATATAGTGTTGTATGATTAATGGTGGCAATAAGGATCAAACGTGTAATACTCACCTATGTGTCATAATATGTCTGTAACAGATGGAAAATAGAGACCAAATATGCATGCGCAAGAGAAGTTAAAAACCCCTTTTTTGTTTGGGGTAGAAAATACATCCTTCTGTAAATTATAGTGTGTTGTCCCAATGTGTGAAATTTTTACTTTATTTATTTTTTAGAGTTTGTTTGAAATGGGAATTTTTTTATAAAGATAGGGGAGTGGTTAGGACTCCTGATAACTCTTTACATCACGCTTCTTACTATTGTAGCTCACTCTAGTTTGAAAATGGGTTCACAATGGTTTGGGGAGGGAGTGGGTCTAGTTTTGCAACTGCTGATTGGATTGCTTTTCAAATTAACATTTAATGATTTTTGTCGCTCAATTTTCATTAATGATTTGGATCACCCTAAATCCGTCAATTACATCCAAGTGTATGTGGGGAATTCGTCGTTGTACACCCTACAACACAATCAAGCCTGTGGAGGAATCTGCCACACACCAATCCACCAACTAAGGAAAGAGCGCTCATATGATTATAATGATGCATGCAAGGTATGCTATGTTCTCTTATGGTCTCTTACATATATGGCGATGCATCCTTCTACCAAAATAGCCTACACCATAATATATTGTGCAGAGGTATAAACTTTACATACAATTTCCTTTATCACAACAATGATACCCCTCCACGCAACATGATTCTCCTCCATGCAACATGAGAGAGATATAGAGACGTTAACTGCAATGAGATGGAGAAAGGCTTCTCATGTGTATGATAAGCTCACATCTCCCATGCTATGCCCCTTGTTCACGTCTATTGTGTCCTATTTCTACAACTAGAAATTTAGAGTGCACGCTATGATATCCTCATGTTTGATATATATTAATTATCTTGCATAAAGGACGTTTTTTTTTAAATGTTCTCTTCAATGTTGCATCTTGTCTATATATCCCAGATGCCCCTTTTATTCTCTTGTTTTGTCGTGGATATTACAAGGTAGAATATCCTATTGTTTAGGCTTGCTAATGGAGACCATGATCTTACTCGATAGTTTTAAAAGAGCAGCATAATTACCAACTTCTTGTTAATTTATTGTTATTTATAGAATATTAAAAGCAAATCAACGAAAAAAGTCCAAAATTAGACATCGACCCGCATGGACAACTAGAGTAGAAAGACATCGATGAGGAAAGGTAAGAAAGAGAGAAGCTTTCTGAAGATGATCATAACAATACATTTGATATAAAGATTTTGCATTTTAGTGTGGTGGTCGATGGGTTGTATCCTAGTTAGACCAACATGTTACTTGTTTATTCAAATATTATTCCTATGATTTGGGGACAGTTCTATCTCTCACATTTAGTGATATAGTGTATTCTCTTTTCTATTATTAGGGGGTGTTTTGAGATGATAAAAAAAGTGTTCACAAATTCTCCATATTTATTGTATATATTTCATTTTTCATTTTTGTTGACCATCACATTTTGCATGCATTATTGGTTCAATAGTTTCCCCAAACCGATGTTTTTAGGGATTTTGCCAAGAATCGGAAATGGTTATATTGGGCTAGTTGATGGCGGTATTTGTGAGAGGGCCTTGATGTTTAGTCCATGTAATTATATCTTAAATACCTTTTATACATTTAAAATCTCCCTACGACATCACTTTGTTATCCTTTTACGGCCACTTTCATATCTACATATAGTGCACACAAACCTTCGTCACATTACATTTCAACAACTCCGAAGTCTTCCCCATCCTCCAAGACTTCTTATAAAACCCCATGATGACACATTGTCCTCAACCAATGGCATAGATGACACATTAGCATGGTCGATGTTGTTTGCCTTTTATTTCTAACCAACAACAACATCGGCCATGATTGATATTGACAGCTAAATAAAATAGTAATTTATAAACATGACCACTCTATACATGACATTTGAGTATATTTACCATCACATCATCATCATTCATTGGGTTTGCTTGCGTTCACAACTATACTCTTAAGATCTTAATGGTCTTGAAATTAGTCTTGATTATTTTTTGGAGTCTACACTTGAAGCTGTGGATCCTTTAGATTCCCAAACATAGAAAGTGTGGTTTCTATGATCTATGCAACTTATGAAGTTGTTAGAATCTTTAACAAGTGGCTTGTCTAGGTCTTCTTTTATTCGTTTGTGAACCTCCCCACATCAACTCTCTCATAAGGAGGTGTTGATTTTGAATTAAAGTTAATGCATCAATGACATCTACACAAAGGTAAGTATCTCTAACCTCTCATTTCATTTATGCTATTTCATATTTAATTGATCCCTTGATTGGTCATGCATAATTTAAAATAGAATAGCATATTCTTAATCTATTGATTTATTAAATGGTTGGTTAATTTAATTTATTAAAGATTGACGTTGCAATTAATTGGTGGAAGATTAACCATGAAAAATTACCATTTTTTGAGAGGAGGTTTGTTCTAGATGTCGCTGTTTTTTGGCTTGGTGAATTTAAACGGTCAAAAATTGCATTTGGGGGACACTTTTGCCCTTTTTTTTAACTTGCATTTTAGGAGAAACATCGAGGAAAACTGTTCCGGCGGTGAAAAAGGTTAATGTATGTTTACAAGGTTATGTAAATGAAGTCAAAAATTGTATAAATTTATGTAAATTTCTAGGTTTTTGAGAATTGATCCTTAGGACAATGTGAACGCCGGCATTTTCTAGAGGATAATGTAAATTTGAAGGGCATAAACTGTGATGTTTGATTCATCAGAAGCAAAATGCAAAAGGTAAATTTATATTTGATAGCAAATACTGTGATTTGTATAGGGAGTGGCTTCGTTTTTTTGGAGTTCAAGCGGATTATTCCGTGAGTCTGGTCCTCAGCTTTGACTATTTATCGAACATTATGTGCGGAAGAATCTCGAGGAGAATAAGTTTGAGACTTTAAAAACTTATAGCTCGCTATCATGCCAAACTTTCCGAGTGCAGAAAGAAGGTGTTTATCTTCCTCAACAAGATTATCCTGAATGTTATTTAAACTATGTTTTAGATATCACAGCTCGGTTTACAAGGTATATTTACAAACAATCGAGTTCACTTTGAATCAAACAATGGAGAAAACTAAATTCTTGATTGTGTTATTCTGTGAAGAAACTTAACTGCAGTTGTAAATTCTTAATTTTATTCCTTTAAACGAGTTATCTCGTTTTCGTTTGTGAATATATCTTATCGCTATTGCACCGAGGTATACTCTGAAAAAAGCATCCACCCCATTGTTCATATCGCGAACATGAAATGAAAGGAAAAGATTTTTTTTTTGTTAAAACTTTTTTTGTATTGATTAATGTCGTTCTTTGTAACCTTCGATTTTAAATATACTTCTCCTTCTAAATTTTTGAATAAAGCCGTGATCAGTTATCACATTGATTTAAGCACTTTGTGGTTGCCATCTCAACTTCGTCTCTGTCATCAGACCATCATTTGAAATCCCCAGTAGCTTGAGAAAAATTGTAACACAGATCCACATTTCTTCTTCAGAACCCCGGAAGCCCGCCCCTCCTCCTACAGCCTTGACTGACAGTGTACATGCATCGCCTATTCATGCACAACACCTGTCTGTCTTATTAATGGATATAAGGATTATACTCGAGGGGAAATGAAATAATGGAGGTGGAATGATTATCTTTCCAACACATAGCAGAGTGACCTATGCTATGGCTAGTAGCCTTAGTTGCTATTTTTAACATTTCTATATTTACACATCATTTTCTGCGTCTAACAATCTCGTAATAAGTCTTGGTGGTGTGTTCCTTCCAACAGCTTATAAACATCCTTCCAGTTTTGGATATGCTCTGAAAGAGGCTTGGTGTGGATCTTCACTTGCTGGCTTCTAAGTTCCCTTGGTTGCAGGCCGAGGAATTTCTGGATTTTCATTAATTTCTGCATTAATACATTGACAAAATGGAGGAGTCAACTTTGGATTTTTCAAGCGCTATATGCCAAAATTGCCATTGAAGAATCAACTGATGCTTCTAAATTCTAATACACAGCTTTGGAATGCAATGAATTTCACAGTACCTCTGTCTTGTTTATGTCTTCATAATAAATTAACATATGTCGAGTGCTTTTATAAAAAGAAATTGCATCATCCATTATTTGTTGAATCCGCTGCAAATATGCAAGCAGAAAGGTCACATTCACCAATGGCTTGTACTGTGCCAAAATTTCTGCCTGTAGCAAGTCACCCAAAGTCATATATTAGGATTAAAGTTGCTCGACTCAGAAGCTCAATTCTCTTTGCATAGAAAACGGGTTTAAGAGCATCCTCAAGAAAAAGTCCAAAATCTATTTAAACTTCTTTGGATAAGGACACTTAAGTACAAAGGTCTTGCAAGGAAGACGAGCAAAGAAGCCAACCATCTGTCACGTGGCACTTGCAGAGCCGGATTAAAGGTTAGAAGTGCCCTAGACAGTAATTGGAGTGGACACCCTTCTCACAATTTAAGTTAATAATTTATTATGTTCAAGTAAACAAATAAAAGTTGCTTGCATTCTCGTATTTAGAAATTTGCACAAGGACCATAATAAATTGCAAATTTAGAGAAAATTCTATACAAAAAGAATTAAAGTATCCTATAAAATTATGACAGACTGACGAGAAATACTCCATGGATGTAAAGAATTAATCACTGGAGGTTTTCAGAATGCATCTATAATTTTTTATACAAGGCTTGTTGAAAGTGATAGGACTCAAACATGCACCATTTTTCTCGCAAAGCAATAAAATTGCTTATGTACCTCTCACAATTTTGTGAAGAGTCGTATTTGGACCATTCCTACCAAATCCTCCATTTACAATTATAGACATTTCCCCAAAACAATTATAAATAAAGAAATAAATATTTCTTCCTTCAATTATACTCACCTCTACTAGCTACACCTGTGACACTATCAGAAATACATGAAAGTTTTTCTCGAAAAAATTACACATCTACATAATATGGAGCTACATCAAAGACTAGGTAATGGTACCAACAAAAGCATATGAGCTCAGATATATGCTATATTTATTTTTTATTTACAGAAATATTATAGTAATTTTTTATGTGTATGCATGAAATTTTTGTTACTATACAATAATATCAATAAATGGGTTAATTAATACTGAATCTTTAGATAATCGTTTTTAATGCGAAGTTTTAAAAATCCTAGACAATAAAGAAAATCATTAAATTTAGGTGCCCTCTGACTACTGGCGCCCTAGGCAACTGCCTAGGTTGCCTAGGGCTTAATCCTCCCTTGCGGTGAAGGCATGAAAACAATTATGAAGAAAATAAAAATTGGCCATCAGGCAGCATTAGTTTTCAACAGCATCCTGAAGACAACGCTATCATCAGAACTATAATACTTAAAATCTGAATTCAATCAACTCTATCTCTGAGAAGGGGATATTTGGGTTTGAAAAACGGTAATAATTAATCTATGCAAATGTCCGGAAGCCTATGGATATTAAAGCGAGATTGAAGTTTTGAACATCAATAGACAAACCCGGTGCTTCTATACATGAACTGGGCCCTAATTACAGTAACTGAACACAATATCATCCAATGATTCCAGAATGCAGCATACGCAGTAAAAAAAATTAGTGTGTGGTGAAGAATAGATCTGCCCAATAAAAGAGACTACTTAATCACAGAAATTGGTTGAAATTAAAAGCTCTTAGTGATCCACCGTCCTTTTAAAATAGGCTCACCAAGGATAAATGAAATCTGCATGAATGGTAGCTCCTTCAGAATAAAGTTGAAGAGCCTTACTGCAAACTGGAAATCAAGAAGCATACATTTTGATTTTTTTTATTTCATGTTTTACAAAATTAGAAAAAAGATGATTGACCAAATTGCATCCTCGGTTTCCTACAACATCTCTTATGATTGAATTAAATTGTGGATTAATGGGTAAGCCTGATAACTAATAAGTACAAAACATCTGTGAGATGCTTGAATAATTTTTTTTGCAAAAATATTCTCCTTGTATCTGTGGGAATCTTGTTTAGCAAGATGGACCAACCAGAATTTGAAGTTCCTTATCATGCAACCCTTAACAGGTTAGGAGATTACAAAATTAAATTGAGATACCCTTGTTGTCCAAAATAACCCCACCACGGTATTTTGACAACTTACAAGTCTCAGGTTGAAAAACTTACTCCACAAATGGTTTGGAGCTGGTCATACAAATGGTCTGGAGCTGGCCATACAAAAAGCAGGGTTACAAAGGGAAGCAGCGTAAGGGACTTGGGCGGATTTTTTGAAAAGGTCAGTGCTTCGCGGCCAGAAAATTCAGTTTTGCACGGCAATGGAAAGAAAGTTTAGAGCAGCTAAGTCCGGAAGCCGCAAAACACTATCACAGTTTTCCGCGGATTTCCCCAAAGTAGTATTCCGTGGGTTCTACTAACCCGCGGAACGAAGGAATAGGGTCGCCAAGTCAAAATGCCACGGGCCGAAGAACTAGACCTTCGGAGGTGTTGCAAAGGGTTTTCCACGCATCAAAGGAAAGAAATTTGAAAAGTTGCGAGAGTCTGTGGAAGGAAAGAAATTAGAAAAGCCGCAGCAAAAGTCACGAAACAAGGCGATAGTCTTCTGCAGGTTTTGAGTCCAAACCAGAAGCCGCAGAAAAAAAACTCTTGCGGAACAAGCGAAGTCATTCAAATGCCGCCAAACAAAAGAATACAACCACGGAAGTCTTGGAATGCCGCATAACAAATGAAATTCCGCGTAGCAAAGGAAGAACACAGGGAAGCTGCAAAACAAGGCAGAAATGGTTTTTTGGTCATAACTTTCGCTACAGAACTCCAAATTGCACGAAATTGGTGGCGTTGGAACTTTCTCTTCAAGAGCTTCATTTTGACATCAAGAAACGCAGGATTTGACTTAGTTTTGAGGGTGAAAAGTGCAAACGCGGATTTTGGAGAGAAAAGGTACAATTTTAATAGCATAGGCACGCAACCACTTCAACCACCGGAATTTATTGCTCTATGATGCCCATACCTCCTCCTGCAGGTTTGATGATGCGAAGGAATGGCTCTATCAAGCGCCCATGTGCGTTTGCAAGAATTTATTATGTTTAGTGGCTGGTTGAATCCGGATTTGGCGCATGCCCCATCTCTTTTCCCTCCTCTCTCTCCCCCTTTCTCTACATATTTTGCAAATCTCTCATTTGTAAAGGGTTGGACTCTCTCAAAATGCAAAGGCACCATGCCAAAACGGTTTCCCAAGTGTTTGTGAGTTGCAAACCTTCATTTTGTTCCTATAATGCGTTCTTGTGCCTTCTACTTCGGGTTTAATGGTCTGTGTACACTTCTTTCGCAATAAAATCATGTTTTGTGGCTATTTCTCTGCCCTAGTTTTTTTTTTATTGCATTTGTGACTCTTCCTTTGTTGTTAAGTATGTTGTGCATGTATTTCTCCTTTGCAGGTTTCATTTTGTTGTGTTTGTGTGCAAGATGGAAGCTAAAATGCAATTTTGGTCTGTGTCACTTATGTCTAACCTCTCCTTCTGCATTTCCTCTCTGTTTTCCCTCATGGAGAGTGTTCATCCCCTTTTTCTTGATGCTATCACCTCTGTTTTAGCTTAGTTTGCCTATGCTTTCCCTTCTTCCTTCCTCTCTCTCCCTGGTTACTCGGATGTGTTAGTGTAGGCTTAGCTTAGAGGTAGTTTTAGTGTTAGCATTAGGATAGGTAGAGGAACCAGCCTTCTCTAGAGGTTTGTCTCAAGATGCAAGTCCCACACTTGGAGATAGTCCCATGTTAGCCAAAAGTATTGATCTTTCATGATCAAATCTAGGGTGCTACTTTTTGGTGATAGCAATCCTCTAATGACAAATGAAATGTTTTCTTTTTTTCAGGGAAAGCCTTTGGATATAGCAGTATTAAAAAAAACCACATAACACAACTGATAATTCATATAATACCAACAAATGTCAAATGTCACAATAAATATCAATTATTACATCAAAATCAGTATTCGTGGTCATAGTGCTCTTTATCCAGGGCATCATCATCGTGTTGTGGTTCATTAGAACCGCATGTAGTTTACTCCCACTACCACTAGCTACACAACCCAATTTCTCTAATGTTCTATATTGTTATTTTCATTGTCAGACCGAAGGAGATAACAGCGCCCTTATTCAAATCATTATCATTAGGATCAGCAAACAGTCTTTTAAATTGGCTTTGAGTTTGTCATATTGAACATGCCTATGTTCTTCTGTCCAGTTTTCTACCTATCATTTCCTCTATGAGTCACTATTGGAATTTCATACTAAGTTGGCCACTAACAAGTTACCCTTGTATTCATGGTTGCCTGCTTTTTCTCACAACAAAAAAAATAAAAATGGAAAATCACAATTTTTCCCTGAACATTCGCAGCAATCTTGATTCCAAAGCCATTGATATTCTCTGTGAGACTTAAGCCAAGAAGAGGTAATTAATTGATTGCTAGACACCAAACTACTTAGAAGTTCTTGACATAGTCTGTTTATACTTGGATAAATGTAGGTTTAACGACAAAACCTCAACAAGGTGCAGATGCATATGCAAAACTCAATTTTCAGTCTTCAGCATTATATACTAATGTTCAGCCATGCTTTGACACTGTGACACTGAAGTAGAGACAGGTAAGTAACGACTACTTGGGTGAAACAAATCCTCTACAGTAGATGAGCTCTAGGTATGCCACCTAATGGTTCAAGACATCCTAAACAAAATTTTTGACAAAGGTGCCACTTTTGAGCTATGACATGTTTAGATCTTTCTTTTTAATGGAAATGCAAAATGAACTCCTTTAATTGTATGTATACATCTGTAATCGCCTATTTCTCAGTCATCCTGTTACACAAATATAATTTCTACATATATGATTGCTATTATCAATTTATTTGTCATCCATGGGCATTAATATAATTGCATTCCTTGTTCATTATTGCTCCATTATATCCTGGGATGTTTGAAAATTGAGACCAACTACATCATAGCCATGAAATCCTTGAATTGTTCCTATAATATTCTCTTCCTAAAAGTCTCACAAGACCCAGATTAGACTCATTTAGTCCTGTTACCAACCACAAAATATCTTGCCACATTTCTTTGTTTTGTGATAACCATCAATCTTCTATAAAAATGAAGTTCACGTAAAAAGGAGTGGCAAGGATAAAGAAGAATGCATGCCTGAGTTTTGGTTATGTTTACTATGCATCCTCTCCTCCATGTACAGGAAGCGAGTACAATAGTCAGTATGGAAGCTATTATTAGAATGGAGGAACTTGACCATAAAATGCAAATATGCTTGGAGCAAACAAAGCTTCAGCACAGCTGAAATAATGCCATAACACAAATCCTTCGCAACCTTAATAAAAAGCAACCCAGGAAAGGAGAACTAAGGCAATTGTTCCAATGTTATGAGTGTGCAATCCTCTCTTACACAGAAAGTCGAAACTTTAAACTATATAAACTAAGGGATATAGCTCATGCAAAAGTTGATTAACAGCAAGCAACACTACTTCTAGAAAAACTCAAACCTATTCGAACCCCAAATCTTTTGCCATCAGATGGATAGAAGAGGGAGGATTCATATAATATTTGCCTTACTGCCATAAAAATCAAAAGAGAAATAGAAGCCAGACGGTGATTACACTAGATAGCCTCATGGATTAGGTTAAAAGCATAGAAAATTGCAATTCAGATTTGACTAAACCAGGTAGACATAGATTTTAGGTTAAAAGCATAGAAAATTGCAATTCAGATTTATCTATCAATATATTTGGCAAACTCTAGGATTGGTCAGCTTCTCCTTTGTATTAAAATGCTTTTCAAGATCATTCAACCCCACATTGTTTGCAACTGGTTGGGGAAAGAAGGTGGAAGATTCATACATGAACCATCTCACCGACATAAAAATAAAAAACAAGAGAAAATCCAGATGGTGACTAAACCAGGTAGACATAGATTTGACCAACAACATAGAATGGTGCTCTTCAGAATTATCTATCAATGTCTTGAACTAAATTGTAAGATGTATCAGTCTTTCCTTGTTAAATTTTATTTTAATACCAAAGGCTCTATACATGCAGCCTTTCTAACTGGAAGCATCTAATGCAAAACGCTAATGATCAATGTAAGAAGATTTTGTTCAGCCTAATTAACCTCTTGGAGGACATTGCTTCTTATCTGAATAACAGAATCAAATATAACAAACGAATCCACCCTTCAACCAAAAAAGTGGTCAGAAAGGTTTGGGTCTTATTTCTAAGGTTTGTATTAAAATGCTTTTCAAGATCATTCAACCCCACATTGTTTGCCACTGGTTGGGGAAAGAAGGTGGAAGATTCATACATGAACCATCTCACCGACATAAAAATAAAAAACAAGAGAAAATCCAGATGGTGACTAAACCAGGTAGACATAGATTTGACCAACAACATAGAATGGTGCTCTTCAGAATTATCTATCAATGTCTTGAACTAAATTGTAAGATGTATCAGTCTTTCCTTGTTAAATTTTATTTTAATACCAAAGGCTCTATACATGCAGCCTTTCTAACTGGAAGCATCTAATGCAAAACGCTAATGATCAATGTAAGAAGATTTTGTTCAGCCTAATTAACCTCTTGGAGGACATTGCTTCTTATCTGAATAACAGAATCAAATATAACAAACGAATCCACCCTTCAACCAAAAAAGTGGTCAGAAAGGTTTGGGTCTTATTTCTAAGGTTTCCTTTTTTTCTTTGTTACACTAGAAGATTTAAATAATATATCAAAAAACATTCAAGCCTATCAAGAATGTTCATATAAATCACTATAGTGCGACGATGGCACCCATGTCAACCAGACTATGGAAAACTATCAACAATAATTGGTTCTGCATGCACAATAAAATTCAAACTAAAGCAAAAGAATTTATTTCTGTCACTGACCTCAACTTTAGAATGTACATGAGATTGATGTGTGCCATTCAGAAGCTTTGCCTCCTTGTCAAATACATTGGCAAGGATGGATACATATCTTCTTAAAATGTTATGTCTGAAAAGGAAGATTATTGAGACCCCCCTTTCTTTAAAATAAGCCAGAGCTTGCATATTATACTCCATGGCACCCTGCAATCGTATACAAACTAGAAATTTAGCTTTATATTGATCACATTCTCTTTCTCCACCTCTGCCTAGCACACAATCACATTAATCCTAGAGCTTTATGTATGAGCTTGGAAAACTATTTACAACAAGACAACCTGGCAAAGGAAACTCTCAGAACAGTATACTCTGACATTCAAGAACAAAGCACTTTAATCACCATTCTAAGAAACAATTGCAAACAAAGCTAAAACAAAATATCGGCAATAGTTTGACAGCTGTGATCTCATTCCTTATTGAGAAACCTTATAAAATCTGCTAGGCTCAATTTGATCTCTCTTAAGGATCACAATCATATACTGAGAAAAACTTAGGAGCAATTTTTGATGCCATAGAGTGTTTACTACTTTGAATAGGCTAGGTTTATTTCAGCTTAGCTATCGCTACATGGAATGGTTACCTGCTTCAGTTTGTACTTAGTGTGTTAAATGTGCAGAGTGTCAAGTGTTTTATTGTAGGATTATTCTTCTCTATATTGACTTCAAAAATTCATCAGGGAGCATGATTCACTATATTTGATGCATGTGATATCTGTGAGTTAAAGGTCGACCATTGCTTAGGACTTGATCTATTGAAATCTTATGCTCCTCATCAAACCAAATCTTATTGCTCTTAATAGAAGATCAATAATGCATCCTCCTGGAATCATCCATCTCGAAGCATCCTACGGGAATAGAAAATGAGTCCATAAAAGGTAGAGATTAAATATTTTTATATTTTCTGGTGGCAACAGGGAACTTAAGTTATTTGGTAGTGGGTACAGTGTACTTCAATGGATGTTTTCATATCCCGCAAATCTGCCCTAAACAAACTAAATGAACTCATCAAACAGCAAGTCCAGAATAAATGTCTTATACCAAACAGCTAGTCCAGAGGTTTGGAGTAGTCCTTTCTGCTAATATGGTAAGAAGCCAACATTTTGGAGCTTTACAATTTGCTATTTAGCTGACTGTACGGCCCAGAGTACCATAATATCACCATATTCAGACACTAAAATAAGATGGTTTACTATAGAAAGATGATAAACTTCATCAGGAAAAAGATAAGTTCCAATGAAGTCAGTAAAAATAATCTTTACAAATGCTGCTCAGATGGATGCAACAAATTTTCATTTTCCAATTCAAAAATAACAGCACATATGAAATCCCAGCTCTTATTAGCCATCAATCTTCATCCATATATATTACCAACAATAAATTATTCGCGCCATTACATTTTAAGTTCATGTATTTGCCAATGGGCGTTGGTTCAACAGAGAGATCAATGGCATATCAGGCCATCAACCAGGATTTAAACGTCAGGAGGTCCTACTACACTATACAAATGGCGCCAGTGAGAAGTCCTGGACAAATTTGGTGGAACAATTCCCCCATTTTTTTGGCTACTAAGCCTCTGAGATCTACCTTTACATAGGGTTAACCCTTCCACACATCTCATCCTTATAAGGCAGAAAATAGATAAAACCATCAAATGTATATGCCAATTCGGTTAGCATCCTTGGACCTCATAGTATGCTAAAAAACTAACTAGAATTACGAAAATCCTTTTAGAGCAACAAATTAGTTTACCTGATTAAGCATCCATTTGAATCCAACAGCTGCATTGCAATTATTCTTAGAAGCACTACTATTCCAGTCAAGATCATATACTGCATCTAGAATCTTTTTGATGGAAGAAAAGTTTTGCCTTCGGCCCTCATTGGCAAATATCTCTCCATGTGAACTGATGTTTGGATGATTATTGAGAAGTGTTTCGAACCATCCACTTCCAGACCTTTGCATACTTAATATCACAAAATTGTGTACAGAAGTGCAAGAACATTCTTTCCTGCAAGTTAATCATGCAAATAAGAGCAAGTAAATCACCGCACCCCCAAACAATACTTAATGAAGTCATTGATCTCAATCATACTATTATTCAAGTACCTGTCATAAGATACTGGTTGAGGATAGTGAACAGGAAAACTACGACCCTGTGGTTGCTGACATTGTATGTGATTTGTCTTGTTCTCTAGAGAAGAAGTCTGTTCTGATTTTTTTAATGAGATACTCTGATCTACACCCAGAAAACACACGCATATTCCACCAACTCCAAGCAGCAAAAGTGTAAAGAACTTCCATATCAACGATGCTTGCTTTTGCACATATTTTCCCTGCACACAAAACTCAATTTGTCTTCTGATAATTCAAAAAAAATCTCAAGAGCAGTTTGTGTTGGAGGCCTGAAATCAGCCAGGGCAGATTAGGTAGTCAATTAAAAAAATCGCAATTGCATGTGTGTTTGTTTCTGAAAAGCCATGTAAGTCCACAGGGAGTGAAACCACCCAGCAGAGGATGAGATATCAAATAAAAGAATTGCAGTAATATCTGTGTTTTGTGAAAAGTTGGATATCCGTGTCTGTGTTTGACTTTGAAGTTGGCAAGTTGAATCTGACTTGTCACCTGCAAGCTGAGGGTACTGCAGGATATATCTGCATTTAAATTTGTCCATTAGACATGTCTACAGAGTTTACTAATTAGCAGGCCCTTTCTCTGTATGTATGTGATGTTCAATATCATAAATCGTTCAAGCCTGAGCACTAAATCAAATAGACAATTCCCTATCTCAGAGGTGGCACGACATAAATGAAATAGTCTTAACAAATAGATAAAACCATATGTGACTTCTCAAAGAACCTCTAGAAACAAAACAAACACTAGCCATATGTTCCTAGTAAAGTACTAGATTCTTCTATTTGTTTTATTTGCTTTTGATTTGAGGTGATGAGGCTCGGCTACAGCCTACAATGCTGACCAACACCTATAGGATGCTTGAGTTCAAAGCTTGGCTGCGGAGAGACTCTCAAGAGGGAATAGGGGAGGGATGTAATGTGGCCCAGTAGACTATCACCTGTATACTTGAGAAGAGGATCTGTCCTACCCAATTGTACATCTGCTTGGATTGAACTTCAAAAGATGGCATCTCCGAAGACCGGTATGAAGTAGAAACTGTACTAGAACTAAGGTTCTGGCCTTTCTCTCTTCTGGTCTATTAAAACATCCACTCTGATTTATGGCAAGGCAAACAAAAGATGGCCATTTTGCAATTGAGGTCCTATTTAAACTGGCAAAGAAGAGTGCATCATTTAGATCAACGCATGCTAAAACTGCATAAGTAGTTTCATCTGTTAAAATTAAAAATGATATCAAGAACTCAATGTCACCTTTGGCCAATTATTGGAAGGCTCTAAAAGATACGACATGGTTTGCCTTCCAGATTTATGGAGTGTGCATCTGAGCCTTTGAGAAAACCACCCATATCAGGCCTAAACAGAAGCATCATACATAGATATGGACACCTGAAAAAACATGGTTTTGGAAAGTACACCCAGAATGTACCACAACTATAACTGTTGGTCAGAAATACAATTCATTTCAATTTTGCACTCACGCAAGGCATAAATTAAGCACCAATCCCATTACACTGACCATCTGACTACAAAATAATCAGACATCAAAAAGCTGCCAGTTAAGACATACTATTTCCAACACTACCTTTCAGCACCTGGGCATATTTAAAATTTTGTTCCTCCTAAACCTAAGGGGAAAAGAAAACCACCATTTCGGAAAGGAAATGTTTGTTTGTGGGGTATTCCCAAATAGAGCACAGACTTCTAATGGGCAATAACCTAATCGTTGTGTACATGAAAACAACAATCCGAAATCTGTGTTGCAGCCAACTAAACTACAGTGATATCTATCACTAAATTAAGTAAGCGAAAACAACATTTCCAACACTAACTAGGCGTGGTCATTTTCTGTGTTCCAAGTTCATATCTAAATCAACGAATTTCAATTTAGTGATTAAAACAGGCATTTCCAACACTGACAAGGGGATATTAAAAAAAAAGCCCTTACAACTAGTGGGTGAAAGGTGTTAGGTATGCGTCAGAAAATAGTGTTCCAACAAGCCACTCGAATCTAGATTACAGTAGTAAGAAAATTAAAAACTCAAAATTAGCTGCTTGTGGATATTTTCAACAATAGCTGCCTGCAATCCTTAGCGGGGAATGAATCCGAAAACAGCAATCTCGTATCTGCGTTTCAAGTTCAACAAAGCTAGACTGCAGAAATAAAAAAATGTTCATAGATCCTTTTAAATTTAAATGCAGTCGGGTTGAACAACTCACCGAGAACACCTTGGAACATCGTGAAGGCGAATCAAGCTCTCCGGCTCCCATCTGCCTCACACACCCCGCATTATAAACATCACACTGTTATTTATAATTCCATTTATTACAGGCTTCAAAAAAATTGGTATATCCAGGGGAACCCCAAAGCGAAGCCGTCCCATCAATTAATTTGTAAATTTCTTGGCCTGTGAGCCATAAACTTATTAGGGCGCACATTAACCGCCTGAAACGCCGGCCGTGTGATTCGATCTGACGACCACCTCTTGACTTGTTCTTCATGTGCGTCGAAGAGCTGTGAACAATTCACGATTACGTATGGTAGCCATGTGTCGGAAATATTTTATTCCACGGGAAAAAATCTAAATAGAATAGCGTCGACGATACGGTTGCAGTCTGTGGAGGACCGAGGAAAATCTCTACGCTGTTTTCGAAGTTCGTCCGCGCTGGATTTTAACTCGTTTTTTCTTAAACATTGGCAATGGGCATAGTTAACTTGGTCTCATTAATGGGTAACAGAAACAGTTGCTCTTAATTGAGATTAATTGCTACTAAATTTACTGCAACCGCGGTGAATCTGGCATCCTCGGTTTGCGGGTGGTGCCGGTGGGACTGAGCAGTCTCGTGTCCGCTGGATTAATGGGGTCGGGACTGCGACTCGACCTCGGACGGGGAGACCCCCTGCAATTTTTATTCATGGCCCGTGGCAGTGGGGTCGGAACTCGGGAGGAGTCCCGTAAACGAAACGGTGATGCATTAGGTAATTAACATGTCTCCAATGGGCGGTGGTTGTTTCAAGATGACAATGTTTATGCAACTATGATATAAACTAGCGGTTGCTCCGCAAGGACCAAGTGTAAGCGGGTGTTAATTGGAAGTCATCCTTGGTGGTGGAGCAAGAAAGTTGGTTGTGTATTGCGAAGTTAATGATCGTGCTTTTGTAGTACGGATTGTTCCTGAGTGACATGTATTGTATCTACAAAGTGTTTTTATGGTTTGTCTTTATTCCTAGCCTCTTCGGTATTAGGATATCTAAATCTTGTGGCCGATGAGGCAAGGAGCATATAATGGATGAAATGTCTTGAGGGAAGTGAATGTCCACTCTACCTGTATTGCCCCCCCCCCCCCCCCCCCCCCCGCAAGCATGAGTGAACAAGGAGAAAGGTAAAGAAAGGCCTAAACATGATACATCCTCCAACGTCATTGGCATCTCCCTTGTAGGCAACCAAAATGTGCATGTGTCTGCACATTATCTCTCACACAATGCGGTCAACATGGGCACATTATAGGGCACATCCCCCATCTGTGTCGGCCGACACGGTCCATCACATCCCACTCATCATCTAACAACCCCAGTCCAAGTAATGTAATCAAGTGACAGCCACCACGGAACTCCCTCGAGTGGATATCCCTCTGCATAACACCAAACAACAACAAAAGCAACGTTAGAACACTTTACATAGTCAAACACACCTCTTCAACATACTAGAAACATGTTCCCTAGCATTATCCACTAAATCAAAAAATTATGGACCAGGGCACCCAAATGCAGGACTGGGGCGCCCCAGAGAGGGATACTAACCCCTGGATCTAGGCGCTCCAATCCCAAGGGTCACTAGCACCCTCACCACTCTTGTCCAAGTCCCAAATGCCAAGAAAGTAAAAAACCCCAAATTTTCAAAAATTCAACTGAACTGCCTATTACACCCTACAATTTTGCAAAAATAACGCACTTACCAACTCCGTAGTAGTACACGATGCTACAATGGTCGCCACTCTCGCAAACCAGCTAGGAAATAATGGTCTCGCTCGAGGCATTTTCGCTCCCTCCATGCACATTCTCACACTCGCGCAAAAGACAAATGAAGTGATAAGATACATTTTCACTTTACTATTTATAGTTATTGTTGTCAAAATTTCACCCCCCCTGGGTAATTTTGATAACATGCATCAGAATATTCAAGTCCCAGGAAAATTGATTGATTCGGGGCCAAAAATCATGTTGCTAGAGTCCCCTCAAATATTTTCTAAGTTCCCTGTCTGAGAGGAAAAGAGCAAGCTCTGAGAAAATGCGAAAAAGGTTGCAGAAGGCAAGTAGGTTGATCCAGGAAAAAATCATAAAAATGACTAAGTCCTTGTCCTAGGGGTAGTCGGGACATTTGGGACAAAAAGGCCCGAACCAGCCGGCTCGGCCGAAGTAAGCACAAACAGCCCGCAAAGCAACAGGGACATCTGGGACAAAAGTACGCGGCAGGCGCGAAATGCCGGTTCGACCGAGAAAAATTGGCTAACTGCTGAGAGGGACGCAAATGGGACAATCGGGCCCAAAAGGCACGAACCGGCCGAACCGGCCGAAAAGAGTCAAGTCAGTCCGAAGCAAAGTGGGACAAGCAGGCCAAAAATGCCCGAACCGGCCGAATCGGCCGAAATGAGTCCAGAGGGTCCAAAATCAAATGGGACATCTGGGACAAATGGACGCGAAATGCCCGAACCGGCCGAAATGAGCACAAAGGGCCCAAAATCAAATGGGACATCCGGGACAAATGGAGGCGAAGTACGCGAAGGAGCCGAGGACCAATCAGAAACTGCCACGTGTCCTCACAGGAGAAAAAGTCAAAAGGTCAAAGGGGCGAGTTATTGAGCGCTGAATCGAACCAATGAAATGGCACCACGTGTCCAAGTTTAAGGGGCCCACAAGCAATTTCAAAAGGAAAGCCCACGAAAGACGGAGGAGAGAGAATTGCTCGTCCAATCAGCACGTGCCACGTGTCGTCCAGATGGCAAAGAGCGGGAAAACATTTTAAAATTCGTTTTGATCTGTTCCGTGCCCTAAATCTTCAGATCGCCATATCTTTTGATCCAGAGCTCGGATTTCCACGTTCTTTATATCAATGGAAAGCTGTTGAGATGCTCTACATGATTTTGGGATCAATCTCGAGTTTTGGTGTAGTCTGAAGATAGAAAATCGAGAAACAGCTCTGACGTGTGGTAATGGCCAGAAGCGACCTTTCAACAACCCGTTTTAATGCTAATGGGTCGCATTCTCCTCCAAAATCGGTCAAAGATGGCAGGGTATGGGTTGGTAAGGTATCCTATGCCGTTTTAATGCGTTGGCATTCAATGAGGAATGGGCTTACACTTTTTCCCACGTTTTCTGTCCCCTGGGCTCGACCCATGCAATGTAAAAGCTAGATTTGGCTCATTTTAAAAGAGAGTTGTTCATTCCTTCGGCTCGGCCCTCCCTTCTTTTCTTCTCTAGGGTTGAAAATGGAGTTCGAGCCTCCTCCCTACTCTGTAATGGCGTTTTTTGCCTTTTACTAATGGAATGATGTTCTGTGCAAACTTCTGCAGCAACAAAACGTGTTCTGTGATGCATCTGTCCATCCTCTCTCATTTTTGCTTGTTCTCTCCTTGCCACTCTTCATTTGCAGGTATCTGTGCATGTCTAAATGTTCATTGCAGGTTTGGAGCTGTGTTCATGGAGTTTTGGGACATTTTCTGTGTGAAATCTATCCTTGGGCCTGTGATGCATCTGTCCATCCTTCCCATTGCTCACCTCTCTTTGTCCCATGGCAGTTTTAATAGATGTTCAACATCCTCCTTCTCTGGTGTATCACCGTTTTAGTGTAGGATTTTGTTGTTTTTCCCTTCTCTCTCTCTCTTTGTCTCCTTGGCATGGTTAGATTAGGATTAGATTAGCTTGCCTGCACTGGAATAGCTTGTGGCAGGTAGTTTAGGAGCAGGAACCAGCCTTCTCTGGAGATTCCTCTCTCGGTTTCACAAGTCCCACGCTTGGAGAGAGGCTTCCATGTTGTGCAATCACACTGGATGCCTGAACATCAACCTAGAAGCCTGATGTGCATCCAGGGGTGCTGTGATTTTGCATCAACAGTTACTTTTCAATACTACATTTACTATGGTCCCCATTTCATGCTTATTACCACAACTAATACACGCTACATACTTCAATTCACACTGATTTTGTAGCATTCTTTTTATAATTCTTCCTACAACCGTATTGTACATGTTTCACGCACATTATATCTCCTTAACACTGTCTCATATTCACTACATCAGTGTTTTGACCTCTTGTCGATACTTTCGGCTTCGAGTTCATTCTTTTTATCACTCCATCTTTCGCCGAAAGGGGGGGCATATTATTGGGGGTCCCCCTATAATCCCCCTTATGTCACCATGCATTCAAACATCGTGAATACAACATGACAATTTATACCGTGACATTTCACCATTAATTCCCCCTACTAACCTAATATGGGGGCAACAATCATTTAACATTTCCCAAACACGATCACACACTATAACCTATCAACTCACCCTAATGACCTAGCTTGGGGGCAACAAGTGATTACAAATATTTTCACGTGACATTTTATCAATTCCTATCAACTTCCCCCTAATGAACTAACATGGGGGCAATCAGCAAAAAATATCTCCATGAGTAGCCAATCAAATCAATCAATCAACCAATCAAAATAAACGTGTTCAAATCAAATCATATCATTCAAATCTACAAGCGATCTCCCGAATGACCTAACTTGCGAGTTACATTCACCACTTCTTTCCCAGATGACATAACTTGGGATTTTATTCTATATTCTGCACTCTCTTCCAGATGACCTAACTTGGAAGCCATCCCCATTCATTCTGTGTTTGCTTCAAAATGCCCTAACTTGGAACTTACCTTTTTTCATACCGCGTTCGCTTCTAGATGACCCAACTTGGAAGCTTTCATATTGTGGTGACACCCGTGGAGGGGGGGAAGAGTGTCTTTCCTTTATCACTTGTATATGGGTCAATTGTTTAATCAAAATCATTTGGATCCAAAAATCACAAAATTTGATTTGATTTTGTCTGCAGCAGCTAGATCTTTGAGGATGTCGTTAAAGTTTGGAGAATAACACAATTTTCTCCCTACACTCTTCCTTTGGCGGGAGGACACCCAAATCCTCTAATTATTCCATTCCATATACAAGCATTCAGGTTGGGAACTAATCACTTGCTACCCACCTATTCGTTATTAAACCACTTTCAAAATCATCATACCTTCTAGTCATCACTTTCATTCATTGTATTTTCATCGTCACATTTATGCTTTTTTGCTACGTTGCATGGATCAACTCGTTGGTCTAGGGTTCGGAACGCTTTTACAGTTCTATCGGCACACTTCTACTACACCTCTGTGTGTTCTTCTATAGCATGGGCTTCTCCGCCTTTTTCTTAGGTACGCATCTCTATCTACTTTATGTTACCGAGCTTTCTACTTACCAACATAAAGTGGGGACAAATGTAGTCACAAAATCATGCACTTACTATTACATTTATACCACCGGGTATGTTATTTTATATATGGATATTGTGTAATAAAAGTATTCACTAGTGACCCATCCTTTGGTCTTGTTGTCATTTGGTCAGTCGTCATTGTTATTTGTCTAGTTCAGTCGTCACTTGTCTATACAATTTTGGGTATCTTATAGGGAATCTCAGGTGTCGTGATTTTCTCAGTTGTCGTCTCTAGGTCTATGTTGGGGTGCCTAAGGCTGCATCGGGGTGCCCCAGTCCACGATTTTAGGTGCCCGTGTTTTCGTAATTTATGGTTTTAATTTATTTTTTCGAGATCAGTCCTTATCGTTACCCTGTGCATTCCCCTAGGTCGTATTCGGTAGTTTCAGGTCGCTAGAGTCGAAATTTGAACAAGAGACCCATATATAAATATAGCATAATCACCACATTATGGGCGGACATCTTACCATCAAAGGGAAGCTATCTACTAAGGCAAGGGACTGCATTTGGGCATCTTCTACATCTGCATCACACAAGCATAGGGGGAAAGGGTTGTATTCTTTCCATTCCATCCACCATTTACATCCTTAGCATCATTAGCGCTAGGGCATCCTAGGAACAAAGTTACACACACAATCACATATAACTACAGGGGGTCCAAAATGTAGTGCAATGCTCAGTCGTAAGACCATTAGTTTGGTAGTTGAGGTTAGTCTGATCTATTCATATGCATTTTTATTGTTAGGAATTGATACTTTGAATAGGGTTTTGCAGGTAGATCTTCACACAACATTTACAATGACATAGGAAAAATTATTGGAACACCCATGTGACAAGAGCGAAGGTATTATAGAGATATTACAACACTACTGAACTCAAATCCTGAGCTTTTCTATAGTCTACAGTGCTCAAATCACAAACCAAGGCACCCCGAGGCACCCCAGTACCCTTTCAAGAGCCTCAACATAGTCAGATACTACGTTCCTACCCTTCTTGAGGTTGTTTAGTCACAACCTACCATAGTCCAACATATAGTGAGGTAAGGTAAATTAAGGTTAGTACCTTATCCCTCTTATTTCCTATTATTTCAATACATTTAAATAATCAAATAAAAAAATTAGGTCTAGCATTTCAATATAGCATTTAGACTCTATTTAGATTAACTCATAAAATAAGATAAGTTTATATTTTTTACATTTTTAGTTAATCAAGTGTGTAAACCCCAAATGATTCTCCCCTCTTTGGGGGCACATGAGACATCGTGGATAGGAGGATGCGGCCCTAAAAGAGGACTGATCACGTAAACAATGCCCTGTAAGGGGAAGGGAATGCACTTAGTAAAAAGCAAGGTGCACGCAAACAAGTGGCTTGTGGGACCTTGCACACTTGGGACAGATCTTTGGAGAAGGACGGTTCCTCTATCTAGTTCTATTGCTACTGCTACTCCTAGTGCTGAAAGGGAAACTAAGCTAATAATGCCAAGGGACCAGGGATAGAAGGATAACATGAAAGGAAACTACACTAAAAGGTGATAGCACCAGAAAAGAGGGATGAACACTATCTGTTCTGAGTGAAAATGAAAGGAAATGCGTGAAAGAAGGCTAGGCACATGTAGCACAACTTAAAACATATTTACCAGATCAGTTTCATGGAACACAACTAAATAAGGAGCTGCAAGGGATGTGAAATGGCACAACAAGCACACAATGCAAAAGAAAAGGCAAGAAGAAGGAATGCAAACACGTTAGGACAGAGAATAGTCACAAAACGATGCTTCTATTACTTCTAGAAATGCACAGAGCTGTTACAATGGTGAAAGAGGCTGATATCCACATGCAAGAGCCAGATCTAGAGGTCTGCAACTCAAAATACAGAAAATATGAAGTCCTTAGCAAAGTGTGTAAGGATCCAAAATGTCCAACATTAATAATGAGCCCAACTCTTACATTTATAGATGAATCCATGGAAGAAGAAGAGAAGGATGGAAAATCTGAATTTGAAATGCAACCACCAACAAGAAGCATTCAATGCCTACAAATCCACCTACAAATCTATCAAATGCACTTCCCCAGTCTGTTTGGCCCTTTGAGAAGGAAGGAGGGTGAGATCATATCAAATTGGGTGGTTGGAGTAATTAGATCTACTCATTAATGCTCAGAAAGATGTTTTCCCATTTCTCACCTACCAGATCCACCAAGAATTTGAATTTGAATGTCTAGCACTATAGCCTACATCAGCAGCTATCTGACAAGTCTAGGCATGTGCCGATTGGAGCTCTGTAGCAAAAGATATGACTGTCAGAAGTTTTTCAGAGTCATCAGCGCACACAAAACATGTGGCACATGGATTGGCTGAAAGGATGGCCAACTATGCAAATGTTTTGTCATTTCTGCCACGTGTCACTCATTGATTTGTTACAAGGATTTGACACCCTATTGGTGCACTTTGACTGGTTATGTGTGGCACACTCAAGCATGTCAGAATGACATGGCATAGAATGGCGCAAAGGAGGGCACAAAGATATGTGCATGGAAGAAAGAGGTGTAGGAGGAAGATAGAAGGAAGGTGCATGCATGCATGCATGAGGAAATGAGGAAAATTAGTGAGAAGAGAACACATGGTCAAGGTGCAACTATTACAAAGTAATATGTGAGGCGTGCATGAGGGCCAGGGACTTAGCTGATTGAAGCAAGTGTGCAAGGTGCATGCACAGGGTGAAATAGCTGTTAGGAAGAAGGTGGATGTGCAAGAGATGCATGCAAGGGAGGAGTGGAACAAAGAAAAAGGAAAATGGAAAGGGGAGGAAAAGGGGGGTGCATGGGGAAATGCAACCAAGGGAATGTGCCAAGTGAATCTTGAGCATGTGCAACCTTGCAATGAAGAGCTCAGAGCCAGAAGATGTATACAAGTTGTCCAAATAACTAGGAGAGTTATTTGGATAACAGTTTTGGTGACTTTTGGGGCCATCTTCTTGCTAGATGAAGGAGATCAGTAGCCTAGAGCATCCATTGGGCATGGATTCTACTATGTAATCATGAAATGATTTGTAACTTTGAAGAACTTCCCCTGAAGTCACTTGAAGGATCATTTCTTGACTCTATTCTGAATCTTGTAAGCTGCTGAAAATCACTGGAAGAAGATCGACATCCTGGAAGCAAAAGAAGAGTGCATAGGAAGCACACAAGAAGAAAGAACTATGTACAAACAAACAATGTGCATGCAACACACTTAGAGGAATTGAAACTACTCTAATATATACAAAATGATGCAGAAAACTTAATGGAAGGGTTTGAGATAGATCCCATTTACTGGGATTTGCAGCGCACCTCCATCAAGATGAGTTAACTCAAAAGAGTTAGCCTCTTTGCATGAACTGATGATGTATGGGCCACTCCAAAGTGCATCAAACTTTGAATGGCACCCTGGTTTAGCTCTGTCAGCATCCCATTTTAAGACCAAGTCCCCAACTTTGAAAGCTTGAGGCCTAGCCTTTCTGTCAAACCATTTCTTTGTTCTTGTTGATGTTGTTCTAGCTTGATCATGGACAGAGTTCCTTGATTCTTCAAGATTAATGAGCTCTTCCATTCTGATTTCTCTCTGGTCTATGCCTTACAATTCTAGTTTCTGGGAAAGCACCAATGAGTTCAATTCTAGTGTCAAAGGAAGGGTAGCCTCCTTTCCATAGACAAGCTTGTAAGGTGAAGTTCCATTTGCCTTTTTAACTGTGATTCTATCTACCCAGAGCACGTGTGAGACCTTTTTATGCCACTTTCTTTGGCTGATGTTCATTGTGTGCTTCATGATCTTGATCAGGTTCTTGTTTGTTGACTCTGCCAGACCATTTCCTTGAGGGTAATAGTTGGAAGAATTTTTAGATAGATGCCCAGATTTAGAGCCCAATCAGTGATTTTAGTACCAAGGAAGGATTTTGCATTATCAGAGATAATGGTTTGAGGAATGCCAAACCTTGTGACTATGCCCTTCGAGAAATTCAAGGATGATTGACTCGGTTGATTCCTTGAGTGTGAATAGCTTCTGTCCATCTGGTGAAGTAGTCTGTAGCTATCAGCACCCACTTGTGTCTAATGCTTGAAGGTGGATTGATCATGCCTATGAAGTCGAGACCCCATTGCGCAAAAGGTTGATCCACTTGGATTGGTCAGAGGGGAAGCACTGCCAATCTTTTCTTTCCTACAAATAAAGTGCATTCCTTGCATTTTGTGACCCACTTGTGTGCATCTACAAAATAGGGTAGGCCAAAAGATTCCTGCCATTATGATCTTCATTGTTGTAGTTTTGGTAGAGAAGTGTCCACCAGAGAATCCGTCGTGAAATTCTGCTAGCACTTTTTTAGTCTATGCACCATTGATACATCTTAACAACATGCCATCAAGATTTTTCTTGAAGAGAATTCCATCAATCAAAACATAAGGGATAGATTGTAACCTCAGATGTCTTCTCTTTTCCTTGTTTAAACTAGGAGGGTATACACCCTCGGAAAGGAATGTGATCATGTCCTTCATCCAGTCACGTGCACCAGGATCTATATTCTACTCAAGTTCTATGCATGGGAGACCTTCATCCAAAAATAATGAAGTCTCAGATTCATTCTGTGCATCCTCAACAATCTTCTTGCAGAGTGTGCTACCTCTTACCAGTTTTGTGGCTTTGATAGTCACATCATATTCCATGATTTTGGTCACCCATCATGCTCTCTTTTCACTGATCTCTGCTCCCATGATGAAGTCTCTGATAGAAGAGTGGGAGACTAACACCTTGATATGATTTGTGGTGAGCATACTTTTGAATTTCTTGAGCACGTGCATGATGGTGAAGACCTGCTTCTCCATGTGACTATATTTTAATTCATAATCCTTCAGCGTCTGGCTGAAGAAAGCCACTGGTTGTTCCAGCCCTTGTTCATTTTCTTGTGTTAGGACAACAACAACACTCACATCAACACCATAAGCATAAAGGATGAAATCCTTGGAATAATCTGGGTTGATGAGTGTTGGTGTGCAAGAAATTTCTTGCTTGATTTTGTTGAAGCTTTCTCTTCCTTCTGTTGTCCATCTGAAGGCTATGTCCTTCTTGAGCATCAGGGTGATGGGTCAAACTAGTCCTGCAAAGTTAGGGATAAAATGCCTAACAAAATTGATCTTACCAAGGAAGGACTGTAAGGATTTCTTGTGCACCAGTAGGGAAAGAGCTAGGATGGCTGAAACATGCTCAGGATCAATTGTGATGTCATCCTTTGAAACCACATGGCCCAAGAGCTTGCCCTGTGCCACTACAAAATTACACTTCTTGGGGTTAAGAGACACCCCATACTTTCTACATCTCTCAAATACTTTCTCCAGGTGTGCCATATGATCCATGCTCTACTTTGAGAAGATTGTTATGTCATCAAGGTAAACCAAGATGAACTCATTGATGTAACCTTTGAAGGAAATATCCATGGTGCATGCTGAAATGTAGTGCCTACATTTGACAGACCAAAGGGCATATTTTGATATGCATATGTTCCCCACTTGGTTGTAAATGTCATTTTGAATTGATCCTCTTCCTTGACCAAGATTTGATTGAAACCTGAATACCCATCTAGCATTGAGAATCTTTTGTGCCAGCCACAGTCTGTAGAATCTACTCCATTGAAGGAAAAGGATAATGATCCTTTAGAGATGCCTTGTTCAAATCTCTGAAATCAACACAGAGTCTGATTTCACCATTCTTCTTTGCACTGGAACTAGATTCGTGACCCAAGTAGAGTACTTGATGGGAAAAATAATTTTTCCTCAATGAGTTTGGATAATTCCTTTCTCATGAGGGGCTCTATCTTTGGATTGACTGGTCAATGCTTCTGTCTAATGGGCTTGATACCAGGATCAAGGTCAATGGAGTGTTGAGCAACACTTGGATCAAAACCTTTGAGGTCTTCATACTCCCATGAGAAGATATCACTGTATTTTTGACAGAGAGAGATGAAGGCCTACTTTTCATCGTGGCACAAGCTTTACTGAGAAAAACTCTTTTTGTGCATGCAATATTGACTAGGGAGAAGTCTTCTTATGTGGCACACATATAATTTTCTTCACCCTTGAACTCATCATCAGGGATAAAATTTTCTCTAAGGTGACCAACCCTTTAGGCAGCTTATTTGACTTCAGTTGAATCACTTGGTCACCATAGTTTTCATGCAAGTCAGCTTGCATGCTTGATGAGAACTCAGCTTCATTTTGGATGAACTCAATGATATGCGCATCACTGTTAAACACTTTCCAGCTGGTATTGTTGTCTGGAATGGATGGTCTGATCACCATCTTAATGTGTTGAGTGTTTCCTTTGACAAAGTCCTCAGTAGGAGAGAACTATGAACCAAGCGTGGCCATTTGATCAGCTTCCTTGTTCATTTTTTGTGGCACCACCTGTAGATTTAGAGCATCAAAGCTCTCAAGGAGGTCCCAAACTCTATGTTTATAAGCTTTGAGAAGCTTATTCTTTTCCTGGAACTTGTTGGTAACCTGGTGGATAACCAATTTTGTGTCCCCAAAGATCTACAACACCTTAATCCCTTTCTTTTCAGCAATAAGAAGGCCATGCACTAATGCTTCATATTCTGCCACATTGTTAGAACATGTAAACTGCAACCTATGAGTGAAGAATAATTTCTCATCCTTAGGAGAAATGAGAACAACTCCTACTCCCACACCATTTCTGCTTCTGGAACCATCAAAGTATAACTTCCATAGACCAGGTTCAACTTGGTCTTTCTTGAGCACATGTGGCAACACAACTTCTTCTTCAAGAATGCAGTAAGTACCAAGCCCAATTTCATAGGCTTCTAGTTCTTCAGCATATGGGTCAAATTTATGGTGCCTCTCCACCCATTCATCAAGTACTAGATCAGGAATAGAAGGTGGAAGAGGATGCTCTTCAGGAACTGAAGCTTGTTCTTGGATTAAACAGTTGGCTTGGAGAGGGGATGGGACATATGACTCTACATGATAGGAAAATATTGGCTCAGCTTATATGGTAAACCTGGGTACCATACCTTGTCTTGAGTAACATATGGGACCAATCAGACGACAAGTAACCACCCACTTTTGTAGTAAATTCTCTTGATAGACATAGGGAAAACAAAGGAGGTAAGTCAATGATTGACACATCTTGAGTTATGGTGAGGCTTGGACATGCATGAAGGGTCAACTCAAGATCCTTGATGATTCCTAAGGTAGTAACAGTTGAACCATCAAGTTGCAGGACTCCTTTTTTCAGGGGGCTATACTTAAGACCTAAGACATCAACTATCTTCTTAGGCATGACAGAAGTACTAGCACCTGAGTCTATCATGCAATTATGCACTAGGTGTTTTCCTATGATCAAGGACATATAGAAGGGTGGGGTTTTAACAACTTTACTTACTTATTTCTCCTCTTCTTGGTAGATGTTGATAGAAGTGTGTGGCTTCTAAATAGTTGGATCAGTGTGTGGGAGTTGCGCCAGAGCTTCATGCAATAGGTCACGTTGAGATGGAATGGTTAGGGCATCCCACATTATGACATTTATATTTTTCTTCTTCATCTGGTCCACAATGCTAAATGGAAGACCCACTGACTTTTCCATTTAGGGCACAATGACATCCTTTCTTGACTGTCTAGGTGTGGAGGTAGGGGCTTTAGCCAAAGTTGAGGCTTGACCTACCAAAGGAGGGGTGTGCATCACTTCTAAAGGAGATTTGTATGGGGCCTCTTGTATAGGGACTTGAGAATTTTTACTACTGGATGCCTTGGCTGCATCTTTCTACTTCTAAGGGTCTGCTCCACTTGTGTTACTTGGGATTGTGACCTGCATGCACTAGACTCAAGCATTCTTCTTCTTATATCTTTTGTTGTCTACAACTTGGTCACGTGGTCTACTTGTGTCCTCTATAGCTTGGTTGATTACACAGAAGTCCTCAGCACCAAAGAACATCAAATTTTCCTCAGGAGGAACTTCTGGCCTTTCTTGGTTTTCTACTTCAGGAGCACTTGTTGAAGGCTCACAGGTTGAAGCATTCTGGATCATGTAGGCTTGGTGCACGTGCAACATTGGCACAGTGATATTGACTATGAGGCATGTTGCAAGGGAAGCACCACTCTGACTCCTGTGCCAAATTGTTCTGAACTGGAACAAGCGCCTGACTTGCACTGGGTGCTGGAAGAGAGGGCGTGGGAGGAACAACTTGCAAGGGAAGATGTGCACTAGCATGCCATCTATCATTCTGCTGGTTGGGCGCGTATCTTTGGTTTCCATATTGATTCTGCCAAGGCTGATTTCTTTGGCTATGCACCTGATTAGAACTTCCTCTATAGGCTTGCACCTATTTTTTTCTCTAATGATATGACTTTATTTGAAAAATTTCTAATCAGGGTCTTCAATTCTTCATCTTCTTTTTGTTGCACTGGAGAGTAGGATGTTGATGCAATAGGTTGTGCACTTTGTTCAGGAATAGGAATAGGGGCCAAAGAAGGTTGGGGTGCTTGTGACATTTCTGGGAACAAGGGCATAGGTGGTCTAGGAGCTATCTTTCCCACCTGAATAAGACTATTTTCTGCCCTTACTACAATATTATAAGTAGCTGGTAAAGTCCTACCTCCCATAGATTGAATCATGACTGAGATATCATTGTTCAACACCTTTAGATAATACAGAAAAGCATGTTGGGTTGTAGGTCTTACCACAAGAGGGATTTAGTCCCAAGTCTTCTGAAATCTGATGTTGAAATCAGTCATCTGCTCATTGGGTGCCCTCCTTGTTGTTGTCAGTTGCTCCACCAAAGATAGGTGATCTGACTTATCTTCAAAATAATTGCAAAGAGCTTGTTCCCAAGCTCATCCAGGTGGAAATAGATCCAAGTCTCAAGCCTTAGTACCATTGAAGCACTTTTCCTTTGAAAGAGGCCACAAGTAGCCTAACTGCTACATCGTCATGTGTGATCAAATAGAGTGAACATACATTTGCTACATCCTGGATATGCTCCTAAGGGGTGACTTGATTCTCACCAGTAAAGTATGGAATACTTTTGAGTGCACCATTTGGCATATCATGTTGCATGGCCAGAACCAGGGGACTTCCTCTGGTGAAGTTAGCAAAGTTCCTTAGTGGAGGAGGTGGTTGATGCACCATTGCAGGGTGCTCTGGTTGTCTGTTGTGAGGAGGAGTTGAATGGGTGGGTGCACGCTAGAGATGGAGATGCATGTGTGGGATTTCTGGAATGAACTCTTCTTGGGGATAGCTAGAGGTACTCGAAAGAATCTTCAGCTACTGCACTTCTCCTTGTATGCACTCTTCTCATGAAAGGCACTCAGGGCTGCTAAAATAGAGATCTGCAAATGTTGGGAGTCACCAGATGTGTTGAAATGAGCCTCCAAAGGCTGAAATACTAAGTCCACACACCAGAACTTAGCAATATGAAATTTAAGCTTTCATTGTTGGTCCCACCGGGCATGCCAGAAACTATTGGTCATCAAACTTGCACCTGTGTCTTGGATCTAGAAGAACCGAGTTGTTTGTGACAACAATGGAACCATCCCCAAGTTGTGGGACCTTTCACACTTGGGAGGGATCTCCAGAGAAGGTTGGTTCCTCTATCGATTCTATATTGCTACTGCTACTCCTAGTGCTGAAAGGGAAACTAAGCTAATAATGCCAAGGGACCAGGGATAGAAGGATAACATGAAAGGAAACTACACTAAAAGGTGATAGCACAAGAAAAGAGGGATGAACACTATCTATTCTGAGTGAAAATGAAGGGAAATGTGTGAAAGAAGGCTAGGCACGTGTAGCACCACTTAAAATGTATTTACCAGATTAGTTTCATGGAACACAACTAAATAAGGAGCTGCAAGGGATGTGAAATGGCACAACAAGCACACAATGCAAAAGAAAAGGCAAGAAGAAGGAATGAAAACATGTTAGGATAGAGAATAGTCACAAAATGATGCTTCTATTACTTCCAGAAATGCACAGAGCTGTTACAATGGTGAAAGAGGCTGATATCCACATGCAAGAGCCAGATCTAGAGGTCTGCAACTCAAAATACAGAAAATATGAAGTCCTTAGCAAAGTGCGTAAGGATCCAAAATGTCCGATGTTAATAATGAGCCCAACTCTTACATTTATAGATGAATCCATGGAAGAAGAAGAGAAGGAGGGAAAATCTGAATTTGAAATGCAACCACCAACAAGAAGCATTCAATGCCTACAAATCCACCTACAAATTTGTCAAATGCACTTCCCTATGAGAAGGAAGGAGGGTGGATCATATCAAATCAGGTGGTTGGAGTAATTAGATCTACTCATTAATGCTCAGAAAGATGTTTTCCCATTTCTCACCTACCAGATCCACCAAGAATTTGAATTTGAATGTCTAGCACTGTAGCCTATGTCAGTAGCTATCTGACAAGTCTAGGCATGCACCAATCAGAGCTCTGTGGTAAAAGATATGACTATCAGAAGTTTTTCAGATTCATCAGTGCATGTAAAACATGTGGGTATGGATTGGCTGAAAGGATGACCAATTGTGTAAATGTTTTGTCATTTCTGCCACATGTCACTCATTGATTTGTTGCAAGGATCGCGTGCCCTATTGGCATGCTTTAACTAGTTGTGCGTGGCACACTCAAGCATGTCAAAATGACATGGCATGAAAGGGCACAAAGGAGGGTGCAAATATATGCACATGGAAGAATGAGGTGTGGGAGGAATATAGAAGGAAGGTGTGCACAATGCACATGAGGAAATGAGGAAAATTGGTGAGCAGAGAATGCATGGTCAAGGCACAACTATTAAAAAGTAATATGTGGGGCGTGCGAGGGCCAGGGACTTAGTTGATTGAAAAAGTGCAAGGCACGTGTAGGGATGCACACAAGGAAGGTGAATGTGCAGAGGATGCATGCAAGGGAGGAGTGGAACAAAGAGGAAAAGGAAAATGAAAGGGGAGAAGGGGAAGTGCATGAGGAAATGTAACCAAGGGAATGTGCCAAGTGAATCTTGAGTGCATGTAACCTTGCAATGAAGAGCTTAGAGCCAGAAGATGTATATAAGTGTATAAAATGAATTAATAACACTTGTAGTATATGAATGTTGATGGCCCCAGTAACCATTGTGGGACTAGTAGTAGCTGAGCATCCATGTTGCGTGTAAGAGACATGTATCTGTAATTACAACTAGAGAAGGACGTGAACGCACATGTGTGTATGGTAAAGATAACGACATACAAGAGATCTATCTAGCATGTGTAGTAAACTGAACATATACAAGAAAATGAAAGAAAAAGTAAAAACAACCAAGATATGCAGTATGTCGTGGATGGATGGAATATAATGTAAGATGGATGATAGGAGCCGTGTGCCCCCTGAGTGAATGGATTTATATGCAATGAGGTTCATTTCATTTTCCCACTCAGCAGTCAAGAATGAACCATAAATGAGAGTTCGTCATTGGGAAATGGTCTAAGTGTGTATTGTGTGTAGCACATTGTGATGAATACGTATGCATAGTGATGATGATATATGACCTAGAGATGAATGCATATGCATGACGCTGTATCCGAAGTGTATATCATGACAATATGATTAAAGGGGTGATGATTTATCCTAAAGCGTATATCATTACAAGATGAATATAGGGAGTGGTGATGTAGCCTAAAGCATATACCACTAAAAGATGATGAAATATGTGACCATTTAGCCTATAACGTATGTCACTAACCTAGGAATGTCACATGATAGAAGATTGAATGATGAACATGTGAGAATGACAAGGTCCATTTTTGATGTATACCCTCAACAATCTAGTATGGATAGTGAGACTAGAGTGTGTCATCGGGTAATGAGTGCAATGTGTAGTAGAAGAGGTAGTATGTGTAATGACGAGAAACGACCATGTGATGTGTAGAATGCATGCAGTGTAGTGTATACTGTGCAATGTGTGGGGTTCATGGGTAGTATGCCCTCAATAATCGAGTGTGAACCGAAGCACAAGAGTGTGTCCTTGGGTAATGGTAATGATAAAGTATAGATGAATATGTCTATGCAAAGAGATTGTGTTGATGCTAATGTAGGGGGGATGTGTTGGATGTTATTCCCCCTAAGTGTATAACATGAAGAATACAATTATTTAATGTCATTAAAAAGGTCATCAGTGTCAAGATCAAAACCATATGGTGTTGCATCAGAACCCTGATAAGCTATAGTGTTGGATTGCCTGTTAAGACGTAGGTGGTGCATGCCTATGGCATACTTCTCATTAGTAAATGGAGGTAGTGGGCATCCATGTGCATACCATCGAGTGATATTTTGTGTATACCCCCAAAAAGAACTATTGAAAATGAATATATGACCAAAAGGCATAGGAAATGAGATATCAATATTGTCAGGATCCAATGTACCCCTATATAGTTAAGCCAAGACTCCCCTAATGTGAGTGGATAAGATCAAGGCATGCGTAATAGATAGATAGTAAGGTGAAAGACACACAAATCATAAGCAATGGTAATAGTGATGAAGCCATAATATAGATGAGGATCATTAGTAGGAGGATAGAGGTCCTCAAAAGCAAATCCGAGTCGAGCTAGACCATCATGTGAACATATAGTGACATCATATGTAGGATCAAATGGAATATGTTACCAATAAGAATCATTCATGAAAAGTGTGCAAGTAAATGGTGGGCATGCTAATGGAGGTGACACATGTGAAGGTGTAGGTGATAGAGTGATGTCTATAAACTGGATAGACCCCCGATAAAGAATCATAATAGTAGTAGTAGCAAGGGGAGTCGTTGGTGTAGGAGGAATAACATATATCACACAAATAAAACCTTCAAGTGGTGGCAAGTGATGTGGTTCGTCCATAGGTTGAGGATCATATGTTGTTAGAAGCTTGATCACAATATTGGAATGGATTGCGTTCATGAAAAACAATATATTCAATGCCCTCATGTAGGAATTTAACACAATGATGGATAATAGAAGTGAAAATTTTCATAGCATGGAGCCATGGCCTACCAAGCAAATAATTGTAGGAGATTGGGAAGTCAATGGAAAAGAACACAGTGTTGAAAGTTTTGGTCTTGTACCGATAGGTAATGTAATGTGACCAATACATGGACGAACAAAACTATCACATGCACACAGTTAAAGACAAGATGGCCTAACATTACAAGCAAAAATACCTAGCTTCTCAAGGAATGACACATGACATAAATTGAGTTCAGATCCATTATCAATTAAGGTGCACTTAATACCCATATCGTGAATGTGACACATGATATGCAAAGGTGGGTCATTACCGAAAGTGTTAATATCAGCAGGAGGACTAGATTTGAATGCGATATATTGAGAAAATGCATCAACAAATGTTTGATAAACCAATTCAAGATACATATCGACACGAATGCAAGTAGTAGCAAGAAGATGTTGGAATCTATGCCTTAGATCAAGATTTGCAAACAAATAATCATTGATTGAGATAATCATGGTGACTAGGCTCTAGGATGATAATAAATGAGTGAGGATCCTATAAGCATGAATATTGAGATCATGTTCACCAAAATAATTAAACTATAATGGAAAATGGGGGCCTAATTTAGTTTAATCTAACGTTATGCAAAGAAATAAATAATAGCTAAATAAATGAAATAATTGACCCAAGTAACTAAATAAATGAAATATGAAACCCTAGATGTGAAAAGAAGGGTTAGAGAGGCCTTAGCTGATCCGTAGATGAGACAAGATTGTCTCGTAGTTAAGACTGGATAAACAGAAAGAGGAAACTACTACACCGAGGCTTAGAAAACTATAGACCCAAGCTTTCTGAGCAGACTGGGAACCTAGAGAAGGATGGGGGTGCCTTGGGAACCTTTATTTGAGATCTAGGTGCCCTAGTCTATGTAGGAGGTCTAGAAACCAATTTTGTAGAGTAGCTAAATGATGCGAAACCTTCCCTGCATGTCATGTTGATTTTGTTAGATTATGCTCGATGTTAATGATAATTAGAGATGGAAATAGCACCTGCAAAACCCCAAACCAAGCATCAAAACCCTAAAAAAGAAAGATGCATATGAATGGGTCGGACTATCCTCAATGGCCACAATGGTGGAATTACTAACCAAACGCTGCACTACATTTCAGACCTAAATGTAGTTCTAGGTGTGTGTGTGTGAAAATCGTGCCATAGGTTCTCTTGTGTCAGCCACACTTTGTGAAGTAGCGAATACTAACCAGATGTAGAATGTAAATAGATGTTGCATGGAATAAAATAAACTCCCCTCCTATGAAGTGTGATGTAAATGAACCAACCTTGTACCTTGTGATGGAGCTAGATGGATGCAAATGGAGCTCTAGATTCCTTGGATGGATGCAACCTTAGGTGGAGATACTAGTGCTTAGTGTTTGGTCCCTCATTATGGTCTGATAAATTTATATTTATATGGTTCTCTTGTTCTAATTTCATAATTAACCCCAAAAAGGCTGACCACTTAAATATGGAAATCTCAAACGGCTAAAAATGCCCAAAATATGAGTGCAAAGTGCAAAGAGGATCAGGGCGCCCAGATGGGACCAGGGCACCTGAGGTGCCCCAGTCTTATGCTGGGTGCCCTAGTCAAGGATAGGAAGAACACAATAAAAAAATTGATTGGGAAAGTACTGCGGGAGGTTGGAAGTGAATACATAAAGAAAATTAAAATGGCCGAAGGACATGGGTTAATTAGTACTTTCTTCACTCAAAAACCATATGAATAATATTATGAGACCGAGACTAAATAATACCCAAAGTGCATGATTTTGTGTCTATAATCATTAATTCCGGCAAGTAAGATGAACCAAAATATTTATCATAGGTACAAAAACCAAATAACACACTGATGTTCTGAAATCATTTAACGCATCACAATAAAGTAACCTCATACTACACAACATAAAATGGGTAAGTTATAAATGTCAAGTACTCTATGAATGCTTGACGACAAGTATTGTAACATGGTTGGGCATGTAACTATGTGTAAGTGTGTATATCCTCTTCAAGATATACATACACACATATAGTTGTATACTCAACTATACAATAATGTTTATTCCCGTGCCTTTTCAAACCACTTTCCATATTATAACATAACCTTGCAACGAAACATAATGAAAATGAGAGATGTGACATACTTCCCCCTTAATGAATCATTGTTTCGATGATTTAACTCATTAATAACAATCAGAATAATCAAACACATATTAATATCCTAAAGCTAAGGAGAACAATAACATTTCCATCCAAATACTCAAATTTTTCCAGATTTGAGATCATCTACTTTCAAATTTATTGGTTGTAACAACCTTTCAACCAGTAAAAACTGTCACAAAGTCAAAAATATGACATAATTTTGTCATTGCAGTCAGTCATAATATACAATAATATTTAGTATACATAACAAATATTCAAAAATGGTTTCCCAACGTTTGAATCCGTTTTCCCCCCGCTCCGCGTCTGCTCCGCGGCTGCTCCGCGTCTGCTTCGCGGTTGCTTCACGGCTGCTCCGCGTTTGCTCCGCGGCTGCTCCGCAACTGCTCCGAGATTGCTCCGCGACTGTTCCGCGGCTACCATGGTTTCTACGCGGGCTTCATCTAAAAAAAGGGTTCGAGGAGGCACGAGCATTGCCAGAGGTTCACCCCTCTCAGTTCGAAATGAGGTCCCTATTAATGGCGGCGAGAAACCAGTGGTATCTGTGGGAGGCGGATGCAAAAATGTAGAGGAAAATAAAGCACCAATCTCATGGATTGGTATGGCTTGCAATACTAACCAAGACCCCCATATCAAAACAGGGGTGTTCACTCATGGGACAGGTAAAGATGGTTCAGTCAAAGATTCATTATCTCCTTTAAAACTCAATACTGGTAACTGCAGGTTGCAAGAGACTAAGAGTGGATCTGGTGATGGAGGAAGAGGTACAGGGGTAAGCCAGAACCAGGACAATCTAAACAGCAACAATAGGTCCAGATCTTATGCTTCAGCGGTCTCCAAACAGAAGGAGAATGTCAGAAATGAGCTCTTAAAACCCTCCCAGGAGGTCCCGACGCTGAAAATCGAAGAGGATTTACTTCTAAAGGTTCTTAAGGAGGAGGAAAATCTCTCCCATCTGGGGCTCATATGCAGATTTCACAAATTTTGGCCTAAGCTTTCTCAGCTTCATGAATGGATAGCCCAGAGATGGAGAGAAAAAATACAAGGTAAGATTGAGCTTTATCCTTGTGCTAAAGCTTACTTCATTGCTGTCTTTGAAACCCCTGAAGATAGGGATTTAATTTTTAGTCAACATTGGGTTTAGGGGGAACATGGGCTTATGTCCAAACCATGGTATCCATCTTTCGACCCATTAAAGGAGTCTTTTGATACCTACCCGATTTGGGTTCGTCTACCAGGACTCCCATTGCAGCTTTGGAACAGATCTTGTCTCATTGCTATAGGGGATACTTTAGGCTCATGTGTAGCAGTTGATGATAAGACCTCCATTCAAACCCATACTACTTATGCTCGAATCCTGGTTGATCTCGATACCTCCAAATGTTTACCAGCAGAAATCAATCTTCAGATTGGAGCCAGGCTCTGGGTGCAGAGGATAGACTATGAGAGACTTGCCTTCAGATGTAGGCGTTGCTTCCAAACTGGTCATGTTACAGATGACTGTGAACACTCCAAACGTAAGACCAAAACAGCCTGGTGGAGGGATTCTCTACCTGAACATCTTACAATCGACTCAAATCCGGCTAAGGATTCGAGTGCCCCCCTGCAAGCTAACTCACCCATCATGGTTGATTCACAGACCAATACAGAGAAGCCTCCAGATTATTCTTTACAGGCTGCTGATTCAGTGATTAAAGATATTCCGACCTCCCATTTGGGTCACTCCCCCATCAAACCTATTGCAGTTTTTCCGACTGTAGTGGATGTGGGAAATCAGGAATGGACAGTGGTGGATCGGAAAAAGAAGGGTAATGCCAAATCTAAATCCCCCACCATATCAGACAAGATTTGATTCTTGTCTTTTTGGGCGCTATCATTGCTACATTTTGGCTTATGGCCTGCTACGCAGTTGTTAGGCAGCTGTGTTGTTGTTTTGTTGCAGTTTTGTTGCAGCTGGTTTGCTTTTGTTGGTTCCTTCCTTGTCAGTTTTTGTTGGGCTCTTTTGTGATGATCGTCTGGTTGTTTTCTCCGTTAGTGGTCGGCCGGAGTACATTGTTATCATTTTTGTGGCCGGACCACTGCGTGTTTGCTGTTTGATCACTGTCCAGCAGGTGTTTATTTGCTGTTGTGTTGCTGTTGTTTGTTTCTTTGCAGACTGCGTTCTGCACTTGGTCCTTATTGTTATATCAGGATGTTGATCCTTTTTTTCGAGCTTTATTTTCCTATTCTGGCTTCTGAGCCTTGCTGTACAAGGGTATAGTCCCTTTCAAAAAACTATTTGCCAATAAAAAAAAAAAAACAAATATTCAAAAATAAGTTATATATTGCTGGAACAAACAAGGAAAACTCTCTTTTTCAATTCATCCATGTTTTCTCTAAGTTGTGAATTCATTAGAACACTTATCTTTTCAGATCTCTCCCCATGTAGTTTGTATTTTCTTTTGAAATGCACCCAATAATATTTCACTCTCCAACTGGCTTTACCACAATAAATCCATGGATTTTCTCTTTCAAGAATTTACTTATAAGAAAAATGTTTCATCCTAAACACTTCTTTCTACCCAAGGATATGGAACATTATGCATTCTAGACAATTTAGGTGAAAAATCTAACCTTACAAGATACTGGAATTGTTTCCCCCAAGACTTTCAAAGGATTACACACATCCAAATGATAATTTTGGCATCCCTGCCTTATAATTTAGTGCTCCTTTCGGGTTTCACCCTCGGAAGACTTTTTTCTGAAAACCCATATTTTCAAAACTTAACCAGTCAACAGTTTCATTACTTTCATAAGCCCAAAATATGTTGTATAAAGTAGTTCCTTCTTGATTTATATTTTTGGATCCTTGTCTAAAGGTAATTATACTCTTTATGTATAGGAATAATTCTTTTCTTTTTCACACTTACCACTTTTTTTATCATCAAACATGTTGTTTTCATAGTCCTTATATGTTGATAACATATACCATTTTCAATTGTTTCTTTACTTCTTACAAGATAATTTGTGTTCTACAGGTAACTTCAACAGAAGTATGCTTCACATGACTCTTCATATCAACCATTTAGTAATTTTTTAATATAACTTTACATTGTCCTCTCATATTGGAACAAATATCTAGATGACTATGCTAGCTTGCATCAAAATTAGGCCGAGTGAAGATATTTTCCAGCACCAATTAGTTTGTTTCCAATATTTGAAAGGTTTCCCAGTAGGTACTGCTTCAATTCCTGCAAGTCATACTCTTATGGAAACAAGTTCCATATGGTGGGGAGCATAGTCCAGTTCATACTCTTTCAACTTTCTACTTTTATAAGCAATAACCATTTTTTTTTTTGCAGAGGCGTTCCACCCAAGCCCCTTGCCTAAGGAATTCCATTACCCCGACAAAGTTCCTATTAGGATATGGAACCTTCAAAACAAGTTTTAGTTTATTTTCAGCATAAGAAATGACATTTCTAACTTTTCAGTTAACAAAAATACTTTCCACACCATAGTTTTAGAAAACGTGTATCCTTGAAAAAATATACTCGATTATTTTAACCACTTATAAGTAGTTTATTTATACCTAATTCAAACAATCAAAATTTTATTTGATATTAAATTAGTGATCAAAAAGATCATGAGGTGATCCTTACTTCCAAACAGCTATGGTCACATATCCCATTACAACCAAGTAATCCTTAGTAACATTTCGTGATGGATGTATTTAATTCATACATAAATCAAATCCTTTTTCATTACATTTCAAAGGATCAAACATCATTACTAAGATATAGTTCTGAAATCACTTTTCCAAATAAACCATCTCATGTAAACATCTTCAATAACAATTCATTACCCAAGCCAAACATCACTTGATAACAGTGTTCAAATCCTAAAAGGATTTTATATTCATTAAGTCATCTCAACAATTCTATAAAAAAATTGTTGATGAGAAAAACTTCCTACCTAGCTCGAGTGAGCTACAAGAACATTTTATATCTTATTGGCGAGCTTGTGAGAGCTCTAAACATTGTAGCACGTAAAACATGATATTAAAGGAGTATACATTCATATGAAACAATCATCTAATATGTATATCTATATTTTAATGCAAAAATAGGCTCTACCTAACTTGACCTGGATCTAAAATGATGGGTCAGATGGTTATCAGTTGAATTTAAATTTCAATAGGATATATACACATCCATTCGGTTACAAACTATTTTATCATAATATAAAACAGCGAAGGGTATTAACTTAGATATTTGCTAATAACAATGTCTTGAGATGATACGAATATTAAAAAATTAAAGCACTGTCATAAACCATACTCCTTCAGAGAACAATAGGCTATAACCCAACCATACTTGACTGTGATTTAACATAGTTCTAAACTTAAAGGGGGGTTGTTTTATATGAATGCTAAACAATATGTACCAAATCATTCATATTACATGTGTTTAAATCCAAATACTCAAAATAGTAAAAGTATATCATACCCTTTACACTTAGTAACATTATGGGTTTTTGTTAAAGTTTGACAAGCATTCATCCTATTTTGGAACTCATAGTTGTATAAACTAGTACTATCAAAATGTATTAGAATGAGGAAATACTAAATTCAAGTATATACTCGTATAATTCACATTCAATTCACATAACATATGAATGATTCGAAATAAAAAAAATAGCTGAATGATAAATACATTTCCTTATCAAATACTTATGTTTAATTTCGTATTTAATAACATATTAGTACCAAAGAGATAAAACTATATTATATTTTATATTTCATATTAATGCAACATATTTTAGGTTAGATAGTCCATGATATCTAATGATAACATGATCATTAATTTTCCCTAAAATCTCAAATAAGACTTGTGATAACAACTTAGTTCCAGATTTTGAAATCATTGGTAAAATCAATCTTGTGTTTTTTAAAAGAGAGTTCCTTTCTATGCCATGTATGTTTGTTGTTTCCTGCATACCTCCTAATAATTAATTTGTCTTTCAAACCTTAAATTGTTGATTTACGTTGGGGCATCCAATGTCAGTCAAAGAGTCACAAGCCCCTAAACGAGTTTTAGTATAACTCCAATTTCATGATGAAGTTAAATAACGTCAATTGTGTATTGACAAAAATAGGTATGCTATTGTTTTTACAAAATTTTCCTCATGTGAAAAAGAAAATATTAGATTTATCATTTAGTTTTCAGCTAATCATGAGATACAAAGAACTCAGTTGTACTATTATTATACTAAAACAACAATAGGAAGTCTTAGATAAGTTACATCGCATCTAGTTAGGAATAACTTGGTTCCTTTTCTTAGCGGTTTAGCCACTGCAAAAAACATAATCAATTGCTAATTGTTTTTCCATTGTTACTTTAGGAATTTTCATTATAATAGTGGTCTCCTTCTCCTATGAGACATCCTTTAGTAGGTCCTTTTTTTACCGCGTTCATTTTTACCACATGCAATGTTGTTCTATGCATTCTTTCTTGTTATTACAACATGTTTTACTGCTATTTAATTCTTGGCAGTCCACATTTTACCACCATATATTTTCCATCACCTTTTTCTTAATAGTTAATGGTGAAGAAGAGATAATTCTCTTATTACGAGTTAGAATTGATTGCATATTTTGTTCTAGCCTTTCGGCTTCTCTGAACACTACTTCCACAGTAAACAATCCATATTTTCTACTTCATCACCTATTTTGGGTTAAATTCCATATTGAATTATAGTTCAAAAATATACCATCAAAGACAGTTCAACACTCATTCCCTCATTGATTGCTACCAATCATTTCAAGTTGTTTTATCTTAACTGATCATTTCTACTCATTACCAACATCTCAAGGGAAACTATCTGGTTTTGAGTATTATGAAGGATTGTTAATTTTTTTATCCAACTTCTTCACCACCAAACCTATAGTATAATCTGGTCCAGTTCATTCCCCATGGTTCATCCTTCTTACAACCATCATATTATGTTATTAAGAATAAGATGTTCAGTTAGCGTAATGACCCATTGTGTCCAAGAGTTGCAACCTTCAACTCTGATACCAAAATAAAACACGCAGATTATGCTTCAACAAACTAAGGGTATTTTTTTATATAAACCATTACTTAATTATATGCCTTCAATGATTATCAACACACATCATGTTAATACAACACAATAATTCGGTTTACAAAATCCCTTAATTCTTATTATGCTACAATGATTAACATCATACTTAGATAAACATTAAGTAGTCCAACATTAAATAATAATCCAAAATCCATCTTGACAACCTATGATAACAATGTGTAATTACATGAGTCTCAGATCTCCACAATCCCCCTTAAATAATCTTACGAGCTAATATAATTTTTATACCTTTGGTTAGACTCTTTTTGTAGGTACAAATATCCTATGCATCTTCTTAGTGTCAGCCAGTGAACCATGCAATTACAACACACAACTCAAAACACAATTAAAATAAGAAATGGTGAACAAACAATGCAATCAGTCATTGCACTACTATGTGCATAGTTTCGGCATCATGTTAGCAATCCTAGTATCATGACTACACATAAGACACTCGAAACTTGTCTCCCTTTCACCGCACAACCGTCTCAACATAGTATTAGGATTATTTTTTGTTGTCTTAGTATTAAGTTTATAGTTAACCAATTTAATTTATTCATTTCCAATAAGGTATGCTTTCCTCCTAAGGATAGGTTAACCAAATTTCATTACGTTATTCAATTCACATTAGAGGTATACAACAATCTCATCGACTCACAAAAGGAAGTATGTACCTCTTATCACATGGTCATCAAATGATATAAGATCATTAATTAGGTTTAGTCAAGTAAAAGGCTTAAACCATTTTATATCATTAATTAAACATTATCAATGCTCATTAATAGACATTTATACATTTCAGTTTTCCTAAGTCAGATATGTATAACTGTACTATTTTATGTGTTTAAAATATACCTTCATACTTGTTCCATATTGTTGTAACTACTTTCATGTTGAAGTACACCAGAATCAGGTATGATCTTACGACAATACGTCTTAATCTCGAAAGTGTAAGTTCCTACTATTAAAAGGGAAGCTATATGTTTTCTCGTTATTTCTTATATATAAATTGATGTTTATGTTCTTGTTTATGGGTACATCATATATACTTAATTTCTTTAAGTATGCTTTCATGTTTCTTGTTTATCTTACTGTTTCATTATGCATTCAATTGATCATAACAACATCTTAAATACATCAATAATCAAATCGTAATGAAATAAAATCATCATATTGTGCTTACAACATTGCATTCATATTTTTTTGTAATTTTGGCATTCTAACATTTTTGTAAAACACAAGTACATTGTAAAAACAACAGATACTCATATAATGGAGGTTAAAACCTCTTTATTAAGGTAAATAATTATATTGTAATCACTAAAAAATGTAACAAACCTTTAAATACCTTATTCATTTGCGATGTAATACTTTCTCCTTTGTTCAAATACAAGTACATTTATTACATCATATAAATCAGTACAATATCAATAACGTATGTCATAATCCAGCTCATTACCATTTTATATTACTTTTCAAAATCTGCAATCTGAAAATAATAATTTAAACATGGTCAACTTCATGTAACTGGCATGGTTTACACAACTTCCTACCTAATTTCTTCATTACAAAGTAATTGATTATTAACTGACTCGATTTAATGATAACAATTTAAGTATACTTTATAGAAAAACATGTAAACTCAACATAGTGATCTAAGGGTATTTACAAGTTCCTTTCATTAACAACTTTTATACATTCCCTATTTATTATAACTAAACATAGAATTATAACTTATGCACAAGATACATCAATAAAACTACTTTCTTTTCAGTAACTACTAAGTAATACTAATGTCTCTAATGTACCCAAGCTATTTAGTAAGCTTACTTGTTAGCACAAATAGAAATAAGAGATAATATTTTTCCTTCTAATCCCAATCTTTTAAGTTGTTAACTTATACATGAACATTTCATAACATACTTTCCCTTTCAAGAGTATCTAGCTAGACTCATTATTGTTTTAGTTATAATACCATTTGCAAATATTTATTCTACCATATCTGAGTACACAACCAAGATTTAGACAAGGAAGTAATAAGAATATATTCATAGCGAGCATGCAACTCGCATATATCCCAAAATTTTAACCTTACTAAGATTATTAATTAAAAATGAAACCATTATCTTCTCAACACTCACTTGACACTAAAAAATGAAGTATATATTTACAACCATGCAAACATTGTCTAACTGGTATACCGTTGCAATAACACTTCTAAGAATAATGCATTGGAAATATTTTCATAAGATTTATAGCAAGCTTGACCCATATCCCTATTTGGTATCAACAAAAGAAAGAAATCCATTTCATTCATAGTAAGATCAATAAATTTTGACAGAGTTTCACTTAAGAGGAACACATTACCAAAAATTGATATATCACGACTTGAGTTTACTAAAAACATTAAAGTAATAAATAACCAAGTCTCAACGTCTAAAGAAGGGAAGAAATGAGTACAAAGAAGCCGTGACTGTCTTGTTTGATCTTCACATAAAAATCATATTAAATGTAAAATATTCAAATAATGATGTTTAAATTTAAAAGAAAAGATGTTTTTCCCAAACCTGGTTTACATCAAGACACAACGTGTCTATGTCTTATAAAAAGACATGATTTGAATCGAGCCCATGTACTAACAAGGTTTGATGACTACAATGTCATAGGTTCACACCCAAAACTCAATATCTCAAACATGAAAACTTACATGAAGAATTTTTAACCCTTTGTTTTTTCCTTCCTTATATCTGCTAAATGCCTAGAATTGATCCTTCCTGCTGCCAATCACTATGACCCTGAATCTAGGTCTGTCAAAAACCAAACTAGTGAGGTGATGATTCGTTTGGATACTGATTATTATGATGACCTCCTCTAGCTACCCAAATTTTCTATATATGTCAACACAGATCCCAGGAAGTCCCAACAATCCTGGGATGACAACATGACTGACTGTATCAAACATAAAGCCCAATCCTTCTGTAATTAGGTTCCCCAAGACCTTGCCTCAAAGTGATGCCATCTTTGAAATTAGTGACACCATCACACTATTGAGCAGAGTTTTTGGACTCCCTGAAGCTAAATAATTTCAAGGGTGGATGTATCAATTCGTCATTATCATACGTAAAAATGAGCAATCCTTTGATTGGGGCGAGTTCATTAGTAACACAATTGATAATCAATTGAAAGAAGTACTGACTACAAAGAAGTTCTACATGACATCATACATCACTTATGTGGCAGCATGAATGATAGTATATCCTAGGTTAACCACAGTGGGTCTAGACCTTCTAATTATGTTTACAATTTTTATCCACATCTTTATCTAAAAGGAATTCAGACTCATTTCTGAAGAGTAAATGAAACTTTCTTTTACAACATCATTTGTAGATTGGACACAAATCTTTCCAGAAGGAGAGTTAATGATGTTACCTGGAATCTAGTCTCTTATTGGGGGTGTATCTTCTTACAATTTCCCACATTCACCTATCTTCGGGTAGGGGCATTCCAAGGTTCCCCGTTTTGGCTACCCAAATTTTTGAGTGATAAATGGGTCCTTATGGAATTGGTCAGACAATTGTTGGATCTTCATAAGTTCCAAAAAAGTAAGCACAATGAAGTAATTCATTTTCCCATCTCCATTGGACGATATACATGTACGTTAGTCATCAAGGCCAAGAATGTTTACATTGAGATGCAAGAAGACATTAAGAAGACTCTTCCTCCAAGGTCTAGTTTTGATTATCGTGGTGTTTTGAAATATTTTGGAACACTGCAGTTTCATGTCCCAAACATTGAATATATTTGGGTTGATTGCAAAGATGAAGTAGAAATCAAGAGGAGAGATAATAGTTGTTTGAATCTGAATAAGGCAACAATTTCTAATCTTGCTGACATTCTTGGAGATGCTATTGATGATGGATAATTCTTGGACCCCATGTATGTGCAAATGAATGTTGAGAATATGGGGTTTCCTCTCATTGATTGGTTGGTCAAGGAGCCTGCACCCATCAATGAGAGAGCTGTTTAAATTCTTCTTCAAACCAATTCTTGGTTGTATTCATCAAATATTCAACCTACAGATCCAAAATTCCCAAAATTAGTAGTCACTTTTGTGTCAAAGGCAGGCCCCTCTCAAGAATAAGGAGATAAGAGTGAAGTGCCTAAGAAGAAGTTAAATTTAAAGTTCTACAACAATGGAACTAAGACTCCTCTTCCTTCTATTGCTCCACCCACTTTTGTTGTTTTGGTCAATTCCCCTTCTCCTCACCATACACAAGAGACATTAGTCAACATCATGGTCACTCTACCTCCTCCTTCTTCCCCTCTCATCACTCATGTGGTCCCCATTGTGACCTTATTCCCCCATGTGGCTTTTTTTGTCACATCTCCTCCACATATTTCTTCTCCTAACCTTTCCTCTCCTCCACCATCTTCATCATTTCATATATCATTGGTCTCTGCATCCATTTCTCCTATTTCTTCTCTATTTCCCTCGTCTCCTCATGTGTCACTCATGGCAAAAGTCTTCTCATCCCTTTCTCCTCTCTCATTTGGGATATGTATGACTTTGGGTTCTCCTCACATAACCCATTTCCCCTCTCCTTTTGCTAACATTTCCTCCATTCCTTCTTCTCCTCCCTCATCCTCGGCCATGACCACTCCTATAATTTCCACTCCCCCATCCTTGATTACCACATTTCTTACTCCCTCAGTACCACTCTGATGATTACTAGTTCACCTCAACAAGTACCATCCTCTTTTGTTCCATCTTGGCTAATTAGCCAAACTCCAAAAAAGAGGAATATGAATGTTCCTCCATAGGATTTTGATTTTAGTTCATTTATTCCTTCCCCATCTCACACATCTAAGAAACCTAAGACCATTTCACACATCACCATTGATGCATCAGGTCAAAGGTTTGTTGAGATTGCTGCGCTCGCTGCTGGCAAAACCAAGGAAGACATCACGACTTCCAATTATCAGATAACTAAGGTGACACTGGGGAAAGTCACCACTGAAGGAACTTAACAGGATGTACATGTAGTCATGGATAATTTATTTAAGAAGCTCAAAGAAACCAAGGCTACTAAAGATGAGCTAAAGCAGAAAGTAGATCAACTGATAAGTATCTTGCTTAAGCTCTCCAAACCAACTCAGGTTCATGTCTCTTCTCTGACTCCACTATGCTTTAATACCTCATCCATGCTAAATATGGAAAATATTGGACAACAGGGCTGAGCAATGAACAACTGGATTCAACGTCTCTTGACTCAATGAAAAAGGTTGACCAAGGATGTTGTCGGTGTCTATAATAATATCGAAAGGAAAATGTTAGTCATTGAGAAGATGAACAATGAGCTCTTATAAGAATGCAACAATTGGGAGTTGACCTTAGAAGCTCTAAGTGAGCTTAAGAAGATTGATTTAGATATCTTGCCAGGGGATAATGGATGACAGAGACACGCACTTCAAGTTTTCCAAGGCCATTGAATTTTGGGTCAAGATTCTACATGAAGCTTGTGAGAAGCTTCAAAAGGCCATGGGGGAAGCAATCGATGTTACCAACGACATTAATGAAAAATTGGCCAAAATTATTTGACATGTCTTGGATGATGAATTGAATATGTTACCAGTTGATGACCTATTCAAAGAGTTTAAGGAGTTAATTGAAAAATAATCTTTAGTTGAAAATGATTTTGATTTGGCAGTAATTGACAAACCGATTCTATGAAAAAATGTTTTAAGCAGTTTGGCCAAGCACATTATAGGATTTCATAAGCTCCTCAAAAATATGGTCAACGTGTTCAAGACATGTAATGTTTTGAATCGATATTCTTGTGGACCTAAATAAAGAAACACAAGAGATGGTTCAAAAATTCTAGGAATATCATCTTAAGCAAGTGGAGCTAGATGGTGAAAAAGAAAAATCCGTTTGAAAGCTTTGCACCAGTCTGACGTGCAGGTGGGAAATAGAACCCACAAATTCAATCACCCATTTTGCAAAAGGTTTAGCACTTGCAATAGGCCTTAGAGGCATCTCATCTCTAGATCCAGGCTTCCCAAGGTGCTGACAATGATAACACGCCTTGAAATATTCTTTAATATCCTTGTATATGGTTTCCCACCAAATACCATCCATCAAAATCTTATGTGCAATGACATCTCCTACATAATGAATTCTTACAATTCCACCATGATCTTCTTCCATTATTTCCTCACACTCATGCTTCAGTACACACCAATGCAAAACTTCATCACAACATTACTTATACAAATCTCCACCAATCAACTGGTAAGGTGTCGCGTGTATTACAAGTTACTTCTTCTCTAATGTTTCCATTCCCTCAGGCACTTGTTCAGTGTGTAAAAAGACTACAATATCTTCCAACTCGGTGGGCGCGTGATTCAATATAAAGAGTTGAGCATTTGACATTATGTCCTCAATGCTCTACACATCCTCACCAGAATTTATTCTCAACAAATGATTAGGCCATGAGTTACTTTTTTATGGTTCCACAATCACTATAAATTGAAACTCCTAAAATAGAAGTATCCACCTGCAAATGTGCCCTTGTAAAACAAGCTTGTTGACCATATACTTAAGTGCCATATGATATGTGAAGAAAATAAATGTTCTAGCCAATAAGTATTATCTAAACTTGTGCAACACGTAAATCATAGAAAATGATTCATGCTCAGTAGTTGTATAATTATGTTCAGTTGGTGTCAACTTCCTGCTTGCAAAACAAACAGGGTGGTCTACAATTCCTTTACCTGGTTGTGCTAACATGATGCCAATTTCCATACCTGAAGCATCCTCATGAACATGAAATAGTGTGTCCCATGAAGGAAATCACAAAATAGATGCAGTGGACAACCTTTCCTTCAGTGTTTCAAACACATGTTGTTGCGCCTCGCCCCAATAGAATTTTCCCTTAGCCTTCAAAATTTCCTCCAAGGGAACGAAAATATTTACGCAACCCTTAGTGAATTTCCTGTAATATTTTGTATGACCAATAAATCTGCGCACCTCACTTTAATTGTTATGTTCTTCTGGTCCCAAGATCAAAATGACCTTAACTGGATCTACCAACAAGCCTTCCTTACAAATGATACGCCCAAACAAAGTGAGGGTGTCGCAAAGATACATTTCTTAATATTCAGAGAGATGCTCAACTTCCTACACTGCTAAAAAATAAGCCTCAAATTGTCACAATGATCCTTAAACAAACCATACACTTTCTAATCATCGAGATATACCTATAAAAAATAATGAATAAAGTCCTGAAATGTTTGTACGACAATGCGTAAAAATACTCTAGGCACATTCTTAAGTCCAAAGGGCATGAATGTGTATGCAAAGTTTCCCCATTCAGTGGTGAAATTTATCTTTTCCTGATCTTCCTTTTCTATGCGCACTTGATGATATCCTAAAAATCCATCAGTAAAAGAGTAAATCTTGTGCCCTTCAACTCCTTCTAGGATATCCTCAGTAAAAGGGGTAGGAAAAGGATCAATAACTCATGAATATTTTAATTCTCTCTATTCCACATAGATCCTTATCCTCCCATCAATTTTAATGCTTATTACCATCAAGATAACCCACTCTAATTCCTTAATGAGCTCAATGATACCATATTTCAACATCTTATCGATTTCTTCCTTCACCTTGACATGTAGATTAGGATTCATCTTGTAAGGCCTCTTCCTAATTGTGCGCCTTCTTTAAGTTTGATTCACATCTCTCCTAAAGAATGGTGTACTCCTTTTAACTCATGATAGCCTCACGGAAATAATTCCTGAAAGTCATGTAACAACTCAATAATCTTTGCAACCTCATGCTTAGACCAATAATCACCAATAATGGCCTCTTTAGGCTCTACATCTATCCCAATGTTAACCTTCTTTGTTTTCATAGGCTCATGATACACACACACCTTCTCATCTTCGGTGTCCATCACGTCGCGCATACCTTCAATGTAGTTAACATCTAGGTTATTGTCCTCATCATCATCTATTGTGCATACCAGTTTACCCCTTTCTTTTTCTTCCCAGGCACAAACCATTTCTTCTCCTTCAGTCTCTTCAAGGCACGCCTCCAAATCCAACTCTCCAAACCTATCCAAAATAAATTCCTCAGCCTTTGTGCTATCTCTCAAAGTAAAGCACTTGATAAACTACAGTGCTTCATAGATTAAGGGTTTAGTAGAAAATTAATCAAAATTATGGATCATACTTGAGGTCATCTCCTGCCAATTAACTGTCTCCCATGTCAACTCTGCATAGACATACCACATGCGTGTGCAACCACTTAGGGTCATGTAGAACTTATACACCCATAGTGATGGTGATAAGGCCTCTTGCCCCTCCTTCCAGAGCCTCTCACACTTCTGAACGTGGCGGGAAGCATAATCCTTCCAATAGAATTCACATATCTATGAAGGCACATTGCTCCTTAAAAAATTAGTACAAAAGGTGATTCTCACCTCTCACCATTCCAATAGGTTATCTCTGTCTGTAGTCCACCAACGCATTGCTGTCCCGCGCAAGGTATAAACCAGATTTTTTTTTTTTCGCCTTCATCCTTTCACTGGACCTCTACAACATGTAAAAATACATCAAGATTCCCTCCACTAATGTATAGAGGTACTTGGTTATGACTCAAGCACCAAACAGCATGCGACCTGATCACGCGAGTAATAATATTCTTTATCTCTCACCCAACTACTTCATATGTTCCATGTGCTTAGTTATCACAAGAAATACTTGTGGTATCACTAACTGAATGAGCATCATCCCATTGTATCACTCCTTCCTTATATGGCTCAATCACCTTAGGGTCTCTGATTGTACATGCATATATCCTATTCAATTATTCCTCACTCAACAACTCAACATATGGGGAAACCTTTGCATCCATCAAATTTATAATGACACGCTCTTCTTTGTTCTCAAAGCTAATGTACCCCTTGTTGAAGCGCAAATATGTATTATTCGCATAACACCAGGGGAACCCAAGTAAAGTTGGGAAGCTATTTACCTCTGCGAGCTCCAATAATTCAAATTTCCAAGTAAACTTGGCTTCCTAAATCATAATAGTCGTGTATTTTAATACCCTAATAGGATTAGCCCTAGTTATGTTTTCCATATACAACACATTCAAAGAAGGCTATAATGGTGGTCTGCCCATCTAATTCCAAGTGTCCAACATGAGTACATTAACTTTTGCACATGTATCTGTCAGAATTTTTCTCAGAAGCCATCCATTTATGACCATATTCAATGTAATCTCCTTGCCATATTCATGATTATAGGGAGGTAGATTTGCATGGAGGATCTACCTCTCATGTTCATTACCTGTGCATGATACTTTCTCTCTAAACTGCTCTCCTAACAAGGGGATTATGTTCTCCTGACATAACATTCTATAGACTTCCTTTAAATCATCTACATCTTTTTGTGGGATTTCAACCTTATTTTCTCATTCCAACATGTGCGCCTATTCCTTCAAACTATAAATCTCTCCTTGTAGATTCCTGATAACGTCCATAGTCTCTAAATAAACTTCTTTCTGAGGTTCAACATTAGGGTACTTTACATTGATCACTTATTTCTTTGTTATAGCTGGTTTATACTTCGGATTTTCATGGGTGTGCAAAAACTCAACGTGTGTGGTAACAAACATAGGTTGTAATTCAGAGTTAAGCCCAACCTTTAGCATCCATTTATCTCCATCCACACATTGTATCTTAATCATAGTTGTTCCCTTGTCTTGCTTGTGATGTTTTCTCATATGCTCATACAAGTATGGACATTCTTCAAATTTATGGTGTTTTCCACACTAGGGTTAAATCACGTTCTGAGGGCATTCAAGCTAATAATGATTAGGGGATCCATAAGTAAAACAAGTTTCTATAGGAAATCCTCCTCTTACACCGTTGTGACCTCGACCTCTATATCCACCACGAAATTCTTTATTCCTACTATCCCCATTATTGTGTCCTTCATTATGTTGTTTTCCTTGTTCCTTAGACCCACTGGCTACACTAGTCTTACACACACCAGTCTCAATATCCTCATGAATATGATAAATCAATCTATAGTTCTCTGTATAATGAGTGTGAGACTAAAAAATATTACAATAACATGATACGTTCTACAGATTGCATGCTGTAACAACAAGCATATACTTGAATATGATCTAAGTAACATATCTCACAATCCAACAACATGGTGTGCACTGGTTTATGAGGGAAAATATCCTTAGTGTGTCCTTCAACCTCTCAATTTGTACACCATATTCCACTACGCATCTCATGAGTTAAATTAACATAGATATTTTCCAACTGTTTCACCATAGATGCAATCTATGCCTCCAAGAATGGGCTAAATCCAGTGTATATGATTCCAACTATCTCAGCGTGCAGATCTGCCTCTAAAGCCTTTTACGGATCCGTAAAGGTCTTATGAGAGAGCACCCTTTTAAAAGGTGTTAGAAATCTTCCAAAAAACCATTATGCATGCTGGCTGGGGTGAATATCATAAGAAAACTTAGATAACAAGGTTTTGAAACATGCATCATACTCCCTTATGCTCTCAGCTATGCCCTTCTTAATCTCTTTCTGCGCATTGATGTGTTTATATTCAAACTCAGGTATATGGAACTTAGCCAAGAAGGCATCACACAATGCATTGTAATCCACAATAGTATGATTCAGATCCTACTTCCTATACCAACTATGTGTGTTCCCTTACAAAGTAGTAGCAAACGAACTTACCTTAGTGCACGTAGGAGTTGTGATTCCCTTAGCACGCCATAGTATCTCACACATGTGCACATTCTCTGCTACATCCTCAATGCCTCTGTACTCTGGTAGGTGAAGAGGCATCTCGTAATAGAATTGTTTTGGCTGGTGTGGACTATGCCCACCAGATCCAAAACCTGTGTTACCTCCAATATTCCCTCCACCTCCAGATCCACCATATCCACTAGATCCTAAGCCTCTTGATCCTCTTGAACCACCTCCTGATCCTACAGCAGCAGGTGCTAGACCATTGGATGTACTTCCTTGTGTCTCAACCATAGTACTAAACCGAACTCCCACATTTCACGAAGTTATAGTACTTCCATATGTGTTTCCAATGTTTTATGCACCCACACTTTATCCTTATGATGCATCTGAAAATATTCCTCCAATCGGTCCTCCAAACAAAAAAGATGTTATCACCTGTGATGCCATAGATGTTGTCTGATGCACTTTTGTATTCAAAGGAAAATGATATCTACCTGAAACCACCGGATCACCTACACTTTCCTATTTATCAATAGTTACTTCTGGAACTTGAACACCAAATGCAAGGGCTAGGTCGCCAGGTGGGATCAGATGTGCACCTGTGGTCCTCAAGCTTTCCTCATCAAACATGCTCTCATTAGAATTCAGAGGGTATTATCTACTACGCTTTCCTAAGTGGGGGAGATCTTGATGCTTCAGCTCCATGTCTTCCACGTGAGCTTTAAATCCTTCATAAGACATAATCCTCCACAACTCCATAAACTTCTCAGTATCACACTTCTTCACTAATTCCCTCTGTCATGTTTTATTATACTTAATATGTCTTTCTTCTCTCTACCTCTCTGCCGCAAGGTCTACCATTTTTACCACACATGCTCCTACCCCTATGCGAGGTGGGATGCTGAGCTAGCCATACGAAGGTGCTCTAACTTAGCACCAACATCAAAATCTTAATGGACAAAGGAATAACGCAAAGGTAAGATGCTCTAGGCTTGTGCAAAATTTCAAATTCAGTAACTATTGGTGCAAATCAGCAACACCCCTGGATGTTCTATCAGATTTCTAGTTTGATATTTGGACATCCAGTGTGATTGCACAACATTGAATCTTTTCCCCAAGTGTGGGACTTGTAAAATGGGAAAAAAATCTCTAGATTAGAGGCTAGTTCCTCAACTCCTTTCATCAGATGTACGCTTGTAAATTGCAGAGGTTTAAACTATAAATCCTACTCTAATTTCCAAGGGGACAGAGATGAAAGATGCAAAAGAAATAAACTAAGAATAACAAGGTGATACACCAAAGGAGTGGTGAAAATTTACTTCTACAAATTGACATAGATCACAGAGTTGCAACAAATATCATGCACAAACTAATACAATGTAATGAAAGACCAGAAATGAATCAAACAACACAAGAAGAGGACTGAAACTCATTCACAGAGCCTGCATTGTCATTTCCAATGTCAAAATACATGCATTACAATAGCAGAGAGGTAGAAAGCATGTTTCCATTCTAAAAGAGGTCTGATATTCCACAAATCCACTTGCCAGGGTGAAGAAGGGAGTTTGCAAAACATAAAAATGTCCAACCCTTTACAAATGAGCCAAAACTGGCTTTTTATGGTGAAAATTCAAGTCCAGGAAGGAGAAAATGTAGGAAATCATGAAAGGATGCTTCAACCACTGACCAAATGCCATTAAAATAGCATGGGCACCCTCAAAAGTTCATTCCTTGATGTTTTTGACCATGCTGGGAGAGAATGCGAGCCATACTTCATTAAAAATGGTGGTTGAAATGTCAGTTCTGTTCTCCATCCCCTGCTGGAGGCATTTTTTTATTTTCTCTCTCTAAACCTCACGAAAACACAAAATTGAGCCCTCCATCATGTAGATAATTTTACCAGCTTTCCAACGCCACCAAGAACGTAAAAATCTGAGCTTTGGATAAAATGTTATGCCCTTCTGAAGATTTAGGGCGAAACTAGGGAAAATTTAAATTGGTGGGCTGAAAATTTGAAAATTTCCCCAAAAGGTTTTGCCTCCCGTCGACCCGATGCCATGTGGCACCTTTTGATTGGTCGCGAGCCTTTCCCTGACCTTTTTACGACTTTTTGGGCTTTGAAAATTTTTCCAAAAATTCTTCGCCGGCCCGAAGCTTCGATGCCACGTGTCATGCTTTGATTGGTTGGCAGGCCATCACTTTCAAAATTTCCATCACTACCGACCACTTCCTCGAATAGGACACGTGGTGCCTTCTGATTGGCGTGGGCCTAAACTCTAAATTTCCTTCTGCGGACCCGCCTTAAGATTTTCACCGGCCACATGGACACGTGGCAGCTTCTGATTGGTGCGGGCTATCAGGGTGGGCCTTCCTTTCAATATTTTCCATATTTTGGTGAAAGGGAAAATTTCCCTCTACCCCTCTACCTTCTGACGATGCCCAGGACACATGGCCTCCTTCTATTGGCTAGTAGGCCTTCGGGCCGAAAAATTTCTTTATGCACCCCACCAATATTTGATGAAAATTTTCTGAGTCGCCCCCGCCAATCCGCCATTCCGCCGCTGATGTGGCACTTTCTTATTGGTTGGCGGACCTCCTTAGGGAAGATTTCCCTCCAAAAATCTGTCGAGCCATAACTCGAAAAATACAAGGAGTTAGAAGGAAAACTTTATCATTATGGAAAGCTGAGGGGATGCTCTATCCAATGAAACCATTTCCAAAACATTTGGAGTGCCTGAAAGATAAAAATTTCTGACTGAGGCACAAGGAAGGAAGGAATGAAGGGAGTTAGCCAAAAAATAAGCAAGGGGCTTATTTTGGATAACAGTAACTTCCAGACAAGAATACGTAGACACAGTGTACTCCAAAGTATAACTATGCACAAAACCATCCCACCAATGATCTACAACACTTTTCCCCTTATCTTATTATATCATTCATTTATGATTTATTATGCTTAGGAGGTCGGCCTTAGTATTGGCCATAGGTTAGAATGGTATATAAAGGGGTTAGAAGGTTGTAGTTAATCATCATATTGAGTATTTAAGTGTTATTGTATGGTTTGGAGGTTACCCCCTCGAAGTGGTATTGGAGGTTGTCCCCTCGAAGTGGAAAAGCTATTATATGAGAATATTGTCATCATTTATCTATATTTTGGTGTTCTCTCATGTTATTCTGCTGTTTATGTTCTAATTTATACAAGTAATATCCTTACAGCTCACCTGAAGTGCACAAAGGTACCAAGTCTCTCTTTGTTACTATCTTACTAGGGTGTTAGCATGCTTATTCATAATAACCAAATCTCAAAGTGCATATCCCATTCTAACAATCATATCCATGAACTCAATTTGGAAACACACATAATAAGTAAACATATAGATCACATGAGGATTAATATCATATTCACCATATAATTACCATGAATAGAGACATCAATAACCAATATCCATCATATTAATTCATCATCACACTCATAAGCTGAATACCTACATAGTATTGTCATTAGTCATGCATGCTCATAAACCAACAACATAACTCTACTACATAAAAATTGATGATCATCCTCTCTCAAAACTGTACGAATCAATATATATATATATATATATATATATATATATATAGTAGTGGGGACTTTCCCTTCACTACCCATGCACTCTCAAAATAAGTTGCATGATAAGAATAGCCATGTGGTGCTACAAACATACATAAAGAAGCATGCAAGCTTCACTTAATAATAGATCATATCTATTTTTAACACTAGATCCACACCCTATTATTAATTTGAATCTTTGCATGACCATTAATCTTCTTGTTGCATGTTATATTTCCCAAAATAGACTTTTCTTTGCCTCCACGTATTCATGCTACAATTCTATCCAAAATTTTTACTTGAATGCCACTCTAATCTTTCATCATCTATTTTTATCCAATGGTTCAAAATTTGACTAAGTCCTGAAGGTATTCTGTTTGTGTATGAGCCTCTGTGTGCTTCCTGATCTACTTTTGCATGTGCCTTAGTGCCTACCTTATGCACATCCAAAACTCTTGTGGTGCTCATACTTAGTGTATTTCAGGGGTGCAACATGATTCTTACACACTCTCACTAAAACTACATGGAGTCTGAGATGTAGTGCAACACTTAGTTATAAGTTCACTATGTTGGGTGATCGTTAGGATCGGTCTGAATCCCCATATTATATCTTTATTTTTTAGATTTTATGTGGTATTGTGGGTTTTGCAGGTGATTTTTTTTACATGTTATAGGTACTATTGGTGTAAAATCACAGCACCCCCAAATGAGTTGTCAGATATGCTTTTCTAAGGGAGAGTCATTTGGTGTGATTCACATAATATTGAGTTTTCCCCCAAAGTGTGGGACTTTGAAAATGGAAAAAACTCTCCAGATTAAAGGTTGGTTCCTATTCCTCTATTTGGGTGCATGCATGGAAGCTTGCAGAAAACCTATTCCTAAACCTAATTTAAGTTTTACTAAGGAGATAGGGATAAAAGGAGTACAAGAAATCAAAACTAAGCTACAAGGTGATGCACCGAAGGAATGATGAACATTAGTTTTGCTGATAGACACAAACCAACAAAATGTATACAATAATCAAGCACAGATAACTAGATCTATAATGAAAGACCGAATGAAAGCAAAAGAGACAAGAAAAGATCTAAAATCGATCACAAACATGTTTTATTACTTTGCAGGTTGATACAAGGAATTACAAATGGCTAGAAGGTAGGAAACATATTATAGTTTAAATGGAAGGTCTGAACTCCACAAATTCCTTTTCCAGAAGAAAGGGGAAGCCCACAAAAAACAAAAAGAATCTCCAACCCTTTACAATGAGTCCTGACCATGTATTTATAAATTCAACAGAGAGAAGAAAGAGAGAGAAGTGGGAAAAAATAGGTCGAAGCTCAACCATTGCTATTAATGCCTCCTACAAAATGTGCCCCCAAATCTACCTTGATTGCATCAATCACTGGTTCAGCGCCTTCAAGGAGAAGGAAACGAAGAAGCAGATTGAATATGATCTGGTTGTTGGGGCAAAAATAGATCCTACATTAATGGCCTTGAAGACATTTCTCCATTTTCTCCCACATAACCTCCCCAAACTTAGAGTTTCAGATCTCCATGGTGTAGATGAGGCCAAGATCTTCCCAACGGTGCCAAATTTTCTGGATTTCGAGCCCCAAGTCAAAAGATACGCCCCTTCGAAGTTTGTATTAGATCCATACAAAAGACGGGAAAATAGGTTTGAAAAATGGGCCCCCATTTAATATGGGACACATGGTTGGCTGGCGCATGTCTAAAGATTATCTTTGTATTTTGCTTTTGGAGTAACGTGGGGTTGACACATGGTTTCCTCCATTGGCTTGCTCAATTTCTATATTTTTTGGCTAAGTCCTTTGTTTGGCAGGGGCATATCTCTTAACCGGGGACACACAGTGGTATAGCACTTGTCTGAAAACCCTCTCTTTATTTGAATCTTGAGTTAGCGCTGTTTTGACACTTGGCACTCTCCGTTGGCATACCACCATGCATTGACTATTCAACCCGACTCTGTCCCCTTTTTGAGATTGGACGCATGGAGGCTCCTCGCTTGCTTAAAAGCTTGATCAAGATTTGCTTTTGAAGGAGCATTGGGTTGACACTTGGAAGCCTCCACAGGATTTGGATTTTTCAACGACCTCCCTCTTACCTTTTTAGACCTTGGACTACGTGGTAAGCTAGCACTCGTTTGAGTCTCCACTTTTGGACTCAACCTTGGAGATGTGCCAAGCTGATGTGTGGTGGATTCCTCAGCACTTCTATAATTAGCCCCTTTTTGAGGCCCACCCTATCCTCTGTTTGACCTCTGTTGACCATTTGCTACGTGGAGGGCTGGCATGAGTTTGAGTCTCCACCTTGGGCTCCCATTTTGGATTTGTGCTAAGCCAACACTTGGCACCTTCTTACCTAGTCGAAGACTTTTCAACGGCCGTGAAACTTTTTTGGGACTCTAGATGCGTGAAAGCCTGGCGCTCGTTTGAGTCTCAACTTTTTGGATTCAACTTTGGAGAAGCACCATGCCAACACATGGCTCTCTCCACTACCTCCTCCATACTTAGCTAATTTTTGGACTCATTCTGAACTGTTTTGAGCCCGAAGACTTCAGATCTTCGCCATTTCTTCTCTTTCTTGCTCTTGGCTTCTCTACGACACTGCTCCTCCTTCTCTAACCCTGTTATTCTATTTCCAAGCCCACATGTAACCTGTTAAATATATTTAAGACACAGATTCTCACGACAGATCCATTTTCTAAATTTCTCCTATACAAGGTCGTTTAATCTTCGTAGGCCCTGCCACTTCCACTGTAGAGTCTCCTTGTAACCTGTTTGCAAGATTTAAATGTGTTTTCCCTAGCTCTTTCTGTGTGGGGTTTTGACTGATCCAATATTTTTTCCAGGGGGTGAAATATAGATAACAGGTATCACAACAATCATATTGTGACACACGGGTGATTAACCCAAAATATTTGTGACATTTGTGTGACACGGTGAAAATCAAACTCTAACCATTTTTGTAGTCATAGGAACTTGGTACAGGTATCCAGTGCCCAAGAGCCCCTGTCTATCCATTAGTGTGCATGTCCAACCATATTCTTATAGTATATAATTTATCTTAAGCATTTACGACATTCTTCACTTCTTTTTCATCAATTTCCGTAGCTCAAACCAGTCCCAAATAGCGCATAAATCAACTAAGTCTTATCTCCTTCCTTTTATCTTAGGTTTTATACTTTACTTACTTATTGCTTGTGTCAAAATCTATATTTTATCATTTATTATCATACGTGACTATGAAATTAGGGTTTAATACATTCCATTTTTTTAAAATCATTTGGTGAACCCATCGCTCAAACCCAACCTTGCTTCTAGGAATATTCTCATCTTCTTAACATGGTCGAAATTTATTCTCCCTTTTTTGATGAAGACCTTTGTGATCTCAATGCTCATATTACTGAACATACGCAAGATTTAGATATCTTTTTATTCGTTTCTCATGAGGAGGCCACCAATCTAGTTGAGCTTAACCTTCCTACTTATAATATTGATTATATTCCTATTGTAACACAACCTCATTATTCTACTATTCCACCTGCTTCTACTATCCCCGTGTCTGTTCCTACTCCTACCAACCACTTCACTCTACCTCTTATATCTCACACTCGGGAAGTCTCTTCTTCTAGTACATATGACATAAATTCTCTCTATCAGGACTTACAAGTTCAAATAAGTCAATTGCAACACGCTACTTCACATTCATCTTCATCTCTAGAATACTCTTTACTCCTTCACACTCCTTTTGCACCCATCATTTCTACTTGCACACTTCCTCTCAACTTTGTCACCCCTAAGCTGCCCATTTTCAACAGCCACAGTGACCCTCGAGAGCATCTCCGAGATTTTCATGTTGCATGTCTAGATTATGCAGATGATCATACATTATTGGCTAAGTTATTTCCTAGGATTTTTCAAGATTATGTTATGTGTTGGTTTTACAAGCTACCTATTCATTTGGTAACATTTTTCATGCATTTAGCTGATGTTTTTCTTGCTCATTTTTCAATCAATATCAACACTAAGATCTCTTCTGCACAACTCACACAAATTAAACAAATATCTAATGAACATCTAGTTGACTATGTAGTACGCTATAAGAACAATCTAGCTAAGATGAGTAATGTGCTTGTTGATTCAAAACAAAAAGATTTATTTGTCCAAAATCTCTTACCACCACTACAAAAGAGTGTTATCTTGTAAACCTCTCCTTTCGATCAATTATTCCATATGCTTAAAATACATGAAGTCAAACTACTATCTATGGGAAAGATCAAATATAAAGACACTTCTTCATCTTCTTACATTAGGATCCAATCTAAGTCAACATTCAAACCTTCTCCTAAGCTCACTGAAGCAAAGGCTACTGTCAATTTTGTCTCTCCTCCTAAAAATCTTTAATGGAAACCTCTAAAGTGTACTTTCACTAAATTTCCATATGCACCTTGATTTCTGCTCCCTCAACTTCTCAAAAGCAATCTTATTATGCTTCCACCACCTCTCAACCTCAATCCATCTCACCCTCATGGCCGAAATTATGATAAAAATGCTAAAGTTGATTATCATCAATGTATTGGACATTCTACCTATTGCTGTTTTAAACTTAGACATCTTATACAACATCTCATTGACAATAATTCCCTGGAGCTCCCTCCTCCATCTTCTTCTTCTTCTCAACTAGTCAATACTAATAAAAAAATCAAAATATTCAATGACCCTTTGCCTAAACATGATACACAAGCTTCAGATTCTTCTGCTAATCATACATATCATGTTGTGCCCCCTCCTTCATTGGGGCCCCTTGATTTTCTTATTTTTTCTGCTAACACATCTTCACCAATCATTACATTTATAGATCACGATTATCATGTTACTTTCACATCTAATTCATTACACATCGACACTTCTATTGGTTCATACACTGTTAATAATACTATGATCTATCATGAGGCTCTTAATTGTGTGTTCTCTATTGCACTTCTTCTGGCTATCAAATTTCCAATTTATGCTATTTCATATACATCTCCTAACTCTTTTGGATACATTAGGCTTCCCATTATAGTTTGTCCTATCACCATACTTGTGGCATCTTCAATCAAAGGTTGTGACATGCTCTTAGGTCTCCATTGACTTCTCGTTGCTGAATATATTCCATCCTTGAATCATATGTGTCTCAAGTTCATACAAAATAAACAAATTTTCAAAATTAAAAAAACATTCCACCATGCACACCATTTCCTCTACCTCCTCTTGATGATATTCTTCCTCTAGTTTTCGCTTCTAGGTCTCCTAGACCTCTCAAATTCAAGGCACATTCAACACCTAGTTATCCTACTCACACAAATCCTACTACATGTAGTTGTTTTCCTCATAGGTCCACTAGTCCTTGACATAGGTGCTCATCACCTCCTTCATCTCGTAGGTCCACTAGTCCTTCACATACATGTTTGCCACCTCCTTCACCGCATAGGTCCATTATTCCTTCACATATGTGTTCACCACCTCCTTCACGTCATAGGTCTTCTTCACATAAATGTTCACCACTTCTTTCACCATATTGGTTACCTTCACATTGGTGGTGAAAATTAACTTGCAACAATTAATATGATGTTCATTAATCTTCAATCATTTAATTATCAGACCTAGGGATGTAAAATTTCAATATTACCATTGTTGTATGCATAGTTACATATGTTTGAGAGGTGTAAAGATAAATTGTTTTCACTACAATTAGGAAATAACAATGTTAAAAATGAACTAAAAAATGAGTTAAATGAATACTATGGCTATGGAAAAGCATATAAACATAGAATATAGATAAAGGAATAAACTGCTACAATTCTAACCATGCAAGGAATTAAAACAACAAAAAAAGGAGAGGGTTATCAAACCACAAGTGGGCGCTATCTTGGGTGTTAATACCTCCTAAGGCATGTGTATACATCGAATTGACATAACTCATATTCTTATTTCATCAACATGAAGATTACAAGTGGAAAATATAGAAAATTCCCTATATGTGGATCTATCTCTATCTCTCTATATATTTCTACAACATTAATCTATTCTTTTTATATCTTTCATTACAACAGAGGTGTGAAGAGATAAACTGCTACTAGTACTTCCATTTGGATTAAGTGAAATATCTTAACCAAACAACCCATAAATTTACATGCATGCAACAAAACTATTCAATATATGTTCTAATACAATCACATAACTTAACTAACTGATTGGTACATCAACCAGTTATTAAGTTATGAGTTAAATCAATTAGTTCTTTGTTTGAGTTACAACACATAATCAAGTGATGGTGTTGAGTCTTATTCTTGTTCACATAACTTCTTCTCCTATCAACATGTGCAAGCTTAGGTGTAGTGTCCACGTTGTGCAAGCTCCTCAGAATCACACCTTTATGTATGTGTGTGACCTCTTTTGGATGTGGACACTTTGTTGTAGATGGGTCCCTTTGGCTGCATTTCAATTGCTGCAAACAACCTCTTTGTTATGAATGAGTTCCTTTTGTTGCATGTCGATTTTTGTGTATGGATCCTTTGTTGCATGTTAGTTGATGCATATAACAAATTATTTACAAACAAGGATGCAATTTATACAAAGAATCATTTAACATCATATTGTAATCGAAATAATAAATGCATACTCATAATCCACAAAATAAAGTAAACCTTAGTAATAATTATATTAACTAATATCTATGCCATGAGTTTAAGTTATAATGGAAATGTTCAGCAGTATCATTGGGAAATACAAGTTCAAGGGTATAATTAGCTAAACATAATTTTGTAGATGAGGTGTTTAAAAAGGAAATAAAATGACTCATCATACATATACATCATTCTTTGTATACACCAATGATCTTATAGAATTGTCACATGCCTTTATCTCCTCAGACATTAGGTGGAGGACCCCTATCCTTCACTTTCATTGGATATCTTAATTTTCATCACACACTTGGGGGGCATCGTGATTTATTCCCCCCCTTCAATAATTATCAACTCTTTCTAGTCTCTACAATACATATTATGCTTTGTGCTTTGCATATAGTCTCTCTTTCACATCTTGATACACATTTTGCATCATCATTACCCTATGATGCAATCTAGTTCCATGATTCATACTCGATTGTTGAAGGCCTAAATCTGAAATGAACCTCACCACATTCACTCTTTACACTCTATGCTTCATGTTTTATTCTATCTAGTGCACATTTTCAAACCATTTCCCTCTGATGCACTTTTTTTGTATAGTTCCTTATTGATTGTTGAGGGGTCTTTTATAAATGAACCTCATTTCATACTCATCCATATCCGATGGGGGACACGTTGCCCCTATCACAAATTCACATTGCATACCATTTCATTACATTCATACACTGCATATTACATATCTTGGTTGCATTTACTCTTTCTTGCTCATACTTACATGTACACTTTGTTTACTACGTTAGCCGAATATCCAGTATGTCATTATCTTTTCTATATACACATGCACGTTCTCTTATTCTCTAGTTGTGAATGCATACTTCTTACATATTCTTACACTCTGTAATGATGTTTAGCACTATACCTCTCACCAATCCCACCAAGGCTCTTGGGGGCATATACTTTCTCACACATTACAGGTGCTATTATTTCATTATTTACTACTTCTAATTAATAACACACTATTTTCTATTAGTACACACACACTTTTACATAAATTTTATCTTTCTAACATTCGAACGGGTGCTTCATGTGTAACATTTACCTTGCAGGAACTATAAGCCACCATGGTTTTCTATTACATCTTGTTTGCCATTAATTGCTATTGTTTGCAGGTTATGCCCTATGTATTGTTTGACCATTGCTCCAAAATGAAACTTGAAACACAAAGTGTATTTAATTCCTAAGATAGGAAATTGAACTTTAACTCAAATGTAATGAAAGTACTTGTAAAGAGATTGCCAACAAGAATTTCCAAAAGAGATGAAAAATATGGAAGGAATACACATGTTTATTTTACAGAGTGAATGCACTCCCATTCTTGTGCCTTGGAAATTATTGATTTATTTAAATTTGATTAAGAATTGGGGGTGATCAGTCCCCAATTTATGCTAAGGAGAGGTTGGTGTATTAGGTGTAACAACCCAACGCATGAATACTAAAGAGAAGAACCAAAAAGAGGATCTGAAGCACCCATGTCGAGGAGGAAGATCGTACATCAAAGTCATTATATAACTTTGATATATTCCTCTTAATTCTAAAGAGGATAGGATAGTCTACCCATGAATAAATTAGTTACTTCACTACCTTTCATAACCCCATGAACCATACCACTACAGATAGTTATAAGGAAAAATTTATAACTTAAGACATACAATAAAAAATAGAATTAGGTTCCCCCATACTCTTCCCATGTGCCATATAACTGAGTAGAAACAAAATATATCTAATTGTATTCTAAAATTTGAATGGAGAAAGGAGACCCATGCCCCCAATGTGTCCAAAACTAGAAGTGAAAATGAGTACCATGGAGAAAGAGAAAATAAAATACTTCATGCCTCTTGAATTTGTGCCAAAGTGTGTCAATATAAGTATAAAACCGTATGAAAATGTTGTAAGAAAGATGAAAAACTTGATGACGCTAACATATCTAGATAAAATTCACCTAGGTAAAACCATATAATAGGGTCAAAACCGTCTATATGGTCTTGACCAGGCTATATGATCTTGACACTTTCTATATTGTGACAAATTCCTCTGTTTGAGTCTAATTCAGAGGCATTTTTATCTTCCCCTACATATCTAATGCAGAGAAAATAAAAATGTTCATACATGTACACAACCCACCAAAAGATAACAATAATATACCTTTACTTAGCTATGCCCTTTGAGGATCATTCATGGAATCAACAATTAGAAGGTTCAAGCACTGACTTTCATCATAATCTTGACTTAAGGGTCCACTTGGTCTAATAAGGTTTAAAATATTGCTTGATTTGACATTATGCAATTAGGAAGGATTCATTACCTTCATACCTTGTTTACACCCTCAATTACCTCTGATTTAGTCAACAACTTATTTAGTTCAATCTGTCCCTTTTGGAACTCACCTTTCATCAACTTGTAAACTTTTTCTCTTTGGTGCTTACCTAGAATGCAAAGGGGGGGGGGTCTTATGCTTCTCCGATATCCCTTTCCTTAAATCACTTTCCTACCCACTTCAAACTTAGTTAATGTTGACCAAATAAATCATTCAAATAACTCAACCTTCAATTCTACTTTTCTTTACACTAGATTTTCCTAGAACCCCCTTGAGACAAGTTGTTGGATCAAACATGCATCTAGAAATCTGTGTAAACCCATAAAAGGATCTTTCCTCCTCCCTAGACATCTCATCAATTTTGTGGTGTATGCTAAGTTTCAAGTTCATATTCCCTCCTTTTCTCTCTTAATTCCACTCTCATTCTTTTCTCCCCAAACCCTCAATTAGGTCTCCATAAGAGGATTATCATGCATAAATGTGAATATAGGAAACTTCAAGGTGAAAGGGGAAGATATTCAAGCACCCATTAACTAATTCTAGCTATGTTCAAAATTTCAAGATACCCCTTAAAGTTTAAGAATCTCTCCCTTTGGAAACTAACCCCTCAACTAAGCTCCATTGACTATGCACACTGTCTTATAGAATACTTATAAGAATGTATCTTGTTTCTTCCGGTGGACTCCAAAATTTCATATTTAATCACCTTGTAGACATGCTCATAGTGTTTTGTATTCATTCTTAGGTCAAAATTCCATTTCTAGAGGGTTTTAACAAACACATCTTCCTTAAAACCATAGTTGTACTCTACACAGACCCAAAAAGGGTTAAGTGGTTATAAAACTCCTTAGGATTCAATTTAAGATACTAAAACTTGTAATAGGGACTATTTTCACAATGTGAAAGGAATTTCCTTACCAGTAAGTCTTTGAGGGATCTCTAAGTTGCAAACACCCTTGATTCTCATCCTATAGGTTATTGGAAACCAGAGATTAGTGCTTCAACATAGTCAAGGAAAAAATTCCGTCATTTTTTTCATGAAAAATCATTCCAATATGGCTTTGATTACACCATTAATGAGGAGAATCATCCACCCTATCACTTAGTAAGGACTCAACCAAAATGCATTAGTTTAGTAAAGTTCAATCACAATATTGATTACTATCAACTAGTTTTGGGAACTCCCCACACAGATTCACACCCATGGTATGCTATGGATTATTACTCACCTCCAATATGAGATTTTAATGTCTCCAAACCCCTCCATTTAACCCTAACAAAAACAAATTAGATGATAAATCTCACAGTCTGGTTACCCTACTATCAAACATCCCCCTAAGTCACTTATTATAACAAGGGATTAGAGTCTTCATATTTTCTCGAGGTAAGACAAAGCCAAAGCTCAGTAGAAATTACTCAGGGAACTCTCACATATGTCTTGAAGGGAGAAGGTCATAACTCTCTGATATAAGCTCAAAAATGTAATTACAAGATATTTACAAAGATCACAATTTTTCCAACATGCATTACTCATAAATAAGGAAATCAAACAAAGCTTATCAAAAATACCTCTTTACTCACCATTTTACAATCTCAAAACCTCCATTTCCATTACATGCACACTCTTCCCACCACTCAATCACCATTCACTAGATTTTTTATCAGTCACAAGAGCAATAACACTTCCAAGTATCATAAAACCAGTCTACTAGAATTCAATACTCATGAAAAATCTTTAAGACTACCTTATATTCACTCTAAGAGCAAGGATCACTTGTATACACAATGAAAAACACAAGAATCATGCAATAAATTGGCACAAGATAGAGTTAGCACAATATACATGTAATTTGCTTACAAAAATTGAGTTTTCTCCTTGTTTTCCTTGAAAATTTCTTCTTGATTCATACCTAGGTAGAATGAATTAAAAATAGTTACAGTTTCCTTCTTATATCCCCCTATTATTTCTCATTCAAATGGATTTCTCATTAGGTTAGTTACAATTATGATTCATGATGAGGTTCCATCTTAGGAAGTGACATTTACCTAACATGTCTTAATTTTAGCATGACTAATACATTTCAAGACATGTGACCCCTAGAGGAACTAAATACATTATACTTGATTCATTCCACATTCTTATAAAGTTCACAAGCTTCAAGAGTGTTTAAAATTACCTTAACAAACCAAAATGACCTATATATTCAAATAGTGAAAAAATGGAGTGAAATGCTCCATTTGAAATTTGAAAGGTCTAGACAACCATATAAATAACTAAACAACTCCTACTGACCTATTCAATACTTCCAACACACTTGACAAGCAAAATATTGTAGTTAGAAATTATTTATAGGATGCTCCTGCATCAATATTTATATGCCATAAAGATGTTTGTGTCTGCTAGAAACGTAGAATCAAACCCTAGATGTTTTCCCCCTATTTTGACGCGTGTGTGATGAATAATTTGAGTGTGTAACTCAAAATAAAATATGTACACTCTGATTTAACAAATTTAAACCTTAATCAAAGGATTGATATCAATCATATAATATTAGATACTTATAGATGTAACATGCAATGGAAAACAAGTGTAATCAATAAGAGGATGAGAGTGACTTAGTAGATAACTCATTATTTGAACTGAATCTAGACTAGAATATGATGGAACATGATGAATCTAAACTATATATGCTCCATATAGAAGACAATGATCAATAGGTCTACTGAACAGAAGCACCTAGAAGGGGACATGCATACCTTGGGCACTAGTGTCTGAATTAGGTGTTAGTGTTCGGGTAGTGAGTCACTCTGAATTTATTGTAGGGTTTTCTTGTCACACTTATACCTACAAAAACAACTCTAGCTACATGCACAAGGCTCAAGCACACATTAGATGGAATAAAATATGCATATGTTTGAGTGAGACTAACCTTGGCAGTCACCCTAATGTGATTGTCATCGAGCACTGAACTACATTTCAGACTCAATGTAGTTCTAGCGTATGTTTAATATAATCATGTCCCTTGAAGATAGGTTTCCTTTGTGCTAGTTACACTAAGATAATAGGTTATAACTAATTTCCCCCAAAGATGAATGTGTGTGATGTGATTCAGAATTTTCCCTACCTATGCAATGACTAATGCATCCTAGATGTAGTCCTTAAGTGTTCATTTTTCCCAAGTAGTATATAGAAACCAATAGCCCAATTACCCCTTAGAATACTTAGTAGGTTATGTATATATACAATTTATTTTTTTGAATTTTGATACTTAGTAACACCAAATTCCGACCCAAAACATGAAATCGTAATTAGAAAAGAGAAAAATTAGGTGCCAAATGGTAATTTGAAAAATAAGAGAGAATGGAAAAAAGCACCCATAAGGGAAACTGGTTCCCAAAATTAGGTTCCAAGTGGTAATTTGAAAAATAAGAGAGAATGGAAAAAAAGCACCTAGAAGGGACACTGACACCCGGGCGCTAGTGTCCTTACTGGGTTGTATTGTCCCAAGGATAAGAAACAAAATTTGGGAAAAAGACAAGAACATGGATCCCTGTGACTCATAAGACTAGAAAGCATACATTCATGAATTATAAGATAATGTCACAATTAATGTCAATTTAAGGCAATAGAAGGACTAAGAGAGGTTTCACCAATATAATCTTAGCACATAGTAAACATGTATATAACAACATACTAGAGGCACAATGTAATAGTAATAAGTTCATAATTTTGTTTCTACATTTTCCCCTTTGATGTTATTTGGATAAAATTTAATAGTATAAAGGATATAATAAGAATATACCTATAAAGGGCTGAAGAAGTTGTAGGCGAGGCATGCCCAAAGTAAGAATCACATCGTGGTGAATCATAGATCATTGTTTTGATCCATGTGGGCTAAGTTTTTTGTCACAAAAGGTGCAATTGGATAGAAACATGCTATGGAGATATAGAAATTTTCAAAGCTTGGAAATGATAAGAGGGATCAAGAGTGATCAATTCCTAAACCGATGTGAACACTCTACAGATTTTAGTGTCCTGACACTAGAGAAAGAGTGTTGGGAGAGCGACGAAATTTGTTCTCCACCATGAAACTTCCTCAAAAGAGGTTCCACTACTGCAGATGGAAATGAACCAATTTTTACCTAGCCTACTAGTCACATAAAATCCCCTGTAAATTGGATAAGGATAAGTAATGATGTCTTATTGCCCCCATTTACAATATAATGGTGTAAATTTGGCCAAATAGAAAAATTCACAATAAGATAGTATGGATTGGCTCCCAAGTTAGGTCATCTAGGAGAAAATAGATATTGTTGAAATAGAATTAGAAATAATGTATATTAGTTGAACAATAGTATTTGATGAAATTTGATTGTTTTGAACTTGCTTTAGAACATTGAATTTACCCTAGATTAGGTCATTTGAGGGTGAAATTATGAGAATTTAAGATGGTATTGTACTTGAAATAGATCAAAAAATTGTGATTTTAAGTGATAACTTTGTAGGATTTTAATATTACTCTGTGAATGATTATAAATAGAGTTACAATATGTAATGTGATCATGTGTGGTGCATTGGAAATTTTCTTGGTTTGCTCTAGGAGGGGTAATAGGATAACCTCGAATGGTTTTCCCTTCAGTGAGAGGGTGAGAAGTGATTTGTAAAACCATGAAATGAAATAAAATAGGTTGGTTTCTCATAGATGAATCAAAGATGGATATATTAGGATAGATAGCTTATGAGAGAATTATAAGAAAAGTGTGTGAAAAAAATATTTGTGTAGAAGTGAATGGTCAACATAATAGATGCAGAAAATATGATTCTAGTGCCACTAACCATGGTTAAAAGGATGAGTGAGGCTCAAGATATGGACCGAACAATGTCATATTTTTAGTTGTCTAGGATGAACTAAAGGAGATTAGAAATTGTATTGGCAATAGAGTTTACTATAAATAGTAAGTAAGAAAAGGTGAATAGTATGTTCATTTGTAAATCAAGTGACTACGAGTTGAAATATTGGTTGCAATCATGCCACATGCATGAGAGGTGATTCCATTGGTATTTGAGAGAGTTGTGTAGGATATAACAACAAAAACTATAGATCATTTTGTAAGTACTACTTTTTTAAGGTAGACTAGGTAGTATTCTATGGGTTTTTAGTATTTTTAGAGTTTTTTAAAATTTTGAGAATCTTGGTGTTTGTATCCCAGATGGAGTCAGTGGGCCGGTTTTTTCGTTTGGATGATACCATATGGTTTTGGGTACTACCATCAAAGTACTGGATGTTTTTTTCCTTGGTTCCGGGTAGTTCTATCTTGAATCTTGATTTTTTTTTTTTTTCATTTGATGAATGTTTGCTTGGATGAGAAACTAATGTATGAATTTGTTGGTTTTTTGTGTTATGCAAAAAGAAATACTTTCTCATGAGTTTATTGTCAACAGACACTTGACGACATTGCTGGCCTTGGGTTTAGATGAGAATGAGTGGGATGTGTTGCATCATATCGGTCTATGTCATGTGATTAGATTGGGTAAGGTTCCCCATCATATGTAGTTGATAACAAAACTTTGTGAGATATGGTGTGTGAAAACATGTACCCTTTGGCTTCCTATTTGATAGATGATGCTGACACTAGAGGACATGTATTATTTTCTACAACTGTCATTGGTAGGGAAACGAGTCTAGGTACTACCCCCAAGTGATACATGATGGAAGATGAGAGTAGCTAGAAGGTATTTTATAGGGTCACATGTACATACATAGTCGTCGGTGGCTATAAATGACATAGTGAGATAGGGGTTCCACATTTGTGGAAGTTTATTGCAGTGGTTATGGATTCTTATGTAGCCATGGATGGAGGTGGGGTAGCCATATCATAACGTATGCACAAGATTGTTAAGAGTATTGAGCGACATAGTGGTCAATATGTAAGGAGACTATGTTTTGGCTCATTTGTACAATGATTTATATAGGATCACATAGGAGGATCATGGAGGTGGTAGTAGTGTTATCACCTTATTATATATATGGACATGAGAACATTACATTTGTGAGGCCCCTGAGTGGGCCACAAGTGGATGGGGCACGACTTGAGATCTTCATAGTGAGGTGGGTTAGCCCAAAGAGTCGATGGTTTGATAGTATGATTTATAGATCAATACTTGATTGGATGGGGCCAGGTGATATTATATGGAGGTCATACAAAGATTATGGTATATGGGCAAAAGATCACATTAAGCTTTTGTTTACACATCTGTAGAAATAAAATCTATGCACTTGGGTACATTTCTAGGTCATAAAGCACACTAATGTATACATGATTCCTAAGTAAGAAATATAGTGGTTGATAAATCCTTTTGTCCTTTTGGTTGCTTTGTCTCTTGTACTTTACTGGTTTTACACATCTTTCAATTTTGTTGGCACTTGATGTATTTACCTTTTGATGGCCACATACATTAGTTCCTAGCTAGTATAGAAGTGCCTAGGCGCTCCTATCCCTCTTAGGTAATCTTGTTCATCTCTTCCTTCTTCTTACTCTTTTGGGTCCTTTTCACTTCTTGGTCACCTTTTAACACTTTGGGTTAGATTTTCAACTGTCAATTACGAAATTAAAACAAGGGAATCATATATATACTTAGTTACTTATTCTAAATAAGGGTCCAAGCACTATAAGCATTATCTATCACCACCTAAGCTTGCACAAAGGCACAAAAGGACTATAGAGTACATATCTAACACATCCATACAAGGGTCAAGGGTTGCATTGGTCTGTATACACTACATAGGAGGGGAGTTTATTCTATTCCATCACACACATTTTACATACTTGGAAAAATTTTAGATATAGCTCGTTATCATCGTTCAACTTGCCCAAAGGAAACCTATGTCACGAGACACAGATACACATAAACACAGAGAAATACATAAAGTGTGAGATGTAGTGCAACACTTAGTTGTAAGTTCACTCTTTGAGTGACCACCAGGTCAATTTGACTCCCCGTTTTGCATATTTTTTTATTATATTTGATGTGATTTGTAGGCATGTATAGCTAGTCATTTATTTTGCAGGTTACATGTGTTCTCGATGATCTAACAAAAAAACCAAAGTGACAAAGAGCGAGTAACAATGAATACCTTTTGACCCAAAAAATACCAAATTTCGAGCATCTGAGAAGACATAGGCTCCCAGATTAGTCATTAGCACCTAAGGAACTTCCTATCCTCCTACGTGCATTTATGTCTTATACATTCATGGGTTTATGAACCCTCGAGGAGCCATTTTGACATCCTTCCTGTTCCAGGAGATACATTGTCTAGACCAATCTAATCAAGCAAATATATAGAAAATATATATGCTAAAATCTTAAATATGTACTAGATCAGATATAGACAAATAAAGTACATATTTTTGACACAAGTAAGTAAGCTAATAAATTTGAAACCCTAGTTACAAGAGAGAGGAAAAAATATGTGGTCTTATTTTTAGCCACAAAATCCCAAGGCGCATTGGCACATCACTCAGCCTGAACTAAGTGCGCAAGGGTACTAGGTCCCTCTTTATGGAAGCTCACTCAAGAATTTAGCATGATTGTACAAATATTCCATATCCATAATATATAGTTAATTATATTTCTTAACATAAAATAAATCTATATCTCAATCATAAACAAGATTAACTCATACTAAAATCAAGATTAACTTCACCATGCAATAATCATTAACAGATGTGTCAACAACCAATATCCAACCACAAATATCCATTACATTAATTGTTGTAAAACATAGAATATTCATACATACATAATATTGTCATCATAAGTCATGCACACCTATAAATCAACAACATAAATTTAACAAAACATGGATAATCTAAACCGTGCAAATCAATACATATATATAGGTAGTGGGGGAATTTCCCTTTACTACCTAAGCACCTTCAAAATGTACTACATGCTAAGAATAGCCATGCACCCTTACATGATAAAGGCATGCAAGCTCGCTAATAATATATCATCTAATAATACAACTGCAGTCTAATCCTATTATTAGCTCCAAAACTATGCATGTCAATTGATCTTCTACTTGTCCAAAATAGTCTTTGCGTGTTCTCCAAGTATTCTACAAAATTTTATCTACACTTCATGTCTATAATTAGCCTTATCCTAGGAAATGACTAAGTTCTGATTCCTTTCTTTTCCTGGGTGCGCCCTTTGTTCCACTATTCTTCCACGTGCACCTACACACCCTATCTCTATGCACCCAAACCTTAAATGCCTCCAATACTTAGGCTGTAATTCATTAGCCCAAAATTACCCCACACTATTTTCATTGTCACCCCCAACAATGGGTAACAATAATTTATCTCTCCATGAACAAAGAATATGGAATAAATGAACAACTATACAAAATAATGAAAGACTACCAAACACTCTATTCTTCCACAAGGAGAATTAATTCAAGATATTATGCTTTGATTTATGCTTCTAAGTCATTCCAATCCATAAGCACCTTATTTTTTTGTCTGAAATGTCTGCAAGTACTGATTCCACCTCATCAAGATCCATGTTCTCACCTCCATATCTGTAGTACACTCTGAGAACATTAGCCATGACTTGATACCATCCCATCCATGACATCCATTCTTCTGTGCTATCAGTTTCCCAATGTATTTTATCTTCTCCTTGTGTGGGTCTTGTGCTGATGTAAGTGCATCGTGCTTCTCTGCTACCAAAGTTAGCCTCTCCACACGTCTGAGTGTCTCATTATTTACTGCTTTCAGGACCTCATCTTCCTCGGCCCATAGTTCTTCGTCTTTTATTATCACATCAGGGGCCACACATAATATTCAAGGCCAAATCTAATGCTTTCTTCAATTCATCCTTCAAAGTCTGCAGTAATGGATTCATAATGCTAGTAATTTTTCTTCGCAAATAGTTGTGGCCTTGATCCTTCATGTTCCTGTTCTGAAAACATCCTTGGGTTTTGGCATTATTACGGGCCCTTCATTCTAAAACCATATTGAAACTAAAGTGCGTAAATAATGTAAAGTAGATGGGAAATTCTATGTGACTTTATCCTCTAAATCGGACCTCTTTCTCAAAATCTCATCCCCAATTTAATCTGCCATATTAAGTGTCAAACATGCCGTTGCCTCAATTGTCTCTTGTTCTTCCGTTAGCCACTTGATTTCAGTATCCTTGTCCTTCTTATCATATAATAATGCCTAAATAGTTGTCAATTTATCAATGTTTTGGCACAAAACCTCAGCAAATACCATTGTTAGTGCATTTCTTACCCACTTGTTCATCAAAACATTTTGGGTGGGATTAACTCTAACATGGCACGAGTGTGGTGATTTCTTCAATCTACGTGAGACACACGATTCTTCATAGACGTCGAAGTCAGGATCATCCATATGAGTTTGTATGCTCCAAGATAATTACTTTTGAGTGCGCGTAGTCACCATGTCTACATCCATCAGCTCCCAACCATAAAGGTCACTAGGTTACAAAGTGATTTGGAACCTCGCGCATATAATCTTGGTCGGGTCATCAATATAACCAACTATTGGTGTCTCATAAATACCTTCACCTTTCTCCTTACCAATGTGTGTAACCTTTGTAACATGAATGCCTAAATCCATCATTGGTTCTTCACCCATCTATGTTGTGTGAGGCACACCTAATGGTTTGCCCTTATCTATTTCTACCTCTATATCCAATGCACCACTACCCATCTCTCTTTCCTTTAAATCCTCTACATCATTCTTTATTTCTTCTTCCTGAGGCTTTTCTACATCTACAATTTACACTAGAGTGTTTGGCACGCTATCCCCAGACTTCTCATCCTCATCATCCTTTCGGGGGATGTATCTATGCCTTTTCTTATTGTCTAGCTATACTTTCACAAGAGAAGTCTTAAGCGACCTCCTGAGGGACTATGAAGCTCCCCTTCCTTGAGTTATGGTTCGCCTCAATACCCTCTGTAATCTGCGGGTCCCCCAGTACGCCTATGTTCTGATATCTATCTCCATAGTACCTGTCTCCAACACTTCCTCATCCAATTCCTATAATGGAGGAGTCTCCTCGCATGGTTTATTTTCACTACTAGTTGGTTATTTCCTTCTATGTACAAGGCCAAAACTTTCTTATTTCTCTTATTTCCCCTCTTCTTCTTCTTCTTCACCAAGGGGAAAAGTGTCTGCTTCATCTTGTAATGTGCCCATAGTATGCTTCCCCTTGGGTGGTCTAGGAAGCTTTAACTCATTTTCAATGTACTTCCCATTTTCCAACCTTGGCTTGAGGTAAATATACACAAGGGCTGCCCCATACTTTCTAATGACCAAACTCATAGATTTATATCTAATGTCATCTGAAATCAATTTCTCAATATATGCAGACTTACTTAGATAAATGTAAGTCTTCTTGAGTGTATGGTAGTCATAGTCCACCTTACTTGCATTGAAAAGTAGTTGGTGTGCATCTGAAAACCTATATAAAAATGCCTGTTAGTAGCATGTGGTGAAGGTATAACAAAGATTACACCAAGGGATCCAATTCCCATCCTTAATCCTGAAGTGCCCTATATAAAAGTGTTGATAAACAACAAATTGTACATGTTTGTCTAATACCAAAGGAATATCCTTAGGTATTCTCCACTCCTCTCTAAATGAAGCATGGAGGCACTCATACCATAAGTATGATCTCTGCTTAAAGGGTCCACTCATAGTCCCTTCACAGGTATACTTAGAAAATATATCCGTGAGAGATTTCTTCTCCTCATGATATTACCATATTTTATCCTTTGACCCATCGGGCACTCCAATTTCTACATATACAAGTGAAAAAAGGATCATGCTGAAACTTATTTTCTCACCTTGGTGCACCTCCTCAATAATGGTTTCAGCAATGAAATTTTCCAAGTTGTAAACTACCCCTTATGTCATATTTTTCGCCACATGCAGCCATGCCTTATTCACATGCGATCAGTGCTCTTGATTGTTCAACTTAGGAGGTGTGTTGTCACCTAAATAACATGGTACTTCTCCAACTTAGGGATATTCATCCCACACCCTCCCTTCGTATATCATAGCACCTTCTTTATTTCTTCTATCGGCTCCTTATTAGTGACGTTATGTTAGGTTATGTACCTGATCTCCTTAATCCTATCAATCTCCCTATCAGGGGCATGGTAATCCTCATCCGTCACCCATCAAAGTAGAAAATGTCCTCATGGACTCTATTTTTCATCCAATAATATAACTTCTCTAGTTTTCTAAAATAAGGGAGCTCATACAATTGTAAAACTCCCACCTTTGTTAACAATGTTTTACCTACATCATCATACACGACCATGTCATTTTCTATCCTCAGAGCCAACTTCACTACCAACAACTTGTCTAATTCATATTTGTTATCTTTGTTCATGTGGTTGTAATCACTTACTTTGCAATGACTAATGTGAGAATCCCAATCACGACCCATAAAAATCCTTTCTAGATATTACATCTCGGAAAATTGGCTTTTAGGGGCTTCTTCTACTTTAACCTTGACTTCTTTCTACTTCCTTCCCCTTGTGGCCACTCTAGGTGTTCACTTAGGTTCCATAGGAATGATAAAGGTGTATTCTTTTAATTGATTCAAGCTATGCAACTCAAACCCACATGCTCTAGCTCGATTCCATGTGCCCTAGCTCAAACTCAAACCCTAACTACCGATTCTTCTCCACACACATCTTTGTTTCACTCAAACACCTTCTCCACTGGAGCATCAACCAATCTCATGCTAAAATCCATTTGGTTCAGTTCATAAAATAGCTCTTCATACTTCACAACTTGTTGTTTAGATAGCTCTTCAACTTGCTCAAATTCTCTCTATCGCAAAGGTAAAATTGATTTCACAACACCACCTTATATATCCTTTTTAAAAAATTACACATTTATTGCTCTCTACCTACCACCATACTCAATATGAATTTGGTGTTTCTTTCCTTTTTCATGCTGATTTTTTTGTGCCACAATCATAACCTTCTAGCTCGCCTACTACTCCTTGGCCACAAACCTCCTTTTGCGTGCTTTCATGTACCAAAGTACCTATCCACTATGTCTTTCACCAAGTAATTTCCATTGTTTTATCCTCCCTCACGTTACACTATGCATCCATTCATCCATATGTGGTCTTCATTCATGAGTAATCTTTCTCTATCTGCACCTTCACTTCAAGCACCTGCACAATATCTCTCTATGTGTATCCATATTCAGAGAACATTCAAGCTTGGTCCATTTATCCTATATACACTCCACCCCACACTAAAAGTATATGTGGTCCTCTGTGCATCAATTCAATAGATAATAATTAGATTATGGTGGGCAAGCGTGCTTATTAGAAAAAGAAATGAATAAAATGACAAAACATAGAAACGATGAAAGGAAACACATATAAAGGAAATGCATTAAGGAAATTTAATCTAACGGTAATAATGCCTTATTAAAAACACCAAGAATACTTATTTATAGTAGGGATTTAGCTTACTCCCGTTGAAATAACCGGGAAACCGTGTCCCGTCCAACACCTCTAACTAGAAAGCGCTTGAATCAAGTATATAAGTCACAATATACAGTCCCAGCCAATGCATTTTAAGCTTTCCAGGGTGGCACATAAACTTTGAATGATAAAGAAGAACCATTTGTCCAACTTTAAGCTTCTTATCCTTAATATGTCTATCATGTCATGCCTTCTACCTAGAATTTTCCATCTTCTAACCCTATTGTGCTATAGCGCGCCTTTCATCCAACTACACTAGTTTATCAATGCAATCTTCAAGTGTTTGATCATCATCCAAACCTCCTACATGCGTAATAAATAGGGAGGGTAACATGAATTCCATGGGAAAAATAGCCTCTGCGCCAAACACCAATTGAAAGGGTGTGGTCATTTTCAATCTTTTATAAGTTGTCCTGGTGAAGGTATCCTAACACCTAGCACACTTTCAATCCCTCACCTCCTATTTATGATATCACCTTGATTGATCTATTCAAACATACTTGACCCAACTTGATGGTGATGTTGTTTATCCCCTTTAACCCACACTTATCCTCTATTCAAAATTTGTGATGATTCTCCTTTGGTTGATCAACCAATACATACTCTAGACTTAACTAGTCACATAGTCAAACAATAGTCCTATGCATATTTTATATGCTTGAATATATAATACACATATATTCACACCTATTTCACACCACACACATCCTATAATAATTGTCCTTTAGAATCAAAATAGTAGAACTTGGTCATAAGGCCTTAATTGCTTCCTAGGCCAAGCTAGTGGCTTGTAGCCTTGCTCTCCTTGTTTTACTAAGGAAATGTTTCCTTGAATGGGGTGGGAAAAAGCCAAGGAAAATTCCAAACACCCATAATGGAGGTACATCGCATGTATGAAATGGAGGTAGGGTTGTTTTGTTAGAAATGCCACTTCTAGGGCTACTATAGACCTAGTTAGGTCTTTTTGAAGGCTACAAACAGGCTGCAGAAGGTTATGAGATGACCACAACCTTATAACTCATACCACTAGGTTAAATGGACCATCATACAGTTGTCACAAGTGTATTAACTCTTTACTAACCCTAGCACACCATAAAAATATCAATGTAGTAGGAAAACAAATATTTTAAGCCTAGTTTTTAGGGATCTAATGGAAAACACCCTTACTAGCAAAATTAAGCTCTGCACTCTTAGACAATGGTAGATGACCTCAAGACCATGAAAATTTCAAAAACTTCAAAAATTCTACTATACATGTTGTGAGATCAAGGAAGCCCTAGTTTGAGGGTAGAGAGGGTAAATCCTAGTCCACAAAGCTTTTGCATATGTTTCAAGACCTCGAATAAAGTGTTTTAGTCTTGGAATGATGTCCTCCAAGTGCTCCATAGGTTACAATCATCTTCTTGGCTTAGAAACTTTGACTGTCAACTCCTAGCTCACGGTTTGCACGGAGTTCTTGCTAAGTTACATAGGAAACAATGAACAAAAATATAAGAACATGGATCAGATTGCATTCAAACTTCAAAAATCCTTTATTCATGTTTATTCACACCTGATACACCCATTCTTCATGAGAATTATTCATACTAAGACCAAAATCCAACTTTGGCAATTCAAACCAAACTAGTCCTATCTTCACTCAACCACTCCCTAAGATAGCTAACTGACTTCTTGTTTTAGTAAAGACCTATAAATCTCACTTATCAAACTTGTTTTCACATGAAGAAAAGGTATCGAGGCCTTATTTATATAATTTTTACCTTTATATGAATAATTTTTCCTAGTTTGGAGTTTACCAACAACCTCTAGAAATTTGAATATTTGAACTACAAATTTTGGAGGGAAAATTGAACAACCACTCTGAACACAACCTACATTCAACCTAGAACTTGAAAAACACTCAAAATAACTACTGGTGCTCCTGCATCATGCCCTGTATTCCCAGAGTACATCAGATACTTTATCATCCTAGTCTTTCCTTCCAACATCACAAATTTTAGTCAAGGTATGGCTCAATATCTTGTTAAAAGCCTCAGTAGTCCCATTTTACAGAGGATGATAGGGTGTTGTTTTATGGTGTGCTACCATAAATTCTACCAATAGTATCTGGATAGTCTCATTAAGAAAATGAGTACCCCTATCACTGGTCAAAATCAATGGGCATACATACCTGCTGATAATATTTTCCCACAGAAACCTTTTTTCCGTAGCTTCCATGCAATCCTTTGTAGGCGTCACTTCTGCCCACCTTATAATATAAATTGTACAATTTATAATGTAGCACAATCCAATCCTGTGCATGGGTGGGGAAATAGGAGCCACAAATTCAATCGCTCACTTTTCAAAAGGTTTTGCACTAGCAATAGGCCTCAAAGGCATTTCATCTCTATACCTAAGATTTCCAAGGTGCTAATAATGGTCATATGCCTTACAATATTCATTAAAATCCTTATATAATGTTTCTCACCATAGGCCTACCAATAAAATCTTATGCACGATAGCATCTCTTGCATAATGTCCACATGTAATACCACTATGAGCCTCTTCCATAATAGCTTCATGCTCATGCTCAAGAACACACCGGTGTAAAAATTCATCCCGACCTAGTTTGTATAAGTCTCCATTAATCAACATGTAAGGCGTGGTGTGTATGGCAAGTTGCTTCTTCTCTATACTCTTCATTCCTTCAGGCAACACAATTGTTTGCTAAAATAAAACAATATATTCTAATTCAGAAGGCACGTAGTTCAATTTTAATAGTTGTGCATCTGGAATTATATCCTCAATGCTCTACACTTCCTCACCTGAATTAATCCTTGACAAATGATTCGGTCTAGAATTGCTCTTTCTTGGTTTAACCACCACTGTAAATTCGAATCCCTGAAACAATAAAATCCATCGGCATATGTGCCCCTAAAAAATGGGCTTTTTCACCAAGTAATTCAATGCCATGTGATCTGTATAGAAAATAAAAGGTGTAGCTAGCAATTATCGTCTAAACTTATGCAACACGTAGATCATCGACAAAGCCTCACACTCTATAGTTGTATAATTTTGTTCAGGTGGTATCAACTTCCTACTTACAAAACAAATAGGATGATCAACAATACCTTCTCCAAGTTGGGTTAATATCACACCAATGGTCATGTCAGAGGTGTCCACATGCACATGAAAAGGTTTGGTCCATGAAGGAAAGTGCAGAATAAGCATTGTAGTAAGCCTTTCCTTCAATGTCTCGAATGCGCATTGTTGCGCTTCACCCCAATGGAACTTGCCTTTACTCTTCAATAATTCCTCTAAGGGTGCAACAATCTTAGCATAACCTTTAATAAAATTCCTGTAATATCATGTGTGCCCCAAGAATATGTACACCTCACTTTGGTTAGTAGGTTCCTCTAAGCCCAAAATAACAACAAACTTAGCACGATCCACTGACAAGTCTTCCTTACAAATAATATGTCCTAGAAAAGTCCCAAAAGGTGTAGCAAAAACACACTTCTTAATGTTTAAGGAGATGCTCAACTGCCAACACCTCTCAAACATAAGCCTCAAATTATCACAATGATCTTTCACTAGGCCATACACTGTCTAATCATCCAGGTAAACCTATAGAAACCTATGAATGAAATCCTAGAATTCCTGCACAATAATGCATGAAAAGACTACATGCACATTCTTTAATCCAAAAGGCATAACCATGTATGCAAAATTTCCCCATTCTATGGTGAAATTTGTCTTCTCTTAATCATCCTTAGCTATCCTTACCTAAACATATATAGAAAATCCATCAGTGAAGGAGTAGATCTTGCATCCTGAAACACATTCAAATATTTCTTCAGTAAAAGGTGTGGGAAAGGGATAAATTACACATTCATTGTTCAACTACCTATAATCCACACAAATCCTTATTCTTCCATATTTCTTGATACTGATCACCATAGGGCTAACCCACTCTGACTCCTCAATGGGCTCAATGATTCTAGAATTCAGCATCTTATCTATTTCTTCCTTCACCTTGATGCACAGATTAGGATTCATCCTATAAGGCCTCTTCCAAACCTGATTCTCATCTCGCTTAAAGATTCATGCACCACTTTTAATTCATGATAGCCTCTAGGGAATAAATCCTTGAAGTCACACAGCAACTCAATTATTTTAGCAAGCTTAGAGTCAGACCAATAATCATCAATGATGGCCTTCTTAGGTTCATCATATATTCCAATATTTACCTTCTTAGTCTTCATAGGCTCATGATACATGTGTTCCCATTCATCTGCACTGTCTGAGACCTCGTGCGTACCATTTTTAATGCTCAACATCCAGATTCTCTACTTCTTAATTACTAATTTACATAGACCATCTTACCCTTTTCTCTTTCAAGGAAGGTGTGTGCCCTAGTTGCTATACATCTATCTCTTCTTCTTCAAAGCACGCCTCCAAATCTGACTCACCTAGTAGCTCTTAGATAAGTTCATCAGCCTTTACACTATCTCCCATAGTCAAGTGTTTCATAACATGTAACACTTCATTCATTGGAGGTTTAGAGGAAAAATAGTCAAAGGTCTGAATCATACCTGCAGTCAATTCTTTCCAGTTCCATGTTTCTCTTTTCAACTCGGCATAGACATACCATGCACACACGCAACCTTACAATGTATAGTATAACTGATGCACCGATAGCAAAGATGGTAAGGCCTCCTGCCCCTCTATCCAGAGTCTCTCACACTGCTGAACATGGTTATGAGCATCCTTACCATGAAATTCACATATCTTGGTAGGCGCATTGCTCCAGAGAAATCTTACAGATAAGGCAATTCTCACTTCTCACCAAAGTTGGTGGACAATTCTGTGGACATAAAAACCTAAAATTCAGGAACCGCAATCGCAGTTCCTAAATTTCAGGTTTGGAAATTACCGAACCTAAAACTATGATCGTGGTTTAGAACTACAAGCGTGGTTATAAACCGCGATCGCAGAACTCTGAGACAAAAAATTAGCAGTCCTGCGAGTCCTTATTTTCCCCATTTTTCATTTCAAACCGTGATTTCTCCTAGATGTTTTTCACTCGAGCTTTGAATACCACCTCAAAATTGCTCATCGGACTTCTGGATCGTGATAGATTCAACCATGCCGCCAAGACAAGGAGGTAAGCCCCGATTTTAATCATTTTTTTTGCATTTTAGGTTTTTTTTTTGCATTTTCATGGGTTTTTTGAAATGTTTGTTTATGTATACAATTTTCTTGTTTTGTCAGTTGGTCGGCAAGCTCGAAATCATGCAAACCGTCAAAACATTCCTCAAAACCCTCTGAACATTCCTCAAAACCCTCCTCCAAACATAGATCCGCCTCCTGTGGCTCCTTCTGTCCCCATTGAACCAGCAGGAACACAAGATAATATCATTGGAAGAATCTGAGAAAATAAAATTGTCATTGAGAACCTTATTCAGACTATAAGACAAAATCATGCCACAAATCCATCCCGCATGACTTTAGCCAACACATTGCAAACATTGATTGGCGAAGTCGACTCTGCAACCAACCAAATACATAGATGGAATACCTTTAGAGGTGATTGTAGGTGGTGGTATGCGGATAAATTATCCCATGCGGCCGTAAAAGACAAAATTTTTGGAAAAGACCTCATTTGTGCATTATTTACTGACCCGAGAACCAATGCCCCCCGCAGTTACTTACAAATGGTTCCCAATCCATTGGTGCCATGATGACCTGAATCAAAAATAATTTTTGGGACCGATGGTGGATGGTTTTTGATTATCCACCATGCAACAACAATGAGGTTCCTCTTTATTTTTTGAAGAAATTATATTGCGAGTTCATGCTTAATGAGGTCCCGAATTATTTTGACTTTTCTGACTTTTTTGGTCGAGGAGGTGGCTCTGCACAGAGTAGACCTGGTGCACACATAGGTCAACCAAGGATCCCCCATGCCCCAAAACCCCCACTACCTTCAGTTATCCCTCCTACAGTGAAGGAGGTTGTGGAGATTGACACACTGCATGCATTGAGGGAGCTCACTGACACTCTGACCCAACATAGTGATCAGATTGCATCTGGTGATGTTGGTGGAGGTGCCAGTTCTAGCGCACCACACCACTATGGATCATGTGGTGCCGTATGCACTGCAGGTGAGACATCATTTGCTGGTTCACAAGATTTCTTTTCTATAGATGATATGCTGGGGGATGTTTTTTGAACTGGTGTCATTGATATTGGTCTTTCACAGGTAAATTTCAAATAAATATAAATTATATATATATATATATATATACATATACATATACAATAGTTTAATTCACATGTTTGAGATTTTAATATATATGTATTTGATTGTACGTCATGTACATACATGTAAAAAACTAATTTTTTATTTTATTTTAAATAGCAAGAGTCGGTGAAGGAAACATCCGGCGTCGACATGCTAGCTACTGCAGCTGGGCGTGTTTCAAATGTAAGTTTCAAGTTGTACAAACTTACATTTTTAATTTCATTTGATTGCACTAGATTATTATTATAATGTTTCACGTGTATGTTGTACATATTAATATGTTTGTCTTTTATACACAGGAGCCTGGCGGGTCATCATCTGCTCTAGGAACTGAGGCTACTGGCATGCCTCACATGAGTTTTACGCAGGTTAGTATCTCTTTAAACTTTGTTTATAATTGTGGAAGTTCACGTGGATTACATGCTTTGGACCTCTGTTATGTGGTGCACAGTCATGTAGATTTTAATATTGATTTGTACATGTTTTTTGTATAGCTTATGACTGCCAGAGAGACTCCTCCATATATGCAGACTGTGGAGGCTACTGTAGATACTTCCATAGCATCTGCAGATCCACTAATTGAGGTACAATTTTTCAAATTTGTTAAATTTTGGAGGTTCATTATTTCTTATTACTTAAATCTACAATATCAAATTTTGTATGTATGTGAAATATTTAATTTGAAAATTAATTATTTGTATGTAGCTTACCCCTCGTGAGTCTACTGTTGTCCCTGCGATGCATCAACAACAAATTGATAGGGATCATGACATTGCGGTAAGATTTCACATGCATTTTAACTAAATTGTACAAGTTTCTAAATTTTGAATGTATTTTAAAATTTTGGGTGTTAAAAACTTGTTGTTTATGAATGTGCAGGTTAGGTTGCAGGCATGCTTAGAGACACCTAGGACCACATGGATGAAATCCGTAGTGGCATCTCCCTCCACTACATCCCCAAGTCATGGACGTGCTACTTCTAGTAGGGCGAAGAGAGGGAAGATGTTTCATGAGTAGATTCATAGTCCACCTGGATGTACATACATATATATATATATATGGGCCATCTGGTCCTAGTGAACATGTTTCTTCATATAGTCCATTGTATATATATAGCCTTTTGCGACCGCATGTGGTCCTATATACATTATGACACACTTAGTTCGAGATGTACACATGTTATGAACTTACATATTTTCAGAGACGTGCATCTGGAGCACACTTTGTTTGATTCTTATATATCCATGTGTGTTGGTTTTCATAACGATATTACTGAACTATATGTTTGATTCGATTTCATTGCATGTATGATATCCTTCTATGTATGTTTTCATAACCATTTATTAGTTCTAGATATGTATGTTTGATTTAAAATTAAAAAACCATGTCCCGGAGCACTACATGGTACAATTGTTAAGCAAACCTATTCCATTAAGCAAAACCATGCTAGGTGAACTACAAAAGGGCAATACATACAATTACTATTTTTCTTAAAGCTAACACTCATCTGTTGCATATCAACTAATGTGAACATTGATAGAAATAAGCGAGGTAGAGTTCATCTTGAACTATATGAATATAACGTTACTTATGGTGCAACATTGAAGATTTTACAATTTTCCCGATTTTCAAGTTTTACAATTTTCATATTTCTAGAATTGAAGATTACACAGAGGTTTCAAATTTTTTTCTTTGTTATCAAAACTTATTATTTTTAGTAAGGCTCATATGCCAATTTAATAATAAATATAATCATGTCTTCTTGTATTTGGATTGAGATGAATTTTTTTCATTAGATTAGGTATTTTCATATGGTTTCCTGCTTCAAATTTCAAGTGTTTTCGATCTCCAGAATTGCAAGGATCTAAAAAGGCAAGTTTTTTCTCTGAAATTTTAAATGGGATGCTATAAAAATTTAGGGTACCAATGGAAAATATTTTTAGATCATCTTCAAGGAGTTCATGAGTAGAAGTTACGGGCAAAATTGCAGGGGAAATGGAGCAAAAATGAAGGAGATATGAGCAAAAATGTGATTTTTGCAATAGGGTTTCTTGAAAATTTAGTAGCATAACTAAATACTAGCAGCAATGAAGGAAAAGGAAATATTAAAAAGGGATTAAAAAAATGGCTAAGTGTTTGTTTATACTCACCTCTTAACATTAACCTAGCTAACTCACCTTCTAACTCATCCTTGACCATTCTGGATTAACCCGGGTTACATGGCATGACAGGGTAGGGTTAAAAGTTTCTAAATGGGTTTTGGTTTTCCCCATTTCCCTTACCACATTTATTAAGGGACAAAGGGACTTAAAGGGGTGATAATGTGTGAAGGGGTTAAGTATTCATGAGAGGGGGCAACATAATCAAGTTGGGGTGCTGAGGAATCATACCTAGTGAGAATGTTACAAGCCTTAAGTGACGAAAGGGAGAGATTTCAAGTGGTGGTGCATTCTGATGTCCCCCACGTCCCTTTGAAAAGGGTAAAAATTTGACAGTAAGCCCTTATTAGTATTCTTAGGTTCCACCCATCATGAAGAATCCTCCTCTAATGAAGAATCAACTCATGTCTTCCTCCGTGGAATATCTTGAATGATGAGGCTTTTCCATAGACCATCTTGTTGAATCTGGAAACTACAAATGAAACTTTCTCATCTTCCAAGATGTTCACATGCTCCAATGTGTTGAGTCAATTCTCAGGAATGGCATTGATATTTCCACATTGACTAAAATATTTTTCATAACTCTTCATAGGATTAGAGATATAACCTATGATCTCTACAAGGGCTTCTAAAGTATCACTATTGAAGGAAAGGGTCACAAATATTTTCCTGAACCAATTCTTGAAATGAATCCCGAAGATTCTTCATGGAATTATTCTCCCTGAGAGGAGTACCAAGCTCATGCATTCTTGTGCCAAGATCTTCCAAAAAATTTGATACATTCTCCTCATGGGATTCAAAATCAGAAATGGCTTCTTTTAGAGCATCAAACCTCTAGGTGATGGTATGGGACAAAATGTCATACAACAATGAAAACACACCTTCAGTCCAAGGAATGAATCAAAATTAGTCAGCAAATGAATGGAATTTCTCTTTCTTGACACTCTGAGCTCACAATCAAGAGATAATGAGATCATTCCCTTTTTCAAATCAAAATTATTCATCTCACATTGCACAAATGGGAGATTATTTTCCCAATGCAATTTCTCTTTCTTGATCTCAACTCTATTCCTATTGATTTTCAAATATATGACCAAGAACAATCTAAACAAAGAGATAATCTCAGGAAATAGATCATTCCCTTTTTCAAGGATCATGCTCACCCAATGGTCACATGTCCTTCTTTGCAGTATGAATGCTTGATCTTGCTTGATGGACTAGGGGGTTGAAGTTTCAGATGGGAGACATTGCTTCAATTTGAGGTAGAGATGATTAATCTCATGCAATAAATGATTGCACTTATGAATAAAAGGTCCTCACATGTTCCCTTAATTGTTTGATGATTTACTTATACTCCTAATTCTGTGTAGTGATCTGTGATGAAGAATCCTTGAAAAGGTGAGCATCACCCTCATGAGTGGCTTGCCATAGAGAGACTCTTGTCATTTCATATTCATTGGGTGTCATTTCCTCCACATGATTGATGACCTTTGAAGATGAAAGGGAAACCTCTACAAACTGAGATGTGAAAGCCTCAATGAAGAACCTAAATGTTGTACAAGAATCTCGTACCTATTTATTCTCTAAGCATTTCATTTTGCACTTCCTTTCTCCTCCATTATTCTTCTTTCGTGCTATGTTCTCCATTATGAGAATTCTTAAATCTCTTCTTCATGTTTCTCATGCATGGAAACTATTTTCCTCTTATTCCTTCATAGGCTCTCACTTATTTGTTTCCTTCACTTCTTTTAGCATGCTTCATAAGTGACTTGATTGGCCACTTCACTCTCCTTCTAAAATTCCATCCAAATATGCAAACTTGAAGCTACTTGCCTTAGCATTTTATTGATAATCTTATTCATATGTTCACATTCTCACCATACTATTAGAAACAATGAATAAATGCATTTCATTCCTTTAACATGACTTACCTTTACTCACCACTTTTCACTAGTTCTTGCTTCACTAGCAATTATGGCTCATTTAATTTCAACTCCATTTAGTATTCTTGACCTATATTCAAATACTTAATCCACTATTAGAATAACAAGGGAATGATTTATTCTTGTGAATCTTCAAAGCATGATAATTAGGGTATTAGATACCCATTAAGGGATGAAAAGTATGTAAAAAGTTTCAAGGTAGCCAAGAGCATGACCATATTACGATGCAAACATAATGAACATGTAAGCATATAGCTGGGGCAGCAGAGGATGGAGAGAGATCACCACAACAACATAGCTCAAGAGAGAAAAGCAAGGATAGTGATGAAGCACCTAAGAGGATAGAGGCAAGTCCAAAGAGAACAAGAGAGATGGAAGGTAAACAAGTGACATTGAATGTTTTGAGTCCTAGGAAATGAACGGAGGCGAGGAGTGAGAAGTCATGCCTCAGGACATCATGGCACCAAACCAAATGCGCCGACATGTCTGGGTGGCTAGGTGAATGCTAGAGGAGGTGTTGTTTCGGTGCGCGACAAGGTCGTTGCTTCCAGGCTACTTCGTTCGGGCGTAGTCCCTTAAGAGCCCTGAGACCAAAATATTGTTCAACTTCGACAGGTGACTACTCAGACTCTGTGGCACCTAGAGATTCCTCATCTAATCTGACACCTCAGTGTAGGGACCCTCTACAATATCCTCTCTCGGTTTTTTCCTTCTCATATCGGTGCTCTCGCTGCCCTATTGTTTGTAAACGCGCGAAATAGTGCAGTTGGAGCCAGTGTAAGGTTGTCAAACGCTATATTTTGCAAACGGTGGGTCATGGCACCAAACCGACTGTGCCGACATGTCTGGGTGGCTAGGTGAATGCTAGAGGAGGTGGTGTTTTGGTGTGTGACAAGGTCATTGCTTCCGGGCTACTTCGTTCGGGCGTAGTCCCTTAAGAGCCCTGAGACCAAAATATCGTTCAACTTTGACGAGTGACTACTCAGACTCCGTGGCACCTAGAGATGCCTTGTCTGATCCAACACCTCAGTGTAGGGACCCTCTACAATAGCCTCTCTCAGTTTTTTCCTTTCCAGATCGGTGCTCTCGCTGCCCTATTGTTTGCAAACGCGTGAAATAGTGCAGTTGGAGCCAGTGTAAGGTTGTCAAACGCTATATTTTGTAAACGGTGGGTCGTGGCACCAAACCAAATATGCTAACACATCTAGGTGGCTAGGTGAACACTAGAGGAGGTGGTGTTTTGGTGCACGACAAGGTCGTTGCTTCCAGGCTACTTCATTCGGGCGTAGTCCCTTAAGAGCCCTGAGACCAAAATATCGTTCAACTTCGACGGGTGACTACTCGGACTCCATGGCACCTAGAGATGCCTCGTCTGATCCAAAACCTCAGTGTAGGGACCCTCTACAATAGTCTCTCTCAGTTTTTTCCTTCCCAGATCGGTGCTCTCGCTGCCCTATTGTTTGCAAACGCACGAAATAGTGCAGTTAGAGCCAGTGTAAGGTTGTCAAATGCTATATTTTGCAAACGGTGGGTCATGGCACCAAACCGACTATGCCTGACATCTAGGTGGCTAGGTGAATGCTAGAGGAGGTGGTGTTTTGGTGTTACAAGGTCATTGCTTCCGGGCTACTTCGTTCGGGCGTAGTCCCTTAAGAGCCCTGAGACCAAAATATCGTTCAACTTCGACGGGTGACTACTCAGACTCCGTGGCACCTAGAGATGCCTCGTCTGATCTGACACCTTAGTGTAGGGACCCTCTACAATAGCCTCTCTCAGTTTTTTCCTTCTCAGATTGGTGCTCTCGCTGCCCTATTGTTTGCAAACGCGTGAAATAGTGCAGTTTGAGCCAGTGTAAGGTTGTCAAACGCTATATTTTGCAAACGGTGGGTCGTGGCATTGAACTGACTATGCTGACATGTCTGAGTGGCCAGGTGAATGCTAGAGGAGGTGGTGTTTCGGTGCGACAAGGTCATTGCTTCCGGGCTACTTCATTCGAGCGTAGTCCCTTAAGAGCCCTGAGACCAAAATATCGTTCAACTTCGACAGGTGACTACTCAGACTTCGTGACACCTAGAGATGCCTCATATGATCTGACACCTCAGTGTAGGGACCCTCTATAATAGCATCTCTCAGTTTTTTCCTTCCCAAATCAGTGCTCTCGCTGCCCTATTGTTTGCAAATGCACGAAATAGTGTAGTTCGAGCCAGTGTAAGGTTGTCAAATGCTATATTTTGCAAACGGTGGGTCATGGCACCAAACCGACTATGTTGACACATCTGGGTGGCCAGGTGAACACTAGAGGAGGTGGTGTTTTGGTGCGCGACAAGGTCGTTGCTTCCGGGTTACTTCGTTCGGGCGTAGTCCCTTAAGAGCCCTGAGACCAAAATATCGTTCAACTTCGACGGGTGACTACTCGGACTCCATGGCACCTAGAGATGCCTCGTCTGATCCAAAACCTTAGTGTAGGGACCCTCTACAATAGTCTCTCTCAGTTTTTTCCTTCTCATATCGGTGCTCTCGCTGCCCTATTGTTTGCAAACATGCGAAATAGTGCAGTTCGAGCCAGTGTAAGGTTGTCAAACGCTATATTTTGCAAACGGTGGGTCATGGCACCCAACCAAATGTGCCTACACATCTAGGTGGCTAGGTGAATGCTAGAGGAGGTGGTGTTTTGGTGCGCGACAAGGTCGTTGCTTCTGGGCTACTTCGTTCGGGCGTAGTCCCTTAAGAGCCCTGAGACCAAAATATCGTTCAACTTCGATGGGTGACTACTCAGACTCCGTGGCACCTAGAGATTCCTCATCTAATCCAACACCTTGGCATAGGGACCCTCTACAATAGCCTCTCTCAGTTTTTTCCTTTCCAGATCAGTACTTTTTATGCCATATTGTTTGCAAACGCGTGAAATAGTGCATTTCGAGCCAGTGTAAGGTTGTTAAATGTTATATTTTGTAAATGGTGGGTCATGGCACCAAACTGACTACGCCAAAACATCTAGGTGGCTAGGTGACCACTAGAGGAGGTGGTGTTTTGGTGCATGACAAGGTCGTTGCTTCCGGGCTACTTCGTTCGGGTGTAGTCCCTTAAGAGCCCTGAGACCAAAATATCGTTCAACTTTGACAGGTGACTACTCAGACTCCGTGGCACCTAGAGATGTCTCGTCTGATCCAACACCTCAATGTAGGGACCCTCTATAATAGCCTCTCTCAGTTTTTTCCTTCTCATATCGGTGCTCTCGCTACCCTATTGTTTGCAAACGTGCGAAATAGTGCAGTTTGAGCCAGTGTAAGGTTGTCAAACACTATATTTTGCAAACAGTGGGTCATGGAACTGAAATGACTACACCGAAACATCTGGGTGGCTAGGTGAATGCTAGAGGAGGTGGTGTTTTGGTGCTTGACAAGGTCATTGCTTCCGGGCTACTTCATTCGGGCGTAGTCCCTTAAGAGCCCTGAGACCAAAATATCGTTCAACTTCGACGGGTGACTACTCAGACTCCGTGGCACCTAGAGACATCTCGTCTGATCCAACACCTCGATGTAGGGACCCTCTACAATAGAATCTCTTAGTTTTTTCCTTCCCAGATCGGTGCTCTCGCTGCCCTATTGTTTGCAAACGCGTGAAATAGTGCAGTTTGAGCCAGTGTAAGGTTGTCAAACACTATATTTTGCAAACGATGGGTCGTGGCACCAAACCAATTGTGCACATATATAGGTATGGTCTTGTAAACACTTGGGGAGGAGTCATTTTGAAAATTTACAACTTTTTCAAAATTTACAACTTTTTCAAAATTTACAACTTTTTCAAATAATGAAAGCTTCTCTTAGCTTTGAGAATTTAAAATTATCTACTAACAGTGATAACCACGTGAAGGTGGAAGCTTTTCTGGCACCACTAACCTGAACATAAAAGTGTTAGTCAAAGAAATTTAAGTTTCAAATCAAAACCATACTAGATATATACAAAATACACAAATTTAAAATAAAATATATGAACTTAAATCTAGATCTAACTAAAAAATTTATAAATATATCAAAGGAATTATATATACCAGACATGAGCATTGTAAATTCATTCCAATGAACCATCAGGATTGGATCTACTCTAAATAACATACAAGATCGCTTCATGATATTACTCTCAAACCTTCCAAAGAATCTTGTTATTAGGCTTTCCTCAATATCTATACAACTGAATATTTGTCGCTAGAACTAGATGCGAATATAAGAGTATTTTCATGTGTCTCAAAGTCTTCAAACACCCAAATAGAGGAGTTTTTTAATGGATACCGTCGAAGCCAAGTTCCAGTAACTACCACTGACCCTGTAGGATACTCAATATCTTCGCCATCTATAATAGGAGAAGTCAACTTCTTTCTTTCCTCGATGCAACGACATAAGAAATAGTCTGTTCCTTCTTCATTGTCTTTTGTCGCAATAACTGCAAACACATGTCCTATAAAAAACAAAGGTTCAACAACTCAAATTTAAATTAAATATTAAAATTTCAATGGACATAACTCAATACAAAAATTAAATAAATAACCATAAATACCTTGTCACACAAAAATCAAAATTTCGTCAAAGTCCTTGGATGTTGCAACTTCATCTGTAAAAATAATTCATAATGCTTGTGGAGGTTGATAACTAGGAAGTGGAGTTGGAGGCCTACAAATCCATCCATCCACCCATTTTTGTGAATCAAACTCAGCAGTGACAAATTTGGTACAAGATGCACAAAAACATGTCAACTTTCTTGTCCATACGGCCCACGAAGTAGTGTCTGAGCTACAAAATGAGTGCATATCATTGGACCTAGTGAGTGTCATACAATCCTCGTAGTTAGCAATTTGTTGTTCCTCTATCAACCAAAAATATATGTGAACTGTGGAATTTTCTTGAGAACCTCGAGCCATGTTGTCAATACACCATTCCACTATGCTCTTTTCATCTTTTAATTTAGCACCATCTTTGTACTTCAAATCTTTTCTTGTAAGAGCTCTTTTCACACATGCCCCTACACCATCATGCTCTCATTTTCCATGTTCAACCTCAGTGAAACTCCAAATATGTTTCACACCCATCTTGATGTGCATTCTACTCATCCAATAAAATATTCATGCATTCTTAAACTGAGACGTGTAATTATCTGACCATATATAATGTTGTTTGAAGTGGATGTCCCTATCAGACAAGTTTTCATAAAATAACTGGAAACACCCTTGCACAAATTCAGTAGAATGAGTACGATCATCACTGATATAAAAGTGGTACTCTCTTAAATTTTTTTAATCATTCTCTATACTATTAGGAGAATGTAGAAATGTTATATGCACAAAAATTTCAACTTGTACTGAGTTGCAATATTGTGATTGAACCTCAATTTGTGGTTGTAATGTGTAATTCTCTACAAAATTGACCACTGAAACAATAGTACCAATAGGAAATGTATCCTTGCATAGCTTGAACTATTCATCCAACCATCGAGCTCTATGTGTATGCCTAACATACTCATAAATAATTTCATCCTTAAATTTTCTCAAAAATTAGAAAATAGGCATTTGTTCTGTAAGTAGCTCACACCGTTTAGACTCTTTTCCATCTTTCAACTGGTATGCAACTAATTTATATTTATCAAACTCAACTAAATTATGTCTTATTGTACCTTCAATTTTCTCATGGATGCAACTTTCCAATTTAGGTAATCCGCCAGCATGTACTACAACTTCCATCTAAACAATCCTGACTATAAAAAAATTGTCCAACTTCTTTTTCACAAAATATAGTAGGAATGAAATCCCTAGAAGATATTGGTGGAACTTGAACACTACATTCCGATAACATAGTTTCAGAATGAAAAATAGAACGAATACGTAAAAATTTAGCATAATGCATCACAAATTCAACATGTTGCCTTACAACAACAAGTGGTGCGAGCGTGGTTGATTTTCACATAGAATGGTTTCAACATTTCAAAAAAATGTTGACTAATTTTAATTTCCAGATTCTCTTGTTCAAACTTACAAAAAAATTGAGTTTGAGTCATATCTAAGAAATGCTTTGGATGTGGTTCACGATTAGTAGAACCAACTCTCTGTTTTATAACATCTCTTGTATTAGGTGAAACTCTAGTGTTATCATGCCAAAATTTAATAACTTCTCTTATAGCATCAAAATTATTTTTGTCCTTACGCGGTGCTCTAGCAGAAAATGCCCAAAAATCGGCGTTATTGAGTGATTGAAGGATATTACGTCTTTCAATTGCTTTCATTAGAGTTTTTCGATTAACTTGCAACATTCGAATTGTTTGCGTAATCAAACGTTGTTTTTTTATTGATTCACTTACAACACTAGTAGCAAGTACACGACGCACAATATTACTATCCCTAGTGTGTCTCTTGACACCAACAGTGTGATATGCATCATGAAAGTTTTCAACAATTATAGAGGTTTGACCACGTATATTAGATGTTGTCAATCCTAAGGTGTTTAATGTAGGTCTCATTTTAATCAATTTCATCAAACTAACCAACAACTGACATCTTTGGGAATCATTTAAAATTTCAAAATGATTATCCCAAATTTCAGTGGCTTTTCTTCTGATTTTTCATTCAGAAAGTTTGTCAGACATTGGTTTCAAAATGTTTTCATCAATTTCAATAAAAAAATTAGGTTCCTTACGTAAAATCCTAGGAGGTGTTTTTGTCAAATTTTGCCTGTCTATAGTTTCAACATGAATTTCCTTATTCACATTTTCATTGTCTCCTTTAATTTCAACATTTGCTACATCATGAGTATTTAATTCTTCTTCAACATTGACAGTAAAAACATCTTCATCACGAGTATTTAATTCAAATTCAACATTGATAGTAGAAACATTACCTGATTCTTCATTGCTTACAATAGTTGGGATTAAAGATGAACCTCTTCTTGATTCACGAAGATTCCGCATTCGCTCAGCATTTTGAATTTTTTTGGCCTCTAATTCATTTGGTATTTTTTTACTTAATGACTTCCTTTTTTGACTTCGTTTCTTTTCTTCCATGATGTTTTGCTTCCGGTGATAAGAAAAACATGCATAAAAAGACATAATTTCACAGTAACTCATATGGTAAGGTCAGAGAGTAAAAATCACATGGTAATTCAGACATTGGGATGTTTGTAAATATGATTTATGAACTAGGAGCACGCTTTTTAAACCACGATCGCGGTTTATAAAGTGCGCTTGTGGTTTGTGTTTAAAAAATTGTGATCACACTTTATAAACTGCGATCTTGGATCTATCTGCCGAACCTAAGCCTCAGGAAATCTTTGTTTTTCCCCAACCAAAGCTATGGAAGGTCATTATGAAGTGTAAAAGGTCAAAAAACCTCAAATTTGCTCTTCCAAAGACTTGAACCATGCTAAAAAAACTAAAAACATTTCACAAAAGTGGTGCCATCGCGTAGGGAAGACTGTTAGCTTTGTAGAAATATTGATTTTAAAGTGAATAGAATAAGATAAATATCATTTTATAATTTTTTACTAACAATAGGTCTTTAAGACATTTTTTCCCGTGAATGTTCATGTCTACGTTTAAGACTGTAACTTTTGTTTCGCTTATCAAAATGTGATAAAACTTATACCATCCCAAGCGTGGAAAAATTCTATACATGTTAAAAAAAAAATTTGATTTCGATATTTTTTGATATAGTTATGGCGGGCAAACGGAAAGCGCTTCGTTTTCTAAATATTTTCAGACCACTTTCATGGAAAAAATCATTAAAAAAAAATATTGCTCAAAAAAATACAAAATAAAATCCATCCCAAGATAGACAACTACATCTAATGTTTCACCAAAGGAAAAAAAAATAACAAGATTTGGTCATCCAAAATGCGGGCAAACGGACTACAATCTTATAAGTTTTTTCAAAAAAAAAAAACCAAGTCATATAATTTTAAGTGTTTAATATAGCTAAACTTGTCCATTTAAAAAAAAAATAGTATTTTAGAAACTATATTTTGAATGCTATGATTCATATTTATATAAATTTTTCTAATTTTGAGTGTGCGTATTGCTAATAATCCCTATAAGTTGAGATTTTGTTGTTTTTTGCAATATGACATCCACAGATGACCCTATATTTATCCATCAACTTCCTGCACTTACCCATAGAGTATAAACTAGCACATCCCTTCTTTCCACTTGATCTATCCACTGAGCTTCCATAGCACATAAGAACGTTCAAGATTTCATTCACCAGTGTACCTTGGTAACTAGTTACTACCCAAACACCTAACACAACATGACCTGATTACACGCATAACTGCACTCCTCACTTCGCACCCAACCAGTTCATAAGTGTCATGTGCCCAATTATGATATGTAGCACTTGTAGTATCACTCATGGATTTTGCATCATCCCACTGGAGAACTCTTTCCTTTGATGGCTCGAGGACTTCTAGATCTCTAATGGTGCGCACATAGATTTTTTTCAAATCCTCTTCACTTAAGGACTCTACATAAGGTGCATCCTTTTCATCTGTCAAAGGAATGATGACGCGCTCTTCCTTGTTCTCAAAAATGATGTATCCTTTATTAAAACTTAGATCAATGTTGTTTACATAACACCAAGGGTTCCCAAGTAATGTTGAAAATTGTCTACCACTACAAGTGCCAAGACACAAAGTCTCCAGTAAACTTAGCCCCTACTATAGTAATAATGGCATCCTTCAAAACCCCAAAGGGCGTGACATTAGTCATGTTTTTCATAAACAAAACATTTGAAGATGGCTGTAATGGTAGTCTCCCCATCTGAATCCATGCATCCAATGTGAGTACATTCACTTTTGCACTTGTATCAATCAAAATATTACTCAACAACCATCCATCAAAAACAACATTCAGAGTTATCTCCTTGTCATAATCTAGACTATGAGGAGGTAGGTTAGCATGCAATTTTTTTCTTTCACTCTCAACTCCACTGTGCAGATTCTTTCCCCTTAACCATTCCCCCAATAAAGAAATGATGTTCTCTTGTCGCAGCATTTTATAAACCTCCTTTAAATCATCAACATCCTACTGAGGAAGCTCAGTTGTTTTCTTCTACTCTAACTTCCGCGACTGTTCTTTCAAACATTATATCTTACCCTGTAAATTCCTAATCACTTCCATGGTTTCTTGATAAAATTCCTTCTAATGCATAGGGTTTGAATAATTTAAATGTAATACCTCTTCCTTTGTAATAACTAGCTTCTACTTTGGAACTTCCCTGACATGTGCAACCTCGACATGTGCAGTAACCACCATAGGCACCAACTTAGGATCAAGTGCTAATTTCAGCATCCACTTATCTTCCACAATGTATTATACTCTAACCATTCCCACACCCTTGTCCTACTTATGCTTCTTACTCAAGTGTTCATATAAGTCTAGAATTCTTCATAGTTATGGTTCTTTCTGCAGAAAGAACAAATAATATTTTGAGGGCATTCACGCATGTAATGATTAGGGGATCCACATGTATAACATGTTCCTCATGTAAATTCACTTCTTCCACCATTGTGACCTAAGCCTCTGAATCCTCCGTGGTAACCTCTACCTATACCTAGGCCTCCATTAGAGTGCCCTTTATTGTGATTGTGCTCATGATGCTCACCTTATTCCTTAAAATTATGTGCAACACTGGTTTGACATACATCAGTATCAATGACATCATGAATCTGATCAATCAACCTATAATTCTTAGTATCATGAGTGGTAGACCTACAAATATTGTAGTAACAAGACACATTATTTCTTATCACACATTGCAACAATGGGAACCTACTTGAATCATGGTCCAATTGACAGATCTCATAATCCAACAACATGGTGCACACCGATTTATGAGGGAAATTATCTTTAGTATGTCCTACTTCACAATCTATACACCAAATACCACTGCACGTCTCATGTGCTAAATTGAATGATGATTTTTCTAATTGTTTTGTCATTGCTATGATCTAAGCTTCCAATAATGGGATCACTCATGTGTCTACACTCCTAACTTCCCAATGCGTAGAGCTGTCTCAAGTGTCTCGCACGGGTTTGTATAAGTCTTGTGTGAGAGCTCCCTTCTAAAAGGCATGATCATTCCTCCAATGAACCATTGAGCATGTTGACTCGGGTGAATATCATAGGATAAATTTGACAAAAGGGTTTTGAATCATGCATCGTACTCCCGAACACTCTCAGTCGTACCCTATTTTATATCCTTCAGCACGTTGATGCTCTTCTGATCAAACTTAGGTATATGAAATTCTAGTAATAAAGCATCATGCAGCGTGGTATAATCTACACAAGTTTGGTTTGGATCATATTTCTTATACCAACTATGTGTGTGCCCTTGCAAAGTAGTTACAAATTGACTTTCCTTGGGCTTTGGAGCTGCAATCCCCTTCCCGCGCCATAGTATCTCACACATGCACATGCTCAGCTGCATCTTCAATCCCTATGTATTCTGGGAGACAAAGAGACATCTCCATAAATATTTGTTGGGGCTGGTGCATACTGTGCCCACCAGGTTCAGAACCTATATTACCTTCTGTGTTTCCTCCACCCCTAGAACCACCAGATCTACTAGATCCCGAGCCACCCAATCCTCATGATCCTCCTCCTGTAGTGGGAAATGGACCAAAATATGCACTACCTTATGTCCCAACAGGTGTCCTAAACTGAAATCTCACAGTCTATGAAGTTATGATACTTCAAGATGTGATACCAACGTTTTGTGTTGATGACACGCCAGAAAATATACCTCCAACCGGTCCTCCAAATAACACAAATGACAATTATGCTGCCATAGATGAATAATTTTCCTGATTAAATCTTGAAATTAACCATAAAACAACTATATTTGTTGTTACTCTACTACCTACACTGACTTGCTTATTGATAATTGTCATAAAAACTAGAAAACCAAGTGCAAGGACTAGGTTTCCAGGTAGGATCAGATGCATGCCCATGGTCCGTAATATTTCTTCAGACATGCCTTCATACGAAACTGAAGAGGGTTATCTTCCATGCTTTTGTAAATGGGGGAGTTCCAAATTCTCTGGCTCCACTCGTCTACGTGAGCTACAAATACTTCATGAGCCATCTCCCTCCACAACACAATTCTTTCCAAAATCTCACGCTGCTTCATCAAATCCCTCTCACACGTTTAATTAAAGTTAATCCCCCTTTCTTCTCTATATCTTTCTTCCGCTAGGTCTACCATCCTTCACCACACTTTCTCCTACTCCCGAACATGGTGGGGTTTATCTAGCCATAGGACATTGTTCCAAATTCATGGTCACAATCAAGATCTTAATCACTAGAGGGATACCACATAAATACAATCCTCTGGGTTTGCACATGAAATGGAACTCAACAACATCTAGATAGGAATAAGTAGAAACTTTGTATTCTAAAATATAGTTATTAAGAACACCACTCCACCAATGATCTACAACGCGCATCCAAGGTAGATTTGCATCATACAAATCCTAAAATTCTTCCTGCGTCCAAACAAGTGTGTGAAACATCCAATTTTTATTTGATGCATAAAAAACTAACCACTCGTACAACTCTATCAGAAAAATAACAAAGAACATCTCATACATCTCATGATATAGATTCTTTTCAACCCACACACATGCATTAAATTCAGGTCCAATGTTAAATTTGTGAGCATACTCTTCCTCCAGATTGTTTAACCACTCCTCAATACTTGCCAAGGTCAATCGATATGTCTTCATCATGTAACATCCTTAAAAACAACTGAAAAAGAGGTCCTGAAAATGAAACCAAATGTAGTCTTATTTTTACCCATAAAATCCCAAGGTGCATTGGCACATCACTCAGCGTGAACTGAGTGCTCACCCAAAGTGTGCAAGGGTACTAGGTCCCTCTTTATGGAAGCTTTCTCAAGAAGTTAGTATAATTGTACAAATATTCTGGATCCATAATAGATAATTAAGTTAATTACATAACATAAACCAAATCTAGATCTCAATCATAAACAAGATTAACTCATACTAGAATCAAGATTAAATTTTCCATACAATAATCATTAACATATGTGTCAAAAATCAATATCTAGCCACAAATATCCATATATTAATTGGTGTAAAACATAGAAGATTCATACATACATAATATTGTCATCATAAGTCATGCACGCCCATAAATTAGCTTCATAACTCTGTTACAAAATTGGTACTACTAAACCATGCAAATCAATACACATTTATCGGTAGTGGGGACTTTCCCTTCACCACCTAAGCACCTTTAAAATAGACTACATGCTAATAATAGCCATGCTCCTTTACATGATAAATAAAAAAGCATACAAGCTTGATAATAATAAGTTATCTAATAATACAATTGTAGTCTAATCCTATTATTATCTCCAAAACTATGCATGTTGCTTGATCTTTTTCTATACACACATACACATTCACATGGTATCTCGAGGTGAATGCAGGACCTTTAGAGATTCTTACACGATGCATGATGCTTGACATCATTCTTTACCAATCCCACCAAAGCTCCTAGGGGCATTTACCTTTGCTACTCTCCTACTACACATCATAGATCCTATTGCTACAATATTTACTACTTCTTGTCACTATCACTTACTTTTTGCCACTCTATACATGCTTTGAAATACTATTTATCTTTCTAACATGTTAACACGTGCTTCATGTGTAGAATTTTCCTTGTAGGATACTATACAACCATGGTTATTTATTACTGCTTGTTGACTATTGTTTACCATTATTTACAGGCTATTCCTTATGTATTTCTTAATCATTGTTTACTTATGGTGGATGGCCACTTCAACCCTGATTGTCTTGTGACATTGTGAGTGATGTCCCATGTATGAAAATTTCTTTTCACAGTCCCTCTTGTCTTCATAGTTACTTTGTACATTATATTCTATTACATGCTAGCTCTTTTACAGTAACACTTTTTTCTAGCCTATATTTTTTGCATGTGCCTTGGTTTCTACCATGCACATCCCCTACCCCCTACAGGTATCCAATATATGATATGCATATCACTCTCAGGTCATCTCATTTAGGCTGTATCCTCCTACATTTTTCACACACATCTAAAATGAGGGGGGTAACTATTGGGTGAACAAATCTCCATTCTAGAAGCATAGAGCTCCAGAATAGAACAACACAGTACAAAATTAGCCAAAGAACATAGTCACATATTAGTCTAGAATCTAATTTGGACCAAAAAAAATAGAGCAAACACTAGTTCCCAATAGTAGACAAGAACAGTGGGAACTTGTATCTCACATGGGTGCTTGTGTCCTAGAGAAAAACAAACATTTTTTCAGTTCAACATAGTTTCCAGCAAGTTATAGTACGAATCTACAATATCATACACTTTTCTTTAGTCACATAATTCAATCATTTAGCTACAATTCAGTTACAATTGGGCTACAAATTCGGTTACAAATCGAGACGTGACAATCTGTAGTCACACTTATCATTTGATAAGTGTCATGAAAGGAGAGAAAAACATACCTCTTTCCGTAACACTCTTCTCTTGGTGTGAGATCACCAAAAAAATGTGTCCTTGGCATGAGATCACCCAAAAACCTCACTCTTGGTGTGAGATCACCCAAAAATCTCATCCTTTTTGGTAGGACCCTCAAATTCATGGTTTGACCCTTTCTTGGTTTGGAATTGATCACCCCCAACCCCATCTGGAAACAACTCCAAGACAAACATGAAAATTTTCTATCCTATACTCTCTCATACATTAGGTGCACTCTTTCCTTAGCTACTACTTTCTACTACTTTTACATACTTTTACATATGCTACTCTAATATTTCACTTATGGGATTTTGACTACTCTTTTACTCTTCTTTTATAGGTACCTCCTTACAAGTAAAAAGAAGCAACTCATATCAACAAGCACAAGCTCAAATAACACGCTGCTATGCATACGATTCACCCCTAGGGTCTACCTCCATTTCCTAATTACCAAACTTCACACTTTAATGAATTCACACTTCATATGGCTACTTGTCCACTTGGCACGCTATCAACCACACTCATCTCTAGTTTACAAGGTGCGCATCTTCTATCTACTTTATACTATCAAGTATTCACTCAATAACATAAAGTGGGGGCAATTATAGAAACAAAATCTATGCACTTGGGTACATTTCTAGGTCCTAAATCATACTAATGTATAAATGATTCCTATGCAATAAAACTAGTGGTTAAACACTCTTTTTGAACTTTTGGTTGTTTTATCTCTTTCACTTTACTGGCTTTACACATATTTTAATTATATCGACACTTGACTGATCTATCTTTTGATGGCCATGGACACTAGTGCCTAGTTAGGAAAAAACACCCAGGCACTCATGTCCCTCTTTGGCGCCCTTGTCCCTCTCTTTCTTATTCTTATATTTTTGGGTCCTTTTCACTTCTTGGTCACCTTTTAACACTTTAGGTCAGCTTTTTAGTTAATTACGAAATTTAAACAAGGGAAACATGTATATACTTAGTTATTTCTTCTAAATAAGGGGTCAAGCACTATAAACATTATCTATCACCACTTAAGCTTACACAAAGGCATAAGAGCACTATGAAGTACATATCTAGCACATTCATACAAGGTTTAAGGGTTGCATTGGTTTGCATACACTGCATAGGAGGGGAGTTTATTCTATTCCATCTCACACATTTTGAATACTCAGGAAAAATCTAGATCTAGCATGCTATCATCGTGTAACTTACACAAGGGCAACCTAGGGCACGAGACATAAATACAGAGAGAGAGAGAGAGAGAGAGAGAGAGAGAGAGAGAGAGAGAGAGAGAGAGAGAGAGAGAGAGAGAACTACATAGAGTCTAAGATGTAGTGCAGTGCTCGATCATAAGTTCATTCTTTGAGTGACCACTGAGGTCATTCTGACTCCCCATTCTACATATTTTTATTAGATTTGATGTGGTTTATGGTCATGTACATCTAGTCATTTGTTTTATAGGTTACAGGTGTAATCAACAACCTAACAAAAAAACTAGAGTGATAAAGAGAGAGTAACAATGAAGACCTTCTGACCCAGAAAAGACCAGATTCTAAGCATCTGAGCAGACAAAAGCACCTAGATAAGTCATTAGCACCTAGGGAACTCCTATACTTCTATGTGTATTTCCTTCCTATACATTCATGGGTTTATAAACCCTCAGTGAGCCATTTTAAAATTTTTTCCAGCCTATTCCAACATATACATAGTCTCGATCACTCTCAGGTTGTATAGGATCATCTAAGTCATCTTTCTCCCATTCATTTACTTAGGATCATTTACTTTTAATGTTTAGTGAATGCATATTATTGTACTTAATGATTTGAGCATCATCCGTTACAATTACTCTGAAATAAAATTTAATTCAAATTAGATTAAATCAACATCACACCGTATGGTTAGAGGATAGATTCTTAGGCATGGTGGATCTCTTCTAGTATGAGCGGGTTTCACAACAGTTGGGCATAACACAAGATGTGCCTCTTGAGCCATATAAATGGTATCAGTCGATATGGGTAGTGAGGAGAGTGAGAGTGAGGCTAGGTCCCTTAGGATCCTAGTTACGCTCACCATCTGTAGAAGAGGTGGATCCATATATAGTACATATTAAGGTAGATGGCATGGTATGTACACCCGTTTATACTCAGTGGCGGCTCAAGCACCTATGGGTGTTATTATTTCCAGTGGTGGTGGATGCAGTAGGAGAGCCATCGGGTTTACCCATAGGAGGAGGAGAGGAGGTAGAAGGGAAGGCACCAACCCCAAAGGGTGATGTGATAATGGTGATAGTTTCATGATGTAAGTATGACTTAGTCTAATTTATAGTTTGTACATTGTATTATAGTGTGACGATGATGTGCTACTATGATTTGTGTCTTGTAGGTGATGATTATTGGAGTTTGATTGTGGATATGTCAATATCCATGGTGACCCACAACATGCCCCAAATGTCCTTGTTTGAGAAGGGTTATTAGAGAGGTTTGATCATATTTTCGGTGAGCATGCCCATATTTTTTATCTTATAACGATGGTAGAATCCATGTGTATAGTACTGTGATTAGAGTGTGATGATTTGAGAGATGAGATAGTGCATGCGAGGGAGGTCATGTGAGGAGGATCCCTAGTGGAGGATATGTTTACATGATCATAGAGCTCTAGGGTTTGCATGTAAAGGAAGTGTCATTACATAATCTACTAGAGGAGTGTAACTCCCTAACACAAATACAAAGGTTGAGTAGTGAAGCCTCGAGTTAAAGAGCTCCCATAGTTTCCTTTAGTAGCAGTGATGAAGATATATGATGTATTCTGTAGTGGGAATTATTCCTAAACAATGTATATGTTAAAACATTTGAGAGATATGTATATGCTAAGATCATTTTTGTGGATGGGATGATGTGTATTATGTATTTATGTGATTTATCGACAATTTTATTTTCTATTTGTTGAATTCATGATTTAGGATATTATATATTATACTTTTTGATGATGTTGTAGACTATAGTATACATATTGATAGTGTAGTGATAATAGTAGTATAGTGATGATGATAAACATAAATATGGTATGATTATCAAATTGTGTTTGTAGTATAGATAATAACAATGAAAAAGATAACTAGGGTAGGATTGATCATGTGTTGAAAGTGTAAACACACAAAATAAATAGTGGCATACGTGTCTGGAATAGGCATGAAGTTATATATCATTGAAGAACATATAATATCTAGCTAGAAAGAAGGTGACAATTATGCACAAACAACTCAAATTATGGCAATGTAGTATTATGAGCATAAGTGTCAAATGATAATCCTGAGGTGAGCGTAGCAACACTAGGAAAATATGAATGATGTAGTGACGATTTATTTTCCTTCGGGAAATGTTTAGGCATGGGGTGAACAATAAGATGGGAAGTCATCTCATGCATAGTTGAAGCTTAGGGAGTAATATATAAAATGACCTTATGAAGATGAGAGGTAGTCAAAGTAACATAATTTAGTGTTCAACGTCGCAACATGGGATAATTTGTTTAATCATCATGGCATGCACGAAAATAAATGAAACCTTTGTCCTCAAGAAAATAAATCCTATCATGGAGTTCATAGTAATCATTTTCTTTATGGACATTAATCCTATAAAATTTTTAAAATGGCTGGTTATGATTCTGTCATAACCAATGAGGAGGAGGATGCTCATTATAAGGTATCTGAATCGATTTCTCATCAATCAAGGTGTATAAGATATCATGAGGCATAGAATAATGTGAAAATTATAAGGAATCATGCTTAGGAGGGGGATTAAAGAATGATGGACGTCTACATAGATGTGAACGGAAATGTGGTGAAATACTATGAGTATGTCTATGTAGAGATGGGGAATGTGAAGGTGGTGCACTAAAAGGAATAGAGGTAAGTGAAGGATTAGTAGAAGAGCTAGAAGTATGTGTTTGAAAATATTTCCATGCTACATGTTTTAGATTAGTCAAAACCAAACAAAAAATCAAGAAACCTCAAATTATAGGAGGATTTAGGGAACCTCCTAATGTGGATATGGTACAGGCACACATGAAATGATCCTCCTCGCAAAGAGTCTTCCACCTATACAAAAACAAAGACTAAAAACAAAAAATGATTAGTAATATATGGTGAGCTTCATGAAAAAGTCAGCTATAAGAAGTGAAAGATTTCCAGAGAGGATGTCAACCCATGCGATGATAATGAAGAATGAAAATTAAATAAAAAATGGAAATGTGGATAATAGAAGTTGAATAAGTATTTGATAAGCTAAGCTAACCTGATGTAATGATTAACAATGGAAATTCTCGAAATATAAAACAAATCGTAGAGTGTCGATGGAAACCCAAGAGCAACAGAGACACTCAATGACAACCTGAACATGACTGTGCATAAAAATTCAAAACAATGGAAAATGTGGGCTCTGAGATGCTGCAACAGACCACAGGATGGTAACAGGATGGACATGATGTCACAAGAATGGATTGGATGCAAATTATGTCTTATATGATTTAGTGCAAGACAACTAGGATAGATGGTAGATGTAATTTGGAAAATTCAGGCTATGGGTCGACGATGACTGGGTCTAATTGATGACGACTAGACCAGAGATAAGGGGATAACAAGAAAGATAAGATAAGTTGTTAGACATGATAATGATCGAATATGACTGAATGGTGAAGCAAATCTCGATGAACACCTGCAAATATTTACAAAACAAAACAACTACATGCACATACAAAATCTCCACACCTCTCTCTAAACCTCAAGCTCTAAATGCCAAAGATCAACAAGATGTCTCAACTGAGGATAAGAACTCCAAGAACAACTTAGAAGGCAATACTTGCAAATCACACAAGAGATTGAATATTTTCTAGCCATTTGAGAAGAGGGGTAGGGGTGTTTAAATATTTTAGGGAAGGGTTGACAGGGACTCGGGTCAGTCATCAGAAACTGGGGTGAGTAGATTACACTCTTGAATGTTGGAATGATAATGGAGGGTGAGAATAGATTTTGAAATGAATAAAGGGATATTTTTAGAACTGTGCATGTGTAAGAGGTTTAAATGGCTAAAAGGGAGTGGAAGGAATCTTAGGAAGGGATAGAATGAGTGGGGTAATCTTAGGGAAGGATTAATGAAGGTTAATAATGAAGAGGGCTAGGAATCCCATGGGGGTTGATTAAATGAGGGTGATTAGGGTAGGCTAAGGATAATTAAATAGTTTAGGATGTATTTAGGATTAATTAAATTATTTTAGGATTAATGAGAATTAAAAAATGGGGGTATGAGAATTATGAAAGATAAATGAGATAATGATAAATGAGGTATGGGAGAAAAGTAGGATAATTTAGGAGGGAAAGGGTATAATTTTAAAAAACATAAGAGGGAAACAAGCGTGTGAGGCAAGGACGGAAGGTGAACACGAGCTCAAGGTGTAAGAAGGTGCCAAAATAGGTGTCTACAGTATGTGCCACAAAATATTCATTAATCATCTCTTGTTCTAATTGAATAAATTTAAGACAAAGAACTAAAAAATATTCACATGTTTCATACAATAAAATTTCTTTTAGAGGTATCATTAAGCCATGACCAAATATATATTACATTTATAAATCAATGGGCTGATAAAATCAATTATAAATGTAAGATTTAAAAGGTAATATATAATTAGTAACATATTCATTCTTTCCTTGACGCAAAGAAGGTAAACACTCAAATGTAACTTTAGGACCATTGTTGGAAAAAAAATGTCTAAGAAATGGTTCTTTCATATCAAGATAAGTACTAATATATCCACTAGACAAATGATGAAACCAATGAGAAGTAATATCAATAAGACTATTAGGAAATGCTTTGAGAAGTAACCTATCATTATAATTTGAAGACATAGCTAATCTAAAAGCCTTAAGATGCACATAAGGGTTTCTTGTTCCATCAAAAAGTTGAAAAGTAGGCAAAGTAAAACCCTTAAGAAAAGGTGAGTAGTAGATCTTCTTAGGAATAGTATTGCCATGGAGAGACTTAGTATTGGTACTACCATAATAGGACCTACTCTCAAGGGGTAAGAGTGTGAATTTTATTTGGTAAATCACCTACAACATGTAGAAGAGAAATTACTTCTTCTGGGGGAAAGGCATAAATAGTAAGAGTTTCATTAAGTGGTTGTATCTTGCCATTATGAATAGCCACAAGGACATTATTTAGTTGGAAAGTAATCTTAGGATCAATAAATGGATGACTAGGGGTATGAACAATAGAATAAGAAGTCAGAGAAATGGATGGTATCACACTTTTATCAATAAGCTCATGATAAGAAGGAATACAAGTAACTTGCACCTTATCTTTAGGATCATCATTATGTACACTATATTTTTTAGTATCGAGAGTAGAAATAGATGCAACATTAACCTTTGTATATTTTAACAGATCATGATAACAAATAAGAGTACTAGCATTACTATGTTACACATGGGTAGTAGGGGAAGAAAGGTATGTATTTTGGGGCACAATATTCAATGAAAAAACTCCTTGTCGAGAAGAAAGAGAGGGAAATTTAACATTTTTATCAAAAATAGGTGGAATCATGGGAGGGGTACTACAAATAGGATCAGCCCTAATTATATATGAAGAGGTAAGTGGAGAGGGCATAAAAGAAGAAACAAGGCTAGTACCATTTAGAATAACATCTACAACATCATTATAAGTATGGGTATCACAAGAATCATAAACAAAAAATTCTTCATCTAAAAATTTAACCAAATATTTGACACATATATCATTTGTAGCAAGAGAAGAAATATCACTATCATTGTCAGAAGAGCTAGTAGCCTCAATAGTGGGTAATAGTGAAACATTAGGATGAGGGTTTATAAGTTTTATATTGGAAAAATAATGTCATGTGTAGGTCTAGGGGTATATACCTTATGATAAAAATCACCTTCCACTCAGGTGTTCGCAAATTAGGGTTGAAAACCAATCATAGGTAGAGGATCATACTTAGGAGGGGTTTGGAAATACAATCACACAATATATTTTGGTAATCCATTAGGAATACAAAAGAAAAAATTAAGGGATCCTATGGAAAACTATGGTTTCATTAATAAACGGGTTCACCAAATGATTTAACAAAAATAAATCTTAATCAGAGGAATGAGATCAATCAGATAATATCAAAGACATACAAATGTAACATGTAATGGAAATCAAGTGTAATCAACAAGAGGATGAGAGTGACTTAGCTAATAAATCAATGTATGGACTGGAAGTATGATGGAATAGCTAGATAAGAACTAAGTATGCTCCGTATAGAAGACAATGATAAACAAGTTTCCTGGACATAAGTTCCTACAAGGGGATAGGACCACCCTGGGTGCTAGTGTTTGAACTCGGCACTAGTTTTTTAGTAGTGAGTTTGGATCTAATTATTTCAAGGTCTAATCATATCACCTTCACTTCTCTTAGTGTCCTTACTAGGTGGTATTGTCCCAAGGAAAAGAAATATAAATTGGAAAAAATACGGGAATAAGGATCCATACGATTCGACCAGAAAGCGTAAATATAGGAAATATAATATAATGTCACAATCAAATACAATCAAAAGAAATAGAAGGACTAGGAGAGGTGTCACTAGTATCTAATCTTCTCACTTAGGAATCTTGTATATAAAAACATACTAGAGGCACAATGTCATAGTAATAAGTGCATAATTTTATGTCTACACACTCATAGTTGAGTAACTAAAAATATGTATATACCCTCTTAAATGACTGATATATTGGAAACCAAGAATAAATATATCTGTAAAGGGGGATGCACATGATAGAAACCATGGCATAAAACAATAGCAACAAGAACAAGAAGCGTGATAAAAAGAGTAGTGTTAATGCAACAAAATAGTAGTAACAACAAGAAAGAATGATGTGTTAGTAGAAGTCAAGTACATACAATGTAGAAAAAAGTACAAATGTGTCAAGTAATTTCACACAAAATGAAAAAATGTCTGCAAACATGGGATGCCCACAATTTCACAAGACAATCAAGGCCCTTAGGCCATAATCAGAGTATAAAAAAAGCATACACACATAGCTAACAAGCATGTATGAAAAGTAAGTTTATCTAAATGTGACGAATAAAGAGGATATGATATAAAAAGAGATAACAATAACTGTAAGCACTGCAAAAAACACATGTGTTGGTCGTATTAGTCCAAAAGATAACAAAGACACAATATAGATATGTAACCAAGTATAATGAGGAAATAAATGAACTATGATGGAAATATAACACTTAGATGCAGTATACAAAATTAGATACCCCCAGAGGTTAGAAGCCTTGGTAAAGATAAGGACAACACCTATCACTATGTACTGATTTGTATATGTCTTGCATCATGCTAAATATACCACATGAACACATGTGTGTAAAGAAGAAATGTTATATATCAAACAAAAGGAATTAATAACATGTATACTGTACATTGAAAACAATATATGCTATAAAAATAGGTCTTGGTTTTGAATTTTTTGTAAATATTTTAATGTTTTTGTGTTTTAGGCCCTCCATGAGGTCATACATGAAAACCTATTCTTCAAAGAGAAGGAAGGGTGATCCAATAAATCCCCTAAGGAGGGGAATAAATAGAATTTTTTTAATGAAAATTACGAAGCAAGATTGCCCCCAATGTGTGTGTGCAAAGTGAGGTTCTGGTTTAGAATTGTTCCCTTAACAGTCAATTTGAACCTATAAATAGAGTGCATCATCAAGAAATATTGATATTTATTGATATTGAGTTTGAGTGGTGTGTAAAATGGCTTGTTATTAAAGATATAGCTTGTGATGACAAGGGTAATTATTAACAACTATGTACAAGGAAAACTGAAACCATGAAAGAAACAAGTAATACAAATAGACCTTATCCTTCCTCGCATTCGCTTGCAACCTCAGATGAGATGGGTGAAGTATGGAATGAAGTACCACACTTATTGAATCTCCTTTGATGATTTATTTTTGGATGCTCCAATATTAATCTTAAATGGAAGAAATATGTGCTACGAGCACATGGATGGATTTTTTGATCAAATGGGCAACCTCACGTCCTGCAAATTCTAATGGAAATTTGACAAAGTAATGTTGCAAATGAATTTAGCTTCCAAGAGATGATTTGTGAAGGAAATAAACTCTTATTTATAGTTAAAGGAGAGGTCATGGATTTTGGTTCAAGACTTGAATGAGTTGTAGGTTAATGAATGCATTTTCATGATTTAGCAAGCTGATTTGGTCTGTGCAGTTAGTTGGTTTGAATAAGACTTTACAGGGCAATTAATTTGAATAGTTGGCTCTTAAATTATTCAATCATATGTAAAATTTTTCTTCCTCCTTTGTAGGGTTATAGAATTTGAGTGGAGTGAGATAGTTAAACTTGAGTGAGTTTGATAGTGAAGTGGAGATAAGTGGAGGGTGAGTGGATAATTAGTTTTTTATTTTTTAAATAGTTAGTTAAATTAGCTAAGGGGTGTAAGTGTATGCTTTATGCATGATAAAATTAATTAAATTAATTATAGAAATATGTGTGTGAATAGTGGGTCTAGAATGTATTCTATAACTTGATTTGGCACTTTAGGGATGATTAAAAATATAAATGTATTTTTAGGGTGTCTACATTTTCCCCTCTTAAAGTGTTATTATGAAGTCATAGCATTTTAAGATAATAAACACACGTAGATCAATGAACAAATGATAGGGAAGTGTGGTGGACCTACCTTATTGTCCTTGGTGAAGAATTTGGATGCCCCAACAAATGTATATTATGCTAAGAGAGTGCCCCCTCAAGCAGATGGGTGACACGACAAAGCAGTGGAAAATTTCTTGATAGGAGGAAGGAGAAAGATGATAAATAGAGAGTGATTAGGACTCCCTTAGCAGCAATTTTACTCGTATCTTGAGCTTCTATTCATATATTGTATTTTGGAGCAACCTTATTTTTCTATTGCAAAATATATTTGGCACAATGATTATGAAAGAGGCATGATGTTTAACCCATTGTGTGTGTAAAAAAACATATACAGAGAAAATAATGAAGTAAAAATAAACCCAATATACACAGTAAATGTATACACCATGGCTATAAATGAGATAAGATGATAAACACAATATGTGTAATTTGTCCAAAGTAACTATCAATACAAAACAACTAGAAATAAATACAATTAACTATGACCCTAATGTGTTCCATAATGATGATTGATTGAATTAATTTAGCCCCTAAGCAAGGATACATGCAAGGGGTAAGATCATATTGAAGAGTGGGTTCAAGTGACACTCTTGTTGGATCTAGATGGAAAATTGATTTAATTGAGTTCCCCCCAAGAAAGGATACATGTAAGTGGTAATATTGGATCATACTAAAGAGTGGGGTCAAGTGACACTCTTGTTGGATCCACATTGAAGGTTGATTTGATTGATGGGGTTATTCCATCCAAGAAAGGGTACATGCAAGGGAGATAATGAGATTAGATATTTCCCTAAGTGAGAATGTACTCAAGGGTTTTAATTTGTTGTAGGATAGTTAGAACCAACACCAATGATAAGAGTCAAAATGTTCTACGTTTTTAGATTTTTGGTGATTTTTTTTTGTTTTTGGGACTGTTTGGAAGAGTACCTCAGTGTTTAATAGTTGTGTGAATGTTTTGAATTTTGTGGACAATGTTTTTCCTTTTTTTATTAATTGTATTTTTTTTTTGTGATTTTTGATTGATTTTAAATGTTTTTGATAGATTTTGTTGATGGTTTGAATTTTTTTGATAGATTTTGTTGATAATTTGAATGTTTTAGTTTTTTTTGACTCGATAAAAGGGTGCACTATCTAAACTCATGCTCAAACACTTGCAAACATTTTATTTCATTGGCATAATGGATTGTAGATGATAGAGTGACGAGACGTCCTACCCCATTCTTGCCTCCACGCAACTAGTAAATTGTGAGGGCTCAACACCGAAAGCTAAGAAGGATGTGAGATAATTGAGATAGTGATATGAAAATGAAGATGATGAATGCAAAGACACAAGGTGTAACAATGGTCCATTTGGGAAAATTTGAATCATCTCCAGTCAAGATTATCTAGTCGATTCCAAGATGATTTCAGTTTATAGGTTTTAACTAGACTTATATCCGTTGATGGCCTACTGATTGATAAGATCTAGTTAAAGGAATTGTTGTCTCTCTTAACATAATTATATAAATTGTTTCTTTGGATTTGTATGATTAAGAAATTTTTATTGAGATTTTATAAAGGATTTTTTTTTGTTTAATTTGTGGAGTGACCCCCTACATCTAGCCCCATGCCACCAGTAAGGATACCTTGCTCATTTCCCAGTCTCACACTACTAGTAAGAAGTGTGGGCTTAGAACCAAATATTGTGAAGGAAAAGAGGTGTAATAATTCAAATTTGTTTTTAGTTTTGATTATTTTTTCATTTGTGAATAGTACTTTTTGGGAAGGAATTTTTTCCCTCAAATCTCAGCCTCATATGACTAGTAGGATGCAAGGGCTTAACACCATAGACTAAGATGGGCATACAAATGACTTGAATAAAAAAAATTAGTCATTTTTTGTTAAAGAGAGAACTTGTTTGGAAAGAGGCTTTGTTATCAGTAAGTTTCTAGACAAGATCATAGGTAAAAAAATATGAAATGGTATAAACTATAATAGGGATGAGGTACACAATGTTGAATAGGAAAAAAATTAACATGTGTCTTATAAGTGAAGAGTGTGAAGATTTGATAATGTTATAATTGAGATATCTTCCAATGGACAAAACAATTATTATTTTTGTACAAGTGGTCTCTGTACGGATGAAAATTGACACGTGACCTTCAACCACACTCAACTCCCTGAGGTCATGTGGAGGCAGCCGATGGGGAAATATGGATGGTTAGATGGTATTGAAATGTGGAAGTGGACGAAAGTGTGTGTAAATTGGTTAGTTAGGTTGTTAAGGAAATACAATGTCTTCAACTCGCAATAAAGGGATATGTTCGCCAAGTGCAATTAAAGCCTCTCTAACCTGGACATGTTAGATGGATGGGTCAGAAAGGATGGCCACATTGAGACTCCATTCAATATCAAGTTCCATGGAGATCCTTTCTACTGGTTGTGTAATTCATGGGAAGTTAATGAGAGCCTCATAAATATGTCCAGACAGGGTCATGGAACAATGAGTGAGGTTTGGTTTCACGAAATCAGATCCGGTTGGTTGGAGTGGTCCAAAATGCGAGGGTTCGGTGAGATTCTTCATTAAAAATGTTCAATTGTGATATGATGTCAGGTGGTAATGGTGATGTGTGGAAAACCAATGTGTGCAGACTTGTGTCAATATCAGTGAGTAATTCAGGTGCATTTGGTTGTGGGACTCTAAGATCGCTACTGAATGTTCTAGGCTATTGGGGTCCTTGTATGGTCATGTGGATATCTAAACCCTATTTCAAGGGGCATTCTAAAACTTTTAGGACTTATCATCTGTGATGTTTAATATGTTTAACTTTTGGATTTTCTTGTTCTATCGAGCTGGTGTTCTAAGGACAAGAAGACAGAGTCTCGTAATTATATCTGTAAGTAACTCGGGACCATTTAGTTACAGTGCCTGTGGATCACTTCCGTATGTATGTTCTTTCTCGGGACCGTTGATGGTCATAAATTGAAAATATATAATCTAATTAAACAAATAACAACTAATCTAATTGAATTGAAACTATTCTATGTTTTTGTATTTTCAAGAATTGAAAGAAATAAATAGGTACAAAGCTATTAATCTAAAAAAGTAAATATTTTTGTTCTTTTCTATTTAAATGAAGAAAAAACAATAAAATTTTCTACCCTAATTAATTAAATCCTAAAACAAATAAACAACCAGATGTGGTTGTTTATCCGTGTATAGAGGAAAACTATTTTATTTTAAGTGAAAGTTTCACTAACTATGAATATAAACTAACCTCTATTATGTATTAGAGGCAGAAGAAGATATCAAAGCTTCTTGGAAGATTTTCTTCTCTGTAACTTCCATGACAAAATAACAGAGGATTTTTTTATATGGATTGATGTTTGTGTTTACTTCTAAAAGCCACAAAAGATTTCTTCCAGATTTACTTCCTTGCAAGCCTACAGAGATAAGAAAGAGAATAAATCTTTCCTGAGAAAGATTTGGGTTTGAAACAAATAATCTACTACAACATTAAATGATTATAAATATGGGAATGATTCTCTACTCTATTTGATAATGTGTGTATGATTCAGAAATAAAATTTTTGAATAAATGAAGGAAAATAAGCAATAACTCCAACCTGAATTACAAAATAGTGGCAATCTGGTTGTGTGGTTCTTGGTCCCCTCAGTTTATCTTTTCAGTTATCGTGTCCACATGAGTCCAAGAGGTTGGGAATGCAGTGAAATCAATAGAGAGAATGCACTAGAGAAATTGTAGCTTGAATTGGCAATATGGAAATAATACAAGTGGAAGAAAGATAACACAAGGGAACTAAGCTTGGCTATGCAGTTTCAAGCAAGAAAGAGGCACCTTAGCAATTGCAAGAATACTCAAAATAATCTCTGCACATTTTCTTGAGAACAAACGATCAATTTATAAAAGGTTGGTTGGGATGTGCAATACAAAACTTGGCAGCCATGGGGTACTACATCAAAAATGAAGAGGGATTTTTAACTATCAATCATAATCAATTACAAATTACAAATGAAGATGAGAATTCCACTAGGCAATCAAGCTTGAAATCAGCTAAAACGGGTAAGAAAAATGCATTCAAAGTGAAGTTAAGTGAAACAAAACGTGTCCTAAATCACGTTGGAATATTTTTGGGAAATGTGCATAGGAACGCTGTCTTGCCCAGAGCAGTGATTACAAGACCGTTTCCCTGCTCAGGGTGGTGGTTACAAAACCGTCACCGCATGGCAGCAGTTTTGACACTAAAGGTTAAAATAGGGCTAAAAATTAGTGGGAAGCTAAGAAAAATCATGCAAAGGCTAAGTAAGGCATACCAGGCTACAAATATAAGGTGCAAGTAGGTTTAGGAGCTCGAACACCTTTGGAAAAGATATGAATCATCATTGGGGACCTTTTGTAACTATTTTCTGACAATGTATCACATGCAAATTTGGGTGCATACATATTGCCTCCTCAGAGAAGTGTTTTATCCATGAAGAGGCGTAAAACATAGAGTCTAAGTATGGCATTAATGGGGAGTTAGAAGCTATACTAGACATGCCCGTGTGCCGAAATGTCATCATCCAAGATCCCGCTATCTGCAAGATGAAAGGAAAGCTCCAGTGCAGATAGATAAAATATCAAAAAATAAATGCTAAATCAAAACAACAAGAGGACTTACCATTTTCATAGGGGTAGGAATATACATGCACTGACACTCTAGCCCTGTGCACACATGCACTCATAATGAGGTTAAAAAAAAACACACACACACAATATATATATATATATATATATATATCAAAACAATTCATTTTTCAATTCATTTACACATATCTTATTGGTGATTTTTGAGCTTTGGGCCCACGGTGACTGTTTCAAACGAGAGTATAGCCAAAATGACCAATGCAACGTCGTGATCATGCCTCCACGAGTGAGAGATCCAATGGTGCGCTCAAAGGTTAGTATTTTACAATTGTTTGTTTAAGACCTAAATATGTAAAATGTTGGAAATCTTTATCTAGGGGGGATATTTTTGAAATTTCTTATTTTAAAATAATTCCTAGGGGTAACGCATGTGGGCCAGTCTTTTTTTGTCAAAAACAAGTTATTTTTGTCTTTTTTCAAGTTTTTGGGTCAAAAGGGGTGGGTCGTACATTCCAGATAGGACCACCACCCTGCACAAGGCAACGGTTATAGGACCGCCACCCTGAGGAGGGTGGAAGTTACAAGACCACCGTCCTGCACAGTGGTCACAAAAATGCCACCTTGCACAGGGTGGTGGTCTTGTAATTGTCAAGACAACAAGCTTATTTGACTAAGTAAAGTTAATTTTTTTAGATTTTAGATTGTTTTGCAATGTTTTTGATGAGCTTGCCTATTGAAATATGTTTTTGATTCACTCTTTTTTCTATTTTGGTGGATGCAGAAGGAGGAGGGATACATCCATTAGAGAGAGAGAGTGTGACTGGCTCTCAGCTATCCTTGATCAGTTGACTCAGGCCGAGACAAACTTGTTGCACTGGGTAGGGATATGGAGGATCACACGGGTGCCACACATTAAACCTGCTAGTCATATACTGTGTGACCTTTTCTCTTATTGGGATGCAGACCAGAATAATTTTTGGCTTCCAGGTGTTAGGGGAGAGTGGACCATCACTCTCGAGGATGTGTACAGGATACTTGGACTTCCTATACTTGGGAGATGTTTGACTCTTGAGACTGCAGGGTCTACAACAGAGCTATGCAGTGGGCCACATATATGGGAGATGATGGGGTGCCATCAGGAACCAAGGTGGGTATGCGGCTCCATTATATTGCTTCTGATCCTATCCCTACTCTCTGCAAGCCCATCATGGGTATTTTGGCTTCGTAGTTGATAGGAGATAAGGGTGGAGACAAGTTATTGTATTGTTGGGCTCCCATTGTTATGTAGATTGAGCAGTATGGGAGAACCTTTTCCTGGGGAGAAGATATTTTGGGGACCACATACCACAATTTGTAAAAGGTGGCCAAGCTATAGAGACAGTCTTTGATCCATCCCACATTGGTGATGATCTTGGTATACAACAGGATTATCCCCTATCACAGGGGAGCTGGGGTACATGATCTAGGGGCCGTTAGGGCCGCAAGATGGATTGGCATGTCAGTCTTGAGAGTGTCACATCATCCAGTGGCCACCTTGACCATAGCTGATCTTATTTCTACACCCTACTAGGATATGGCTGGAGTATGGGGTCAAGATAGGACTATTGTTACTACATGTGCTACTACTAGGAAGTTAGTATATAGATCAGGGAGGGTGGAGATTCACCTATTTAATAGAGTCACCCAACAATTCGTATTCTCTTATATTGATTTTATTACTTCATGGAAGTTATATACATGAGCATTAGGGAGTCTCGAGGTGGCCCTAGGGGTGACCATGGTTGGACCATTGTGACTCCAAGGGTTCCCACAGTTGTATTTCTTGACGAGCACCTTCTCTCATGCCCCTCCTTTAGATTGAGGTTTGCACCCACTCATCGTTGTAAGGTACATATTGATATAGTAAATGAGACCTAGCAACTGCAGTGATGAGATAGCGAGTGATCTTATTCACTGAATCTTTGTTGATACCTTGCTTCTCCCTATGGGGAAGACAAGAGTAGATCTGTTAGAGGATATGGGACAACCTTTGTAAGATAGCCACTGTATTGACATTTTTGTGCCTCTTTGGAAGGTGGTCAAGATCCTTCTTGCTCAGAACATGAGGATTATGGGGTACGAGGCAGATGAGAGATTGGCGAGGAAGAGCTATTCACATAGGAAGAGCATGGCTAGTGGTCATTCCCACGGTCACTCTCACCACTCGGTGCACTCAAGACATTGGAGTTGTAGCTGGAATCTCAACCGCAGAGTTCTTTAGGAGGGTGGTGCACCATCTTACAGGAGCACCCATAGGGATTGATAGGCCATTGAGCCTTTATTACTTTGTGATCATTTTGTGAGGCGTATATATGAGTTTTTTGTATTTTCATGCTCATTACAAGCATTTTGACCACACCTAGTGTGTGAGGGCATTATACACAAACTTGATCTATTTTATATACAGATATCTATTTTTTATTTGGTTATCCTTTGTACTAGAGTTGAATTCTTTTATGGTTTTCTTCGGTGAGTGTTTTGACCACACCTGTGTGTGATGGCATTATACAAAAACTTGATCTATTTTATATACAAATATCTCTTTTTGATTTGGCTATCCTTTGTACTAGAGTTGACTTATTTCATAGTTTGCTTCGCACATGTACTCTAGATGTATAGAATTTTTAATTTTATATGATTTTAAGAATGTGTGCAATGGATGATGATGCTAAATAGAATGATTTATTTTTGTTTTTTTTCTTTTAAATGATGTTGATGCAAACAGAATGTAATATTGAAACTTTGGAATTTCAATCAATATTTAATACTTCTTGTTTTCTTGGAAAAATGTGATGAATGACATGATATTAAAATGAATCCACTCCACTTCTAACTCCACACAACTAGTAAGATGTGAGGGCTCATCATTGATAGCTAGGAGAGATGTGAGTCGTATGATTTTGATAGATGGGATGGTGAGAGAAAGACAAGGTTTTGATAGAATTCCATGTAGGAACCTACAACCTTACTCTACACATAGTTTACTACAAAATCTAGAGTGTGATTTTCTTGCAATTTTATCTAGAATTAGATATGTATATGGCCTCTGATTGATAAAAATATGGTTTAAATTTTTTAACTCCTTTGGAAACATACACACCTAACTCACTTTCTTGGGAATTTAAGATTTTCAAAGCACTTTTTATCGAATGAAATTGTTTTTAACTTACTAATTTATTTACAGAGACCCCTTATACCTTGCCCCATGCTACCAGTAGGAAGCATGGACTCATCACCAAGGACAAGGCATAAGAGAGTAAAGACACTTCCCTCCTTTCCCAACCTCATGCCACTAGTAAGAGCCATGGGCTCATCACCAAAGGCTGGTGGGGCAAGGAAGTGTGTAAATGAAAATTTTATGTTGATTTTAACTTGACATATATACTTTTTTCTCTTTTTTGAATTTAAGTTGTGCTTTTGGGAATTAGAGCTTGCCCCTAGCCTTAACCCCACACAACCAGTAGGATGCAAGGGCTCATCACCAAAGGCTGAGATAAGCAAACAAGCAATATGGGTAAAAATGTTTAGAATGTTTTTTCTACCAAAGAGGTTCTTTGGGAAAGATGTGACATCAAGAAGCTTCTAGAACAAACTATAGGCAAAAACACCTACGCTCGTAGTAAGCTATGAGTAGAACCAAGTATGTAGGTCATGGTAGGATTAGTGTCAAAACTATGTCTTATCTTGTTGAAATGATGAAGTGATTAGAATTGTTGATAATACTATTGCAAATACTTGAAGAAATGTGATTGGATGTTTTGCCAATGTTTTTAAATTTTTTTGAAAGTTTCTTGAAAGATAAGTTTCTCAACTATAAATTTTACAAATGATCTAGCAGATGAAATGCAATACAGATGCAATAGTGTACATGTGGATATGTTGATGGATCATGCATATTAGCTCTTTAGGTGAAGAGAGTTTACGGATTCACTAAATTCCTCACCTTCTAGTGTGCATAGGTGGTATGCCCCATTTTTATAGTCCTCTATGACTCAATATGGGCCCAACCACTTGGGCCTAAACTTCCTTCCCTCGCCTTTCTTTTTGTCTATTCGTATGTTGAGTCTTAATACCAGGTATCCCTCACATATTTTGGGTTTGTAGACTTTCTTTTTATACTTCCAGCACATCCGGTCAACATAAGATTTATGTCGGTACTCAACATGAAGTTGAGCTGCATCAAGGATTTCCATCTGAGAGAGTTGTGCCTCTCGATATCCTTATTCTCCCAAAATTCCTTTTAGTGAGATACAAAGACTACGTAATTTAACTTCAAGCGGTAAAACTGCTTCTAAACCAAATACCAAAGAATAAGGGATTTCCCTAAAATTGACGTTCTTACTGACGTCTTATAGGCCCACAAGGCCAGAAATAGCTTTAAGTGCCAATCCTATTTGTTCTCGTTGACAGTTTTAAGGAGAATGGAATTTAGTGTCTTTTTAGTTGCCTCGACCTGTCTATTAGCTTGAGGGTAATAGAGAGAAGTTGTGTGGTGATTTATTTTGAACTGTTTCAGATAATTCAAATACTTTTCCAATCATTCTTGAAAGATGTGCCATTATCAAAGATAATGACTTGTGGGACCCCGTAGCTTACAGATAATTTGATTTAAATTAACTTTACAATTACACATCCTGGTACAATGGTAAGAGGTATTGCCTCTACCCAATTGAGTGAATTATTTAGTGGCCGTGATTATGAAATTTATGGATCATCTATTGATGAGGGAGAGAATTTCCCTATCAGATCCAGACCCAACGTGGAAAAGGGCCATGGTGTAGCAATTTGTTGCCTGAGCCTGGGCATGTATGTGGATCTCGTGAGATAACTCTTGACACTTTTGACACTTGCACACATACTCTACTGTGCATCATGTTATAATGTAGGCCAAAAATACCCCATTCGATGTATCTTTCTGAGTGGTGGCATGACCTCCGAAGTGACCTCCACAAATTCTACGGTATGGGATTCATAGAGGATCTTTTCAGATTCTTCCTCATCAACACATCTTAACAACATTCTATTGAAGGCTCTATGACGGTAGAGAACTTTTTTCTATGATTACATATTTGGTGGCTATGACACGTAGCCATCTTATTTGTTGTGAGGTTTCCCCTTCAGGATACGCGTGGTCCATAATAAAGTTAATATCAGAATACCATGGGCACAAAAAAATGGGAGGCTTGGTTTTGACATAATATATGCATTCGTTAGGAAAATCTAAGTTAACTAGATCACCTCCATCCAATGGGTTGTCAAATAACTAGTTTGTGATGATTTTTCCTTTGATAGACTTTTGGTTAACAAACGTCAGGTTAAACTCACCCATTAGAGTCATGAAACATCCAGCTTTCTTAGACAAGGACCCTTGTGTAAGAAACGTTCGTAAGTGATATGTCTTGACAATGACCCTTGTTTCTTGGTTAAGCATGTAATGACTTAACCGCTTCGTTGTGAATACTATAGTAAGGCATTCTTTCTCTTCTTGTGTAGAGCATGTATCATAGTCGAGTAATGTATGAATGATAACATAGATTGCATGCTCTCATTTTTCATCATCTTCTTGAGCTAGCATGCAAGCTAATGAAAAATCCATAGCCCGTGAATATAAAATTGAGAGGTGTGGGTCCAATTTGGGAGGCTATAAGCATGGGAGGTGAAATAATAGGAATCGTTTAATAAACTGTTTATAGGATGCATTACGAATCGTCAAATCAAGAATGTTATAGCACCTCAGATTGCATTGAGATTGTTTATTAGATGAATGGTGAAGGACCTAATGCAAGAATGAACCTTTTGATGGTGGACACCGAGATTTATAAGAAAGGACTTAATTCCCGACTCGTCTAATGGTGGAACCATTTCCAAAACTGGAAGGATTTTTTCTAAATCTATGTCAATCCCTCGTGAAGAGATGATGTATCCCAGTAACTTCCCTCCCATTCAAAATGAACATGCATTTTTATAGATTTAGCATTGTAACATCGTATTCAATTAGACAAGAGAGTATAATGTGAAGCACCCCAAGGTGATCACAGTGCTTTCTTTTCCTTATCCATGAGATGTCATCAACTGTAATATTCCATAATCTTATGGATGAGATCATGGAATATGTAAGTCATTGTGTGCTAGTAAGTGGCACCAAAATTCTTGAGACAAAATGACATGACTGTGTAATAATAGGTTCCCCAAGGAGTGATAAAGGTGCTATTTGTTATAATCTTCCTCAAAGATCCTGATTTGATTGCACCCATAAAATCCACCCATAAGGGACAACAAGCTCGTAACTAGAAGTTACGTCAACGACGACATCAATGGATGGTAATGGGAAATAATCCTTAGGACATTCTTTGTTGATGTCTTGAAATTCGATGCAAATCCAGAATTTTTCCCATTCTTTTTTAGAACGATGCATGATGTTGGATATGCACATGGATTACTCAACAAGATTAATGAACCCACTTGTAGTATTTTCATCACTTCCTCTTTGACCATTAGCGCTACCTTTCATTTCATTAGTCTATGGATTTTTGCTTGATGGTATTAGCGTTAGACTTGGTCACTAGGTTGAGAATTTCCAAATGTGGAGGAATTCTTATCTTTTCTTTATAGTTAAATGCACAAGATATTTTGAATCAATATTTAAGGATTCTTTGTGTGTATCTCCACTTCTTCGGGAATTAACAAAGAACTTAACTTCAATATTTTTAGGTCTTCCTTTGTCACAATGTTAATTTTGATCATCGCTTCAATCAAGGAGGCATTACCCTCATCAAAATTAGGTGGGGCCGGTGGTAATTATAATTTCCCTTCCTCTTCTATTTCACAAAACTTCAAGGCCTTTTGAGGCTGGAAGGGTTCATCGTGTGATCTTTGAAAATAGGAGGAAGTAGTGAGGAACGAGAGAGAAGCCTCTCTTATAATTTACATGAGATGTAAATATATGTAGGCATTTAAGGTATCATAAGATAACCTCATCATTTTCCTGCATAATCTAGAGTAGCAAGGTTCATTCTTGATCCTCAACATACACCAAGATTGGGCTTGTTGGCACCTTGTGTACTAAGGGTGCTGCACAAACCGAAAGCTATGAAGCTAGTTTCTTCTAACTCTCTTCTTAGATAGAAGCGAGAAAGAAGAGATGCTAGCTATGGAATCTACAAGGAGGTTTTATTTTCTTGTGGAATGGCCTTAATTGAGAATAAGTCAAACCCTTTTTTCAAATTAACCACCGTAGTTTTATATAGTTGTAGGTGTTCTACCCTAGTCTCATATACTTCTTAAACATGATTGGCAACTAGTTACGAATTACCCAACACTCTAATGTTACACACACAGATCATTTTTGCTACAATGAAACCAAAAAGGAGATGCCTCGTATTCTACACCATTATTTATGAATTTGAAATACAAATTGAAGGGAAAAGGCATGAGATTGCCCTCCACAGAAGTGAGGATCATATCTACCCCAGTGCCTGAGTGGAACTTTACTTCGTCGTAAGTGAAGAGTCCAAAAATTGATCAGGAAGATTGATGTTAGATCATTCTTTGTATGCTACTTCCTTTGATTCTGACACTTCTACCATGTAAATCCCATTAGCTAGAAGAGATACGAGTTTGAAAGCATGTCCTATGCCCATGGAATAAAATGCAAGGAGAATAGGTAAATAATTCTCCAACCATATTGACAATCCTTGATGTGGTTTCTGTTGACATTGTCTCCACGATAATCATTTCTTCCTTGACCAAAAGAATCCCCTTGATCAAGCCAGTGGTTTCTGATTTCGTTGCAGTAATTTGTTTTGTTTTGGGTGTTGAGCTAGTTGGTTTGTTTAACTAGTTTATAGGGAGCTCAAACTCAGAATGCACCCCTGGTTTCTTCTTCATATTAGCTAGGTGTATGTCAAAGGGCTTCGGGTCACCCTGTGCAACAAAGACCTTCCCAAGTGTAGGAATATTACCTCCTAAAAAAAATTGGAGTGAATTTCCTTCATGTAATGTATCCAAGGATGACCGAGGATCATATTATAGTTGGTTTGTCAGTCTATAATATAAAATTATGTGAGAATCGTGTTATGACTCAAATTTTACCTACCCCCTTTTTTCTTTATGAAAAGGGATGAAGCATTTCTCTATTCATTTGTAGTGTCCTCCTTTATCCCTTCTTGTTAATATTACAAATATGGTGGGGGGCACTTTATTTAATTTGAAACTTTAGTTAAATATCATTCATTTTTAAAGTGGTTTCGAAACATTTGCATGTCGGTATTAATATTTTTGGATGTTCACATTGATATAAGATGTTATCATGGGCACTTTTAAGATTGTTGATCACAATATATTAAAAATGATGATTGAGTTCCAGCTTACGTTAACAATTTTGAAATTTCAAGCGCACATTTTGGTGTATATCTTCTTTACATAGTTGTAGTAAAAGTATGGCTAAGTGTCGTTATCTTTGATTGCACTAAATTTGTATAAAGTGACATTAAAATAGGTTGGCTCAACAATATCTCAATGAGATGACATTCTTGGTTTTTTTTTCATAATTTCATGACGACGTTTTAGGGGCTCTAGGATATAACATCCATTTAGATATATGCTATATTTTTTGCTTGTTGATTATGGATGATTGAATCAATGGTGATCAAATATTTCGACACATTGACAATGCAAGGATATTGAGAAGTTTTAAAAACCAAGTTATGGTTGATATGGTAGATTTTAATTTTTTCTATGGTGAACAATGTAAATTGGCATTTTTATTGAAGTGGTTAGCTTGGTACATTGCTTGTTTTGAAAAAATGCCAAATGGCATTATCAACCACAAATCGATAATTTAGGAATGTTGGAATTAAAAAATATTTATGACACCTGGCTCAAGGTACCTTGAGAATTGAATGCAAGCCTTAAACCTATCCTTTTCCATTACCATCGGTTTTGTTGTTCATTCAAATTTTCTTCACCGCCATAGCAAAGCTCTATCAACATTTAGCTGGAATTGTTTGGGTCCTCCATTTATGGCATTTGTGTGCTCCCAGGAAGCTCTGCATTAGATCATTATATCTTTTGAGGTATGTTTAGTTTTTGAATTTTTGTGGATACTCTTGTTCTCAAGTTTTAAGACTTTTTTTGGTTGTGTCAAGTCAGCATTTGTTATATCTCTGCATGTTTTCATATTCAAAGTCTTTTGCTTCAATATCAAACTAGGTTTCAGTATTTTAAGATTGCAAGGTTGATTCATTTGAAGAAGATGTGATTCTATCACTGGCATTTTGGGTTTCATTAGCTCATTTTCTCTACTCATCTGTAGAGTGAAGTTTCTATTTGGCATTTTGAATGAATGAAGGTAAAATGATTTTGGTTTTAATAAATTGATAATGTGGAAATGAATTAATATTGTGTTTTTGTTGAATGGCTATGGTAGTATTTACTCTAAAATATATGTGGAAAGATACGTTGCAAGTTTTAAGTTTTTTTTTTTTTTTGGGGGGGGGGGGGTGTTTCATTGAAATTTGAGAATCTTGAATGGATTTTGAAGCAATAAAATATGATGTTTCTTTCCTAATTAAACTTGCAGAGTTCTAGTGTTAATAGTTACCATGATTATTTGACTTACCCATTTCGGAGTTTTTGTTAAAAAAATGTTTTGTTTGGGAATCTGGTATTTTGTGAGCAAAAGAAGCATCTATCAGAAGTTGTATCATTCCAAACATGTTTAAGAGGTTTTCATGAATTTCAAATTTATGGGTATTGTCCATTTGTGATTAAAGATGAAAATAGAGTTTGATTTCAGTTGAATACTGTGAAAATTGGTATTAGTTTCCAAAACATTTTCATGAAATCGGTATTTGAAATAGATTATCGAATGATGTCATTAAGAAAAAATCAATCTGTGTTTGCATACTGTCAACTGTGCATATTTTATTTCGAAATGTAAGAAATTTCCACTATATTTTGAGAAGTATTGGTTAAAATGATCATTGTGGCTTCAAGATATGATGAATTGGTTATAAATGCAAAGTGATCGTAAAGCTATGTTGTTCCAATGATTGTAATGTGCTTGATATGGTCTTTGATAAAAGTTTGGTTTGATATTTATAATAAGGATTAGCCTTTGAAATTTGGTATTTGGTTTTAAAGTTACAGGTATGACACATGATAGAAATGCTGTTTCTTTGAAGTTTTCAGTGATGTTTTGAGTAAGTCAATAGGAATTTTTGATAAATTTTGATAATTATTTTATGACCCTGAGACTGTTTAATATCTGTTTATGGAAATGAAACAGTTTAAAAAATGATGATATCTATAATGGTTACTTTGAATAGATGCCTAGATCTAGGTGGAGTGGATGGGGAACTGTATGATAGAAAAGTGACATGCGAGCATGAGAATTGACAAGTAGTCTTTCTACGTACCCGACCTCCCGAAGTCATGCCGAGAGAGATGATGGAAATGAAATATATGTGAATGTGGAAAAATAAGTTGGGCAATCTTATATCTTTGACACGTAACACTGGAATCTATGAATCTAAGGTAAAGAATTCTCTCCTAACCTGAATTGGTACAATGGATTGATCAAATATGCTAGCTACTTGGAGGCTCAAATCAATGTCAAGATCTACCGAGATCCTATTTATTGGCTGTTGGATGTGTGGAAAATGACCTGTAGACACCTCGTGTATATTTCTAGACAAGGTCATGAAAGTAGTAGTGAGAGGTGTAATGAATTTGTAGGAATTATGGGTGATTTTCTGGTCTAATCAAGAAAATCTTAGCCTAATTGGCTTCTATGTTTAACATGGAAAACTGTGTGATAATATCCAATAGGATTTGTGAAGATCTAAACACCAATGTACGCAAATCAATGTCAATGTTTGATTGATTAGTAGGCTCATTGGGTTGTGGGACCTAGGGATCACAACCATGACTTTATGGTTGTTGTGGACCTTTTATGGTCATGTGAAGAATCAATCTCTTCTTCTAACTATCCAGTAGTCGTAAGCTTTTTTAGCCTCTACGTTTAATACTAGGAGTTGTGTGATCTTCTTTGAATATCTTACGGGTGTTCTAGTGACTTGTATGCATAAGCCTGTGTCTATATCAACGAGAAGGTCTCTTGCGTCTGGCTGCAGAACTAACGGATCACAACTAAATGTTTTCTCTCTTTCAGGTTCTTGTATAGTCATGTGGATATCCTATTAAGTTAATCTATAGTTGGATTGGTTTAAACATAATTCATATGCTTTGTCGTCTTCGATGTTTAATTATCTCAATTGCTCATTGATTATTTGTAGGTTTGTTGTCACTTGGAATACATGAATTCTAAGACCTTGATCAATATCCGCTAATACCATGAGGATATTTGGCTGAGGTATTACTGGTTCGAATTTGTAATCTCTGGGCTCTCTGGGTCCCGTAATTGTCATGCAAGAAACAACTAGACTTAACTGAATGAAGTAAACTGATTACGAAAGTAAATCCACACTATGATTGTTCTTTTTGTATTTTTAAAGACATGAATTTGAATGAAATTAAAGAGCAACTAATCTAATAAATTCAGACAACGAGCAGTTAATCTAAGAACGAAACTAAAACAAGCAAGGTAGCCAGATGTAGCTATTTACCTATGCACTTGTGAATTAATCCTAAATTTAAACAACTAACTAATTCAATTGAAAACCTTCAATCTTACCTCATAAGTGAGGAAAAAATCATAGCTTCTCAGAAGTTGTTATTCCCCATAGCTTCCTTGGTAATGTTGAAAGTGAAATGAACTAAAATGAAATAATTTTCTATTTTATTTGATATATTGCAATTAAAAATTTGATAATTCAAACATGGAGTTTAAAAAATAGAGGAAAATCTAGTTGTATTTTAGCTTTTCCCCTCAGTGTGATCTCTTCATTCCTGTGTGTTCTCGTGAATCCAAAATAGTGGGAATGTGATAGTGGCAGTAGGAGAAGATATTCGAATAGTGGCAGCTTGGACATAAACCGAACGAAATGCAAGTAGGAAAGGGATAACGCAAGAGAACAGAGCTTGGCTATGTGATTCCTCACAGTATTGTTGCAGGGATACAACAAAAACACACCGAAAACTCTAGGACCTATACTTCCTGTGATGAAACAACGACCTATAACTCTAGGTAGAATCAAGATTCTCAAATGAACTTAATCTAGAACTAATTTTTTTGCTAAGCTAGTTGTTTTGAGAACAACAATGGAACAAGATGAAACTAGAGAGATTAAGTGATCTCTAAATTAGAAAGAAGGAGAGGAGCCTTGAGTTGAGAGGCTGAGAACTTATAAAATCTAGACCTGTTGAGACTTGTTGAGGAGCTTTCAGACACACTAAATGATAAATCAGAGAAAGAGAGAGGCAATTTACTTGTGAATAAGCTTAGTATTTATAGTTTTCTTACTCACTAGAAGAAAAGTTCAAATTACCATGCTTTATCATTTAAAATGGAGAATTACTATTACAAAGTGGCTGGAAACTCTAAACAAAGTAGAAGAAGTTGAGAGTTACAAGTATAACTTTATTTTTCAAATCAACAAGTGCGTCGGAAGTTGGATATCGTTCGTCTTTGTCCATGGATTAGAATAGAAGCTTCCCTTCTAATGGGCGGGAATGTGGTTAGAGGGAATGTAGGCTTTGATTTTTAGGGTTTAGGTAGGTCTTAGTTAGTTATGGCAACATACTAAGAATAGGTATTAGAGTGAGGTGGCTAGATGAGGTGTATAGGTGAGGTGGTGGTGTGGGCATTATCCCAATTAGGATATTTAAATAATAGATATTATGAAATGTTGAATTAATTTTATTTAATTAATTTAATTAATATTAGAGTGGGGTGAAAGGGGCCATGGTTAGGTGAGTGTGTTCGAGTTGGTTATTTGTCGAGGGACCAAGGGGAGTGTGACCTAATTTTGGTGTCTATAATATATTTCACCTGATTCTTAGAGTGTTTCTTTGAATATTGACAAAACAGATAAGGGTAAATGGGCTAGGAGGAATACCTGTAAAAGCTAGTTGAAGGTTGTTGCATGCGTATGACTTATTGATCCACAGTTGATCGTGAGAGCTTCATTTTGGCTAGTAGGAACTACTTGAAATAAAAAACAAGACCACCAAATATAAATTAAACAATATATACAGTGGACTACCTAGCGTATACTAGATCCGGGAAGTGTGATACTCCCTAGACAGATCTCAATCCACTATTTAAAACAATTCAATGTTGACAATATATGAAATCCTACTATAGTTAAAATGATTTAGGTATCTCAATCGACTACAATAAGCAAATTTTTTCACAACAGGCTAGTCTATGATTAAATATGAAGGTCAAGGTCTCTGTCAGAGTACTGGTACTGGGATGTTTTGGGTATTTGGTGGAGATTTTAGACTCTGTTCTTGGTCTGAGGGTAAAAACACAGAGATTGACGTTGGTCCTGTATGACCAATGTCAGTTTAAGTGAATCGGCAACGGTTGTGGGTAACCGACATTGGTATGGTTGGGGTAGAGGAAACTTAATAAAATCTTGGTGTGGTGACAGATCTGGGGCTAAATGGAAATGGAGAGGGAAATGGTGAGGTATGTGTAGGTCTTAGGTGTGCTCAGGGGTAGTTATCAATAGGATATGGGCAGTTTAATGGTGTGGGTGAAGGAATGATCAAGTTTTTCTGAAGAAAAATGATGGGTGAATGGAATGCAAGTAAAAACTGATAACAGAAGTAAAAGAGTCTACTAAAATGATAACAGATGAATGTTGGTTAACAAGATACTTACTGTTGTATGAGCTTGATGGCTAGATGGTAATGACAAGTGATCAAATGGAAGGAATTTGATGTGGTGAAGGCACTTTCCTAGATTCTTCTGTGAATACAGATGACTCTATGATTGCTTCTGATGTTGAATGTGCATGCTCTGATGTATGTACGAATGCTGGTTCTGATTGCATGCAACTCTTGTTTCATCTCTTGCTCTCAGAAAGTATGCCAACCTCGAAATAAGGTTGTTTTGGGGTATAAATGGTAACTGACAATAGTTTCGGTTGGACCAGTGGTGGTTTAGGGTAATTGGCATTGGTTAGGGTGGGATTTCATAGGTTTACTAAAATAGGCAGATCCCCTTGATTTTCTTGGATCTTGTTCGTCTTTCTCCATGGATTAGAATAGAAGCTTCCCTTATAATGGGTAGGAATGTGGTTAGAGGAAATTTAGGCTTTGATTTTTAGGGTTTAGGTAGGTCTTAGTTAGTTATGCAAATATACTAAGAATAGGTCTTAGGGTGAGGTGGCTAGATGAGGTGTATAGGTGAGGTGGTGGTGTGGGCATTATCCCAATTAGGATATTTAAATAATATATATTATGAAATGTTGAATTAATTTAATTAAATTAATTAAATTAATATTAGATTGGGGTGAAAGGGGCCATGGTTAGGTGAGTGTGTTCGAGTTGGTTATTTGTCGAGGGACCAATGGGAGTGTGACCCAATTTTGGTGTCTACATTTTTCCCCTTTTTGTTGCATAGCTTGTATTGGTAAGTGGAACTGACAAAAATAAGATGTGGTTGCCCCATGTGTGGGTGAAGGTGATCCCCCTCAAACTAGGAACTGATGAGGCAGATGGAAGAATTGGTGAGTGGTTTGATAAAAGGTGAATGTGATGAAGAGGAAGGTGGGAAACATGAGTAAAGGGGGGTAAAGGTCTAATCGGGTAATCCAGGTAATGGGTTAGGGTAAAAGGTAGTAACAGTCAAATGCATAGACACGTATAAACTGTAGCAGGGCACCATGTTGAAGAGCAAGAAAACTATACATTGTCTAAGGTTGATAGGTTTATCCAAACAAGGTTGAGGCGATTTCGGTATCCAAGGTATATGATATAGCCAGGAAACATGACACAGGTCAGGTGCAGGAACGATTAGGTATGTTTCGGTACACTAAAGGTTGGGTCAGGATAAATGGTCACGGAAAAAGGAAAGGTAAGGTCAGTATGTTAATCAACACGGGTAACCATGCCATAAGATATAGCGAGCACATGAGGTCACATGTCACTAGAAATGTTCCAGGTCTAAGTAACTAGGTCACGACATGGGTAGGGTCGAGGTATGGGTAAAATAACGAGTCCCCAAATGAGGATGAGGTGAGGTAATAAATGATGAGGTCATGGGGATAAAGTGAAGTGTCCAAGTCAGATGTGGGTGAGGTAAATGGATGTAGGATAGAAAATGAGAGGTAGGGGGTAGGAAAAAGATTAAGCAGGATAGCCAACAATGGTTTGAAGGAAGTGATGCCAGTTGAGATGGATTATTTGGTATGATGTATACATGGTTGAGGTTATCATGCTATTTTGATTTATATATGTGATAGAAACTAAATAGTGTAGGCATGATAGAGACAGGTCATAGGCATGGATTGGGTCAGGTCATAGGAATGTATTGAGTCAATTCATAGGCATGGTTGAGTCAGGTCATAGGCATGGATGGAGTCAGGTCATAGGTTTAGGAATGATGAAGTTTTAGGTTGGTTTAGGTCTGGTGAGTCAAAATTGGTTGAGTTTGTAATTCCTTAATTTGTGTAATTAATTATGATATGAGTCATGTTGAGATTTTTTTATAGTAACATGCATGATAATGGTAAAGAAATGGTAGACATAATGAATGTATGAATGATGATGATACAGATGTGAAGCAATTTGTTGTTTGTTTGATTTAATTTCCAATTAGTGATATAAAATGGAAACTAACTAGGGTAGATTGTGATTTAGGAAAAGGAAAGGGGAATTGGTTAGGGTAGAGAGTGGCTGAGCTAACCTCCAAGGGCCCCAGGCCTTCAGAGTGCTACCTACATAGTCCGAGCGAAAGGGGACCTCAGGCCCATGTAGTTCTCCCATAAACTAGGGAAGAATGCGAGGTGGTAGGAGAATGAGTTGGTAGGTTATAGGCATGATTGATTCTAGGTATTTTAGGTATGGGTGAATTGTGGGCACATTGGTATGGGTGATATTAAGGTGAGTGTGGTGCAAGAGTAAAAGTACCCAAAGATAAGAATTGAGGATCTAGTCTTGTATAAGATAATCAATACATAATGAAGAAGGTTAAAAGATAAGGGAAGGCAATAAAGCCACCTAATTGGTAAGGATCATAATGGGTGGGTCATACCTTGGAAAGGATGATGAATGTAAGACCCTAAAGACATTACATGATTGATTATTCTAAAGGTAAAGAGCAGTCACATAGTCACGGTTCTAGCAGGTCCCTTGAGGCAATAGGAAATGAAGGTGCAAATGGTAAGAAGGTGAAAAATGGCTAGGTCATATGGTATGAGGTAGCATGCCTTTTTGGAAAGAGATTCAAGATCACAATGAGCAAGTCCATGATGAATTTTTTTTTTTCTGTTTTGAATTATATTTGAGATAAACTAATCGATGTGGGAAGTCTATATGGGATGAGAAAATTAACTCCTTGAGGTATTTGTGAAGCTGATTAATGCGGGAAGCTTCGAATTCTTCTCTCTTTTTTTGAAGTAGGCTTTAAATAGCTGACCTTCAAGGGAGCAGTCTATTTATAGCAGAGATGTAGAGAGAAATATGTCCTTTTTGAGGGAGTCATCATTTTATTGGAAGTTTGACTCAAGGAGTTGGATCCCATGTGAGGGATTTTAAGTCATGGACAAGAATAAGGTGAAGAATTGGATTCTTGTTCAGAAAGAAAGGTGAAATGACCATGGGATCTCATAAAAAAGAAGACAAAAAGTATCGATGAGAATCATGCCATGTGCAGCGCCATGGTACACATATTTAAGAGAGGATAAAAGAGTGATGGGTACACACATGATTCTTATTTAATTGTTGGGGGTGGCATAGTGAAAGGAGGGAAATGAAAACCATTCAAGGGACGAGCATGAAAAGAGGCAAAAGGTGAGGTAGGACTAAAAGTTAACAATAGAATGGTTGAAGATGCAAGGCATTAAGGGGCTCAGGTTCGGGTTTACCATCCAGTGAAGATAAACGATAAGCACATGATCCATAAGCATGAGTCACGATGTATGGTCCAAGCCAATTAGGAGAAAATTTGCCTCGTTTACTTTTTTCTTCTTTGGTTACATGTCAATTTTCTTTCAGGACAAGGTCATTGACTTGGAAGGTTTGTTCATGGACACATTTTTCATAGGCACACTTGATATGTTTTTGGTAAACTTGCAGATGGTCAAGAGCATTAAGATGACATTCATCTAATAACTCAAGTTGTGCTAAACAGTCCTGATGAAAGTCATCATCATTGAGCATTTCATGGAGAGAAATGTGGAGTGAGGGAATGTAGACTTCGAGAGGTAAAACAACCTCGGTACCGTAGACTATAGAAAAAGGTGTGGCAATAGTGGAAGTGTGAATACTAGTACGGTACGCCCACAGGGTGAAAGGAATGTGCGTATGCCAGTCCTTCCCAGTATCATTAACCACTTTCATGAGAATTTTGTTTAGGGTTTTATTAGTGGATTCATCTTGGCCATTGGTTTGTGGGTAATAAGGTGATGAGAAAATTAATGAGAAAATTAGTTGAATACCAAAGGTGTCACAAAGTTTCTACAAGGTTTTATTTTTGAATTGTTTTCCATTATCAGTGATGAGGTGATGTGGGACACCAAAGTGGTAGATGCTGTGAAGATTGATGAACTCGCATATTTTCTCAGCTTTTGTGGAGATGAGAGGTATGGCTTTAACCCATTTGGTGTAATATTTGGTAGTGGTGATTATCCATTGATGTCACTATGAAGAATGGGGATTGATCTCTGTGAAAAGATCCAAACCCCATTGAGAGAAAGGCCAAATGTCATAGGCGACCTGTAAGGCATGACTGGGTGTATGATGAAGAATGGCATGTTGTTGGAATTTTACATAATGTTTAACATAGTCGTAACAATCATGGTTAAGGTTCAGCCAGTAATAGCCTAGGTGAAGAATATGCTTAGCAACCGCAAGGCCACTGAAGTGACCTCCACATATGCCATCATGAACTTCCTTAATGGTATAAGGAATTTCAGAACTTGTAAGGCACTGTAAGAGAATACCATCAAAGCTGTGCATATAGAGGAGGCCACCCATGATGACGTAACCAGAGACCCTTTTAAGAAAGGCACGTTGTCCATTACGAGTGAGGTTGAGAGGAAATATGGAGAGGGAAATATATTATGAGTATTGTTTATACCAAAGGTCACTCGAGTCGGGAGCAGTGGTTCCGATAGAATAAAATTCATGAGGTAAATAAGAGGGTGATTAGAGTCTTTGTATGGTGACAAATATTTTATAATTGACAGGTGAAGTGGGTATTTGAGAAGCCAAGAAGGCCATGGTATCTACAAATTTGTTGGTAGAATGGGGGACGGTTTGAAGGGCGTAATAGTCGAAGGTGGTCAAAAGTATGTCAACATGATGCTTATAATTTTGAAGTATCTCATTACGACACTGGTATATACCATTGAATTGGTTTATGACCAATTGAGAATCACCAAAGATGTTAATTGACTTAACATCTAAGGCATAGGCATCCTAGAGACCCAATACGAGTGCTTCATATTCAACAATATTATTTGTACAATCAAAATCAAGTTTGAAAGACCAAGGCATGGGTTCACCATCAAACGGAATGAGGATAACACCAGCCCCACCCCCACACTAAAACATGGAACCATCAAAGAAGAGTGTCATTTGGTACGTAGGTTTGTCCAAGGAAAGGGTAGAAATAGACTCATCCAGAAAGTCAAAGTTAGAGGGTTGGTCCTCGAAAATAAGTGGTGTCAGCCACTTGGTTAGTGATATCCTAGCCCTTGATGGAATTTTGATGGATGAGTTTGAGGTCGAGGTCATCCAGAAGCATAAGCCAATGTGCAGCTCGTTGATTTTGGTAAGGTTTGGTGTACATGAAGTGTAAAGGGTCGGTGTTGGTCACAACATAGGTTTTGTGATTAAGTAGGTAATGATGGAGTTTGGTGGAAACAAAAACTAAGGCTAAGAAAAGTTTTTCTGCATGGTTGTATCAGATTTCATAGTCCAGAAGAGTATGGCTTATATAATAAACCGCTTGCTCCCTGTGTTGTTCATTGTGATGAGCAAGCATGGCCTTTAAGGAGTGATCGGTAGTTGAGATGTATAGGTAGAAGGGTTGATCGTCTTTAGGTGGAATGAGTATAGGTGGTTGGAGAAGGTATTGTTTTAAGGCTTCAAAAGCTTTATGGCAGTCCTCATCCCATTTAAAGGAAACATCCTTTTTGAGAAGGTGATGAAATGGTTGACACTGATAAGAAAGTTGTGAAATGAAACAGTGGATAGATTACAACTTACCTTACAGGCTATGGAGTTTCCGTAGATTAGTGGGTGGAGGAATTTTGAGAATGGCCTTGACTTTAGCAGGGTCTACCACATAATGAGACAATAAATACCAAGAGCTTTCCCGAGAGAACCGTGAAGATGCATTTATTGGGATGAAGGTGAACACAATACTTAATGAGGCTGTCAAACATGGTTTTTAGGATGGCGAGGTGCTCAGAGCGGAATTTAGATTTTGCCAAGAGATCATCTATTTAATATTCCAATATACTCTGCATGATGTCATAGAAGATGTGAGTCATAGCCCGCTAATATGTGGCACCAAAGTTTTTAAGCTAAAAGGCATGAATTGATAGCAGAAGGTCCCCCAAGGGATGATGAATGTAGTTTTGTGTTGATCCTCTAGAGCAAGAAAGATTTGGTTATAACCCAAGAAACCATCAATGAGTGATAGCATCTTGTGACTAGTGGTAAGGTCAACCAGTTGGTCAATACCGGGTAGAGGAAAGTCATCTTTTGGGCAGGCTAGGTTGAGCTCATGTAATTCTATACAAATGTGGAGTCCCCTTGCCGCCTTAGTGACAGGGACAATATTAGAAATCCATCGAGGATAATAAATGGGTAAGATGAAGGAAACAGAAAGAAGGCACTGAAGTTCTTCTTTGACTAGAAGCACAATGCGAGGGTGCATTTTCCTCATCTTTTGTTTTATGGGTTTAGCATTGGGAATGGTTACGATATTGTGGACCATTATGGTGGGGTCAATACCAGGCATGTCTACATAAGACCAAGAAAAATCATGGTTATGATCTTTGAGAAAAGAAGTGAAGATTGGCCAATCTTTAGAATGTGCAGGTCGTCCTTATTATGGATGTTGATTTCGGAAATCGATGTATTCAACATGGTTTTCATCTTAGATGGTAATGACCGATGAATATATGAGTCTTCTACACCAAGGTAGGTGAGTACAGATTCATCATCCTGACATTGAAAGACATTGATGGATGGTGTATTGTCATTAATCATTTTAGGATATAAGAAGGGAAGAGAAGAGGGAGCCTTGCCCTCATGTTGATAGGTTAGAGGTCCCATGGATATGGTGTTTATGAATTTTTTTTAGGAGGAATGGATTCTGGATCCATCGACTCTGTCGGTGAAGGTGGAACAGGTGAAGAATGTGGAGAAGGGTTAATGTCCTCAATGAGTTAAATGCGGGCCTTCTTGGTAGGTGGTTCAGCAAAGCCGATACCACTACGGTCGTTATTTTTGTGGGTAGTGCATGGAATAATAGTGTGATGACCTTACTCATAAAATCCAAAAGTAAAACCCTTCCACACATATCGGTGCAGGAAGGTGTGGGCAAAGCAATGATAGATAATGTGTTAGAGGTTGGATCAGAGGTGAAGCCAGTTGATTGGGAGGCTGATGGGTCGGTAATGGAAGTTGTGGTGGTGGTAGGGATGGAGGAGTTAGGTGTGGTTGATGTAGCAGTAGCATTGGTGGGTGGTGTAGGTGAAGAGGAAGTGGTCATGGATGAAGACGCTTTAATGGGTATGAGCATGTCATTGGGTTGGTAAAGCATGTTGCAAGTTTTGAAAGGTGATGGGTTAGCCAGAATGGTATAGGTGTGTCCTTCATGCTCAAACTTTACACAATGGTGCAAAGTGGAAGGAACACAACCCATGACATGAATCCAGGGTCTACTAAGCAACAAGTTATATTGAAATTCCCCCTCCAAGACATAAACTAACTTTGGAATAGTATGGGGGCCTACACAAACATGGAGGATGATGATTCCAAGTGTAGAGGTGATAGCGTCATTAAATGAACGCAACATGACGGGATGTTTATGCATGCAATTTTTGGGTATGCGCATTTGGTCAAACGAATGGGAGGAGATGATATTAATGCTAGTGCCCCCATTGATCATAACACATCATACATGGATATCATCGATGTGGAGGGAGATGAAAAGGGCTAGATCTAGGTCATCAGTTTGGTGCGATGTGATCTCTTCATCTGAGAAGCTAAGGGTGGCTACTTGGTGAGTAGGTGGAGGTGTAGGAGAAGATGGTAATTTGGTAAGATAGGCAACATGATGAAGTGTGATGATGGAGGCTACAGGTGTAGCATCATTTGGTAAGAGTTTAATGGATTGAAGTACCTCCATGAGAGCTTGACGATGGGATTTAGAGGTTTGGATGAGGTCATAGAGGGAAATCTTGAGGGAGGATTGGTGTAATTGTTTGAGCATGGTGTAATGTGTAACCCCATTAGAAATAAGATATGTGGGGCCACCGATAGTGAATTTAGGTGTGGGTGTAGATGGTATGTTGGGTATAGGGTTGGTTGGTGGGTCGGGTGCCTTTTCCTTGCATTTATCCTTCTATGCGCGGGTATCCATATGGATCATGTTGATTTGAAGTGAAGAGGTAGGTGAAGTAGATGAGCCATGAAAGGTGTAGTGACAGGAAGGTAAAAATCCAAGTGGCGGGAAGGAACCTTGTGAGATGAGTTGGGAACACCAAAATTTGGGTAGAGGTTTGGCAAGTTATCTGATGTGCACCATGTGAATTTCAAACCTTGGAGGTGTCTCTAAGAGTTGCGGGGGTGGAGGTCTTGGTCACTAAGTGGGAAATGAAGGAATGACCATGGAAATTAGTGCTAGTGAAATGGGGTCCTCATCAAGAAGGTCATCATCATCAAATTTTTCTTCAGGAGGACGCAAATGGACAAGAGTAGCTTTCAAATACTTATAGTCCTCAACATCATGCCCTGACACACGATGGCAGGAAATTTTTTTGGTATTGTTAAACCCCTTTGGTTTGGGTTTGAGTGGGTCATAAGGTCTAAGAGTGGGTAATGTGATGCCATAAGTTTCAAGGAGGTTGGTTAAAATTTTGGCATAGGATCCCACTAGTGGATCATAATGGGAAGTGAATGTGGGTTTAGGTGCAGGTGTGGTTGATTGTATAGGAAGGGTCTTTGTAAGAGGGGAGTGGGTCGAGCTATAATTTTTGGTGCTAGTGTGGTCTTAGGTGTTGGTCATGTCTATTTGGGTAGGGGCATGGTAGATGAACTGGAGATAGAGTGTGTAGTTGGTTTGACTAGCTTATTGGAGGGTAGCGGATTTTTGCCTTTAGGTTGCACCTTCTTGGGTAAAGGTGATACAGGCACATGACATTTAGAGGGAAAAGTGGATGGCAGAAGCGGATGAGTTACCCACGAGGATAACCAAGGTGCTGTGAAGGTAGATGGCGTGGGTCATGCAGGAGGTGTAAGGGAAAGGGAATGAAGTGTCACGCGTAGTGAAGAAGTTATCAATGGTATTGGAGGTATGGGTGGTAAAAATGTCACACATGTGGGCAGAGGTCCATGAGGGAGGAATTGGCTACTGCGTATTTAGTTTACCAGCAGGTGGAGGTTTCTTAACCAGGCTAGAAGGGATAGGTCTTAAGATAGACGTAATAGGTGAAGGTGATGAAGGTGTGATTGGCAAGGTTGGGGTACAAGATCTAGGGGATTGATTCTTCTGTTTGGGGGCTGGATTATGTTTGGTGTTAGTTTTGGAGGATGTATCTAAATATAACTTGATGGGTGGATGAGTAAGGATAGCTGTTGGGATGACCCCTAAGGTAGTAATAGGTTTAGGCAAGGAAGATAAGGTAGTAATAGGTTTAGGCAAGGAAGATAATGTAGGCATAGGTTTAGATGTAGATGCATGTTGGGTTATGGGTGAAGGCGTGGGTTGAGCCAAGAGTGGTATCGTGGGGGAATTTGGGATAGTTGTGGTCATGTTTGGTTTGATTGACCGAAATATTTTTGGATAGATAGTGGAAGTGTCAGCAAGTGACATCTACATTTGTGTTGATACGGGAAGTAGAAGACGCCCTCAGAGTAAGGCTCTATCCACATAATCCAGGCATTCGACTAAGCGTGAGAATAGAACTGCAGTAGGTGAGGTTGATGTAGTTGCAATGGTGATTCAAATAAAATGTGTCTTAGAAATGGGGAATTCGCTAGCTTCAACCTCTTTGGGTAAGAGAGCCAAAAGTAAGTCGGCAGGATTTTGGGTGGTTGAGGGCAAATGGTCACCTAGAGGTAACAACATTTCTACTAGATCTTTGATAGGTGGAGGAGATGATGGGTGCTACTTTGTGGGTGGAGAAGATGAAAAAGTGTCTCCCATTGGTCGGAGAGGTACTACTAGTGACGGATCTCTAGGTGGAGAAGCCAAAGGTGAAGCAGTCTTGATGTTAATAGAAGGCTCCTTCACAAGTGAGGGAGAAGATTGGTACACCCTTAACCTATTGCTTGTATTAGGATATGAGTAGAGAACTTGTGGCTTACCATATCATTTTATTATATCATTTATACTTTATCATGCTTAGTAGGCTGGCCTTGGTGATGGCCACAACATATGAATAGTATATATAGGGGATTGTAGGTAGTATTTCATCATTATTGGAGTATTTGAGTATTATTGTATGGTTTGGAGGTCGCCCCCTCAAAGTGGAGAAGCTATTATAATTGCATATTAAGATCATTATTCTTGAATATTGTGTTATTTGGTGTTATATTTCTGCTCATGATCTAAATTATACAAGTAATGTGTGGTATCAGAGTTGCAATCTGGGCCAAAATTAAGGTAAAAAACCTAAAAAAATTTTGTCATATATTGCAAAAAAATGAATTGGAGGGAGATATTTTTACCAAAGTTGTGAAACATTTCAAGTAAGGTTCCCTATAAATTTCAGACTGGTTTTATTTATTTTGCAAAATTTATTAAGAATTTAGTGTTTTTCATAAAATCACTCCCTAGGGTGTAAATTGTGGAATTTTTTCAAATTCGTTACATTTTCAAAAAGAAAAACAAAATTTATTTTGGGTTTGTTCTTCAAGTGTTTTTATATTTGGTCTAATTATTATCGAAATCTGAAACCCTAAAATTTGACCGTGATCCGTACATCCTACTATTTTGGGGCATCATGGCAGGGCCTTCCACAAGAGGAAAAAAGAATCCCATCACTCTAGGTGAAACACTAGAAAAGGATGAGATAGTAGTTGAGGAGTTGGAGATAGAATATATAACTACATATTCCTCAAGGTTAGGGTTTACTTTGACTGACCATAAAGTAATCCAACTTGAGTTTAACCTGAGAGACCTCGAATCTAGGATGGCCAGCAAAGAAGATGTGGATAGGATTGGACAAAGATTTGAGGATTTCATGCAAAAATTCAGTACACATATGATGGGTAATCATACTTATGTCAATCAAGGTGGATCCTTAGGTCAACATAATAGACACATGAGCCAGAGTGGTTCTTTGAGTGTGCACAATCAAAATACGAGCACTCTGCAGGCCCGTACTATGTTTCTAAAAGTAGATATCTGCAAGTTTGATGGAAATGATCCACTCAATTGGATCAACCAAATGGATAATTTCTTTGAACTACATCAGATTCCATCAGGACAAAAGGTGACCATGGCAACTTTGTATCTCGAACTTGACCAATTCATCTGGTATCAATGGTTATGTGCTCAAAGGAAGAAGAGTGGTCTCAATGTTACATGGACAGTATTCACTAAAGAATTACAATTACACTATAGTTCTAGTGTGTCAGATAATTACTTCAGCCAATTAGCAAAGTTAAGATAGACAGGATCTGTTAAGGATTACATTCATCACTTCCAAAAACTTTCTCTACGGGTGGAAAATATTACTTTAGAGAATCTAAATGACCTATTTCTCGGGGTTCTTAAGGATCACATTGAGCATGAGGTGTGTATGTTTAATCCTCATAAGGTTTCTGTACGATGGAAAAGTGACATGCAAGCATGGGAATGTACAAGTAACTCTTCCTCGCACCCAACCTCTTGAGGACATTCTGAGACAGCCGGTGGGGATGGACTATACGTGGGATGCAAATAAACTAGTTAGGTAATCTTATGTCTTCAACATGCAATAATGGGATCTATGAATCTAAGGTAAAGAAGGCCCTCCTAACTTGAATTGGTGTGATGGATCGTTTGGTGAGGATAGTTTCTCGAAGGCTCCAATCAATATCGAGCTCTACCATGATCTGATCTATGGGTTGTGGGATACGTGGAAGATGACCTACGAGTGCTTCGTATATATCTCTTGACAAGGTCATGAAAATGAATGGCTAAATGTGTAGTGGATCTTTTGGTGTTTTATGGATGATTCTTTGTCCTAGTCTAGCAATCTTTAGCTTGATTAGCTTCTACATTTAATAATGATAGTTGTGTGATGATGTCTGGTGGGAGTGGAGAGGACCTAATCACCAGCGTTCACAAACTGGTGTCAATATTTAATTGATTTGTAGACCTGTTGGGATGTGGGACCTGTGGATCACAACCGTAAGTTCTTGCTTGTTGTGGACCTCCTATGGTCATATGAAGAGTCAACCCCTGATTCTAAGTATCCAGTAATCGTATGCCTTTTCAGCCTCTACGTTTAGAACTAGAAGTTGCACGATTTTCTCGAAGTACCTAACAGGTGTTCTGGAAACTTGGATACGTAAGCTAGTGTCTATATCAACAAAGAGGTCTCCTGCATTTGGCTGTGGGACTAGTGTATCACAACCGAATATTTTCCCTCTTTCAGGTCCTTCTACAGTCATACGGATATCTATCAAGGCAATCTATAATTTGGCTGATTTGACCAGAACGTGTGTGCTTTGTCATCTTCTATGTTTAATATTCTTAGTTGTGTGCTGATTTCTTGTAGGTCTGTTGTTGTTCAAAAGACCCGAATTTTGAGATTTTGGTCTATGTCAGTTAATGCTGCAACAAGATTTGGTTGAGGAACGATTGCCTCAAAAATGTATTCCCTGGGCTCCCTAGGTCCCGTGATTGTCATACAAGATCAATATAAGCTTAATAGAAACAAAATAAACTAATTATGCAAGATATATCTACAACATATGTATGTTCCTCTATTTTTTTAATTTTTGATAGAATTTTTAATAGAATTGAAAGAGCAACTAATCTAATATATTCAAAAAATAACAACTAATCTAATAACAAAATTAAAAAAAGCAAGGTAGCCCAATGTAGCTACTTGCCTGTGCAGTTGTGAGTTTATCCTAAATAACTAAATAGTTGATTAACTTAATTGAAAGATTGTCGATCCTACCTCAGAAGTGAGGAGTGAATCATAGATTCTAAGAAACTATCAATCCCCACAGCTTCCCTGACAATATCGAAAATGAAATTTAACTGAAATGAAATATTTCACTACTCTATTTGATATGTTTTAACTAGAACTTTGACAGATGAAACCTAGAATTTGTAGAATAGTGGCGGATCCAGTAGTGTATGAATTTTTCCCCTCAGAATGATCTCCTCATTCCTTCATGTTCACGTGAATCTAGAAGAGTGTGTATATGCTAGCATCAACATAAAAAGGTATTTTGAACAATGACAGATTTGGATATATACCGAATATAATGTGAGTAGGAGAGGGACAACGCAAGTGAAAGAGCTTGGCGTATACAATTCCTAGCGGGATTTATTACGGGAATACAACACAAGTGTACCAAGAGATTCTAGAATCTACCTTTTGTGAAGAACACAACCTGTAACTCTAATGAATTCAATCTATAACTGACACTACTCTGCTCTAAACTAATTTATATAAACAACAATGAACAAGGCTGAAGCAAGAAGATCAAATGGCTTCTAACAATAAAGGAAAACTAGCATGGATGCAAAACATGAAAAAAAAAGAATTCTAAGCAAGAAATTGAAAGACTAAACAATGGAAATGAGAAGTTGAGGGGCCATTTGCTTGAAAACAAGATGGCTATTTATAGATTTCACATTCACCCAAAGGTGATTCCTATTAGAACTCTTTTACCATTAAACAATGAAGAAATACTATTCCAGTGAACATAAAAAAATAATACGAGCTAAGGTGGTTGAGAAAAGCTAGTGAATGTTGAAAAATTACGCAAGTCACAATCAAAAGAATGTGCTAGAAAACGCGTGAAGGACCGCCACCTTGGCAGGGCGGCGGTTTTGTCACTAAAGGTCAAAAAGCTTCAAAAAAGAAAGGTAGAGGATAAAGTGAAGTACACAAAGCTTAAACAAGATGCTTGGGATGCTAACATACACTTGGCAAGCTTTCCTAGATTCCGAACACCTTGCGAGGCAACCTGTATCATCATTGGGGCATGTGTAACATCATTCTGGCAGTACAATACCCTACAATTTTGGGTACGTACATATTTCCCCCTCAGAGAAGCGTTTTAACCATGAAGAGGCGTAAAACGGTGGGTCCGAGTATGGCAGTCCTAGAATGGGAAGCTAGAAATTATACCTGACATGCCCGTGTGTCAAAATGTTGCCATCTGAGTTCCCGCTATCTACAAAATGGAAAGAGGACTCAAGTGCAAATAGATAAAATAAATTGAATAATAAATACTAAATTAGTATGAAATGAGGACTTACCATTTGCATGGGGATGAGAACTTACCTTCGTCGGTGTTCTAAACCTATGAAAGGGGCATTCAAAATGAGTCAGAACACCATATATATATAAAACGAGCTTATTTTCCTATTCATTTGCTCGTGTCGATTTGATATTTTTTGAGCTCTGGGACCCACGGTGATGGTTTTCAATGAGAGTGTAGTCGAAATTTTCGTATCGAGATAGTGATCATGCCTCCGTGAGTAGAACCTTGACCCATGAGATCCCAAGTTAGTTCTTATTGATTTAACGTTTTTGCACCCAAAATGTTAAAATGATGAAATCTTTGTTGTGGGGGGGTTATTTTTAAAAAATTCAATTTTAAAAGTGTCTCTTAGGGGGGACGCCTAATGGGTAGGCTTTTGTTTTAGCTAAAATGGTCAATTTTTTGCATTTTTAAGCATTTTTAGGGCATGCTACCCATTTGTAGTCGCGGGACAGGACCGCTACCCTGAGCAGGGTGGTGGTTACAGGACCGCCGCCTTTTAAGGTGGTGGTTATGGAACCACCACCCTGGGTCCTCTACAGAGTGTTAAAAAACAGTATTTCGAGTTTATTTTTACATTTCTAGTATTCCCAATTGCTTTAATGATTTTTCCAATGCAATATTGGCACAAACTTGCTTCTTTTTACATGTTTTTGGGTGTTTTGCAGAAGAAGGAAGAGTAAATTAGATGGAGCCAAGAGATGGAGTGTGATTGGCTTCCAGCAGTGTTAGATGCACTCTCTCAGGCTGAGCAGGATACTCTCCAGAGGGCAGGTATATTGAGGATCACACGGGTCCCCCACGTTGCACCTGCCAGTCACATACTATGTGACTTATTTTCTTACTGGGATGCAGATCCGAACACCTTCTAATTTCCAGGTGTTAGGGGTGAGTGGACTATCACCCTAGAGGATGTCTACCACATTTTGGGAGTCCATATTATTGGGAGGAGACTTTCATTTGATACAACAGTATCCAGATCTCAAGTGACTCGGTGGACCACCTATATGGGAGATGTAATTATCTCCACTGGTTTGAAGAAGGGGGTGAGGGTACGTTCTATTCCTGGATTACCCATCCCTTTGATCCATCAGGCCATTATGGGCATCCTTGCTTCGAGATTGATTGGGGACAAGGGAGGGGATAATTTGCTTTACTGCTGGGCCCCCATCATCGCACAGATTGAGGCACATGGTCGAATTTATGCCTAGGGAGCTGATATACTTGGGACCACCTATCACGGATTATACAGGGTGGTTTGATTATAGGGACAGTCGCTGAGCCATCCGACCTTAGTTATGAGCTGGGTCTATGAGCACATTATCCCTTATAGGAGAGGTATAGAGGTGGAGGATCTCAGGGTCGTGAGGGCAGCTAGATGGACAGAGATGATGGTGCTTAGAGCACCCCACCAGATAGTTGCTTCCCTGACTACTAAAGATATGGAGGCCACACCTTATCAGGCCATGATGAGGTTGTGGGGCAAGGAGACCTTTACTTTGATTTCTTTCTCTTTTATAGGGCAGCTTGTGGATAGGACGGGGAAGGTAGAGACACACCCCTTTGATCGAGTGCCTCAGCAGTTCAGCCTTGCTTACATTGACATGCTTCCCTAAGTGGTGCCAGTTTTTAGATCAGTTCGGGAGGCTAGGGGAGGTCCTAGAGGATGGGGTTGGACTGTTGTTACTCCTGGCATCCCTATTACAGCCAGGAGGGTGGTACGCGCTTGAGAGAGAGCTAGTGCTCGTCAGGCACCTTTACTCCAGATTGCCGCCGGTCATGCCCATAGCAGTGATGACCCCATTGATATAGACTTCGAGTTTGAGGAGTTCACAGGGGGAGATATGGAGGAGGAGACCGAGGACATGGAGATCAGTGAGTCAGGTGGGGAAGAGGATAGCGATCCCGAGTGGCATGACACTCAGGAGATCCTAAAGGTCGAGATGGCAAAGCAGAGCGCAAAGAGGGTGACTCTAGTCTCAGAGGAGTTACTTTCCTAGGACCTAGGTAGAGAGGACGAGTCCGTGGTAGGATGCCATGTTTCCCTAGACATAGGAGGGGGACACTAGTCAGTGGTGGTGTCTGTGGTAGGCACGGATCCCAGAGATCCTTCTTAGAGGCCTGAAGATCCGAGTGAGTTATCATTCTTCCTTTGATATTTGTTTTAGCTAGAATTGCATTAGTTGCTACCTCTCTTTTTATTCATCCTTGGTTTCACCTTTTGATTTTTTTCTAATTTGTTTTCTCCTTTTCTTACAGAGACTGCTGATGAGTGGTGAGACTTGATTCATCGGGTATGTACTGATACCCTGATGCTCCCCACGGAGAAGACTTGTGCTGAGCTATCCATAGATGCAAGGGAGCCTTCAACAACCGGTAGGTATACTGATGTTTTTTCCCCTATCTGGCACATGGCCAAGATGGTGACTTCCCTCCATGCCAAGGTAGCTAGGTATAGGGTTGTAGAGTGCTTGATGAGGAGGATCCGTTCTCATAGCGAGACTACAACTATTGTTCGGGACTGCGAGCCCTCAGTGCACTCAGAGCGCCGGCATAGCCGGAGTCCTAGACGTGATCGTGTGCCTTCTAAGGGATCCCATAGGGATTGAGAGGCCACTTGGCTCTTTTTGTAGTGACCTTTGTTAGGTTGTTTATACGATTATTTTTGTACTTTCCAGGCTCATTGAGCATTTTCACCATGCCTAGTGCATGATGGCATTGTATATGAAACCTAATTTGTATATATATATATTTGGATCTAGACTCTTGGTATCTTGAATTTTGTGACTCATTTTCTAAAATGTGTTTTTAGAATATTTGATTTTCATGTTTCCAGAATGTATGCAATGGACAAAAAATGATAGTAAATAGAATGTTTTACTCTATATGTTTTTGCAGTGCTGATATGAGATGATACTAACATATGATAGTACTGAACTTTTGAACACTTTGGGCAGTGTTTGTAATTCCTTCTTATACTAGAAAAATGTGATGAATGCATAGTGATAAAGAGATGATTTCTCCAATCCCAAATCCATGCAACTAGTAAGATGCGAGGGCTCAACACCAAGAATTAGGAAGGGCACAAGGTGTATGAGTTTGATTGAAAGGAATGATGAGAGGTAGAAAAACCAAGAACAAGAACAAAATTTAGACCTACACACCCACCCTAATCAAAACTACTACCAAGCTTAGAAGGCCACTTACTTTTCAATTTATCTAGACTAGATTCATAAATGGCAACCTGGCTGACAAAATCTGGTTTTGAGGATTTGATCTCTTTGGAATTTGGATGTTTGGATATTTGTTTTCTCCTAACATAATTTGAATTGTGTTTTTAGCATACCAAGATTTGTTATTTTGTGTGACTAGACCCCCACACCCTGCCTCACACCACTAGTAACAAGCATGGGTTTATCACCAAAGGAAAGATACAGGCGAGTAAGGGCACTTCTTTCCTTTCCCAACCTCACATCACCAGTAAGAGATGTGGGCTTATCACTGAAGGTTGATGGGGCAAAGAAGTGTGTAAAATAAAATATTTTGTTTGCTTGGTGCTTTTGATTTCATTTCATTTCATTTGATTTTGACATTTATGATCTAAGACTTTGGGATATCCTTTCGTTTCAAGAGATTTTAAGAGGGATAGATGTGACACCAAGAAGCTTCCAGAACAGACCGTAGGCAAGGACAACTTTACCTAGTAGAAAGAAAGAGAAAATCCAAGCATGCAGGTCTTGGTATGGTTTTCGTCAATATTTGTTTGTCGAAATTGATGAGAAGATTTGAAAATATTTGATGATGTTTAAAGAGATGTGATATGAATATTTTTGCCAATATCTTCAGAAATTTGTAACTTTTTTTTTAAAGAGTAAGCTCTTGAACTATCTTTTTTACGAAATAGATAGAATGAAGTAGCTAAAAGACTAATGAAATGTAGGTAGCTATAATGTACTAGCAATGACTTTGACGTTTTAGGTGTAAAACCACTTAAGGTGAAAGGAATTGACGATTTCACCAAATTCCTCACCTTCTAGTGTGCACAAGAGATACACACCATTTCCGTAGTCCTTCATGACTCAGTATGGGCCCAACCATTTGGGCCGGAACTTTCTTCCTTCGCCAGTTTTCTTATTAATCTAGTTGTCTAGTATTAAAACTAGATCTCCTTCATAGATTTCTCACTCATAGAATTTTTTGTTATACTGCCGGCACATCCAGTCAGCATAGGCTTCGTGCCATTGTTCGGTGTTTAACCTAGCCTCGTCAAGGATTTCTAGTTGAGAGAGGCATGCCTCCCTATAAGCTTCTTCATCTAGGATCCCTTGTAATGAGATGCGGAGACTGGGCATTTCAACCTCAAGTGGGAGAACTACTTCTGCTCTGAATACCAGTGAGAAAGGAGTTGCTCCTGTTGGTGTTCTTATTGAGGTTCGGTGGGCCCACAAGGCCGGATATAATTTTAAATGCCAATCTCATTTGTTTTCCTTTACTATTTTGAGGAGAATATCTTTCAACATTTTGTTTATCGCTTCAGCCTGCCCATTGGCTTGAGGGTAGTAAAGAGAGGCTGTGTGATGGTTTATCTTGAACTTGCTACGTAACTCATGAACCTCATCATTATTAAAGGATGTGCCATTATTTGAGATAATGACTTGTGGGACACCATCCCTACAGATAATTTGGTTCAAAATGAATTTGGCAATCACTAAACCTAGTACAGTGGTGAGAGGCATGACCTCCACCCATTTGGTAAAATATTCCATGGCTGTGATTATAAAATTATGGCCATCAGTTGATGAGGGAGAGAATTTCCCTATTAAGTCTAGACCCCAAGTGGAGAAGGGCCACAGAGTCGCTATTGGTTATAGGGATTGTGCTGGCATGTGAATCTCATGAGAGAATTCTTGAAATTTGTGGCACTTACGTACAAATTCCATTGTGTCATGTTCGAGAGTGGGCCAAAAATAGCCCATCCGATGTATTTTGTGAGCAGTGGCGTGACCACCGAAGTGGCCCTCACATATCCTACTATGGGATTCATGAAGAATCCTCTTGGATTCTTCTATGTCGACACATCTTAGAAGCATGCAGTCAAAGGCTCTGCAATAGGGCACTTGGTCTAAAACAACATATTTAGTGGTAATAATGTGTAACTGCCTTCTTTGTTGTGACGTGGCACTTTTCGGGTATGTATGGTCCATGATAAAATTGATGATATTAGTATATCAGAGACATGTAGAAATGGGGGGTCTGGTTTCGACAAAGTATACACATTCATTAGGAAATTCTAGATCTACTAGCTTGCCTCCATCTAGTGGATTGTCAGCTAACCAGTTTGCAATGATTTTTCCTTTAACAAATTTTTGGTTTACGAATGTTAACTAAAATTCTCCCATTAGGGTTATGAAATGGCCATCCTTTTTAGATAAAGATCCTTGTGTGAGAAATGTTTGTAAATGGTCTGTCTTTACAATGACCCTTGTTTCCTGGTTTAACATGTAATGTCTCAAATGTTTTGTTGCAAAAATTATGGCAAGGCATTCTCTCTCTGTCTATGTGTAACGTGTTTCATAATCAAGCAACATTCGGCTAATGAAATAGATCACGTGTTCTCGTTTATCATCGTCTTCTTGAGCCAACATGCAGGCCATCGAGACATGAGTGGCTTGTGAGTATAGGATCAAAGGGTGGTCTATCTTGGGAGGCATTAGTGTGGGTGGTGACAATAAGAAGCTCTTAACTGCTTCGAAGGCCTCATTGTAATCTTCAGTCCAATCGACACTATAATATTTCTTGAGTAGATTTTTGATTGGATGAATGGAAAAGATTAAATCTGGGATGAATCTTTGGATTGCACCGAGTTTCCCAAGAAATGACTTGATTCCAAACTCATCCGAAGGTGGGATCATTTCGAGAACATCCCATATTTTGGCCAGATCAACATCAATCCCTCATGAGGATATAATGTATCCTAGAAGTTTACCTCTTGTTACACCAAACACACACTTCTCTGGGTTTAGTGTCACACAATACTCAATTAGTCATGAGAGGATGATACGGAGCACTTCTGGATGATCACATCATTTCTTGGCCTTGGCCAACAAGTCTTCCACATATGATTCCACAAATTTATAGATAAGATCATGGAATACATAAGTCATTTCCCACTGATATGTAGCACCAACGTTCTTAAGACCAAATGGCATGACAACATAACAATAAGTTCCCCAGGGAGTTATAAATGTGGTTTTGGCTTGATCTTGTTCAGATATTTTAATTTGATTGTACCCTGAGAACCCATCCATGAGGGACAACGTTAAAATCCAGCTGTTGCATCAACGATAACGTCAATGGATGGTAATGGGAAATCATCCTTGGGACAAACTTTGTTAATATCCCGAAAGTCTATACAAATGCATATCTTCCCATTCTTTTTGAGGACGGGAATGATATTAGACACCCATTGTGAATAGTCAATGGGCTTGATGAATCCTACTTGGAGAAGTTTTACTACTTCCTCTTTTATCATGAGAGCCACTTTTGGCTTCATTGGTCTTGACTTCTATTTAATTGGCTTGGCATCTGGTTTAGTGATGAGATTATGTATTGTAACTTGTGATGTAATACCCGTCATTTCTTTATAATTAAATGCAAAAGCCTTCTGATGTTTTTTGAGGATTTGGGTGTGTATTTCTATTTCTTCCGGAGTTAGTGAGGATCCCAACTTCAAAATTCTTAGTTCTTCCTCTGTTCCAATGTTTATGTCAATGGTTTCTTCTATCAAAGAAGTGTTACCTTCTTCAAATTCAGGTGGGGCTGGAGGTAGTTCCAAGCTTTCTCCATTTTCTATCTCGTAGATATCGAGATCCTTCTATGGAGGAGACTCTACCATGGGATTTCCAAAGTAGGAAGAGGAGTGTGGTACTAGGGAAAGATCAACTATAGGGTGAGCAAGGTGTAGCTCTACATAGGCATTTAGATATTTGAGAGTGACTTTATCACTGTCAACATGATGTAAGATAGAAGATTCATTCTCAGCTGTATGTGTTAGAAGAGGGTTTGTTGAAATTTTCTTCATCAATGGTTCAGTACGAAGTGATACCTTGAAACTTGTATCTTCCAACTCATTACTTAGGGTAAAACGTGAAGCTGAGGTTGCTATTGAATCTGTGAGAAGGTTCTATTCTCGTGGGATTGCCTCAATGGATATGAAGTTGAATCCTTTACTTAGATCTAATACCGTTGTTTTATAGAGCTGTAAGTGCTTAGCTCTAGTCTCATATATTTCAGAGACTTGGTTTACAACTAATTACAAGTCTCCTAACACTCTGATGTTATTAACACCGATCCTTTTAGCTATGATGAGGCCAAGGAGGAGGGCTTCGTACTCAGTGCCGTTGTTTGTACATTCAAAGTTTAACTTAAAAGAAAAAGGTAGGATATTACCCTCAGGAGAATTAAAGATCACACCTACCCCGGATCCATAGCGACATCTAGCTCCATCGAAGTGGAGAGTCCAATATGTACTAGGAAAAATGGATGCTGGGACATTCTTTGCGTATGTTTCTTCTGTTTTGGTTACTTCTACCATGCAAAGTTCCTCTGCTAGAAGAGAACTAACTCCTAGGGTACATCCCATACCTGTGGAATCAAACAGTAAGAAAATTGGTAGATCTTGTTCTAGTAATTCAATGTTTTTTGTAGTAGTTCCTAATGACACTGTTTCTACAACATTAGCTTCATCCTTGAGGGCTAGAATGCCCTTAAATAGGTTCATAATTTCTAGTTCTATTGTAGGCATTAATTTTTCTTCCGATTTTGAGTCGATTGGTTTCTTCAGTTGATTTGTCGGGAGTTCAAAATCCGAGTGAATGCCTGGTCTTTTCTTCAGGTCTGCTAGGTGTATATTAGATGGTTTTGGGTCACCTTTTTCTATGAATATCTTTCCTAGGTGTAAGAATCTTATTTCTTGGAATAACGTAGAAGGGATTACTTTCATGCGATGTATCCATGGTTGACCAAGGATCATATTATAGTTGGTTCCCCAATCTATGATACAAAACTCGGTGAGGATTGTCTTGGGTCCTAAGGTGACTGGTAGTATTATAGTCCCAATTTAAGTAGCTTTAAGGCTGTCATAACCTCTTAGCGTATTTCTTATTGTGGAATAGTTTACTTCTCCATATCCTAGCTTTTGAAGGAAAGAGAAGGGGATAATGTTAACTGCTGCCCCATCTTCAACCATTGTATGTTTAACGTAGTTATTGTAAACCCACACCTGTAAATGCAATGTCAGATCACCTCTATGTGTAATTTTAGCATCTGTTGGCATTTTGTTTATGTCGAATATAAACTTGGTATCCCTATTTGGCTGCCCTGGAGGGTGGATATCGAAGTCTATATGGTTTACTTGTGTTTCGGGAGGTGGAGTGATGTTAATTAAATGACCTAGACCTACTGATTCTAAAAGAGCAGCCCTATGGGCAGGAGAATTTTTCAATAAGTCCAAAAAGGAGATGTGGAGAAGGTCTTTGTTAAGTCATTAATTAAATCATAAGCACCTATGGGTTTTACCCATGTTTGTTGAATGTTATCTGTCTCTAGTGGATAGATTGGATTTGGTTGAGAAGAATATTCTCGCACTCTTATTATGGCTTCTACGTGCAGCTCAGTATCTATCTCCATTAGACCAACTATCTTGGTTTGTGGCTGATTTCCTAATTGTGGTGCGACAGGTGGATTTAGTGAAGTTGAGGCTTTATGATCGTTATTTCCTGTCATTACAAATTTTTTTGTCCCGTTTGGATTTAATTTATTATTGTTATTATGATTTGGAAGTGGATCATTGAAGATCTTAAGAGATATGCTTTGAGGGGAAACTGCCCTTGTGAAAGTATTTGGCATAGGTGTCACAGAATCTGTTAAGAACATATCTATGAAGAGTTGTCTTTGTTCTTTTGGAAAACGTTGCATGAAATTATTGTAATCACTATAAGTCCTAGTGTCATGGCCTCAAATTTTTTGGAAACCACAATACGAGTTGGGATTATAAATCCTAGGTTGTTGGTTTGGCACATGTTGTGGTCCAAAACTCTGATTAAACTGTTGACTATTCGCATTAAATTTTTACATTTGTTGCCTTTGGTTTTGGTTTTGATATCCAGTTGAGTTTTGACTTGGACCCTATGTCTGGATTTTCTATTGTTGTTGTTGTCGTTGGGGATGATTAAAAGACACCGCATTGATTGTTGGGGTAAAATTATTGTTTCGTTGATTGTTAACTGGTGGTGGAACATTTACAACATTTACTTTTTTAGTTTGGTCACTCACTCCATCTGTTGTCACTCCACGGTTTTTGTTAAGGATTTTAGGTCCTTGATTGGTGTTTGTGGTAGTAGGATAAGTCATAGTATTTTGGTTGGGGATGATTAACCTCCCATTTTTTCCATATGTCTTGTGACCTCTATTTATTGTAGCTTGATCTATTCAGAGAGCGCTCTCGAGCACTTCATCGTAAGTTCTTAGTGGGAACTTCTAGACTTCTTCCTTTATCTCTTTGCTGAGAGAATGAAGGAATAAATCGCATAGTTCCATCTAATCCATGTTTGGAGTGCTTGCTGAAGAATAGAGGACTGTATGCCATCTTTGGATGAAATGAGCAACAGATTCATTGTGTTCTTGTTTAATATGCAAAAAATTCTTGATTCTTGTTCTCAACAATTTGTTCATGTCGAATGCTTTGATGAACTCTGAAACGAGTTGTTTAAATGAATGTATTGAGGCTTTAGGTATTCTGTAATACCAATCGAGGGTGATACCCTCTAAAGTTTTGGGGAATATTTTAGCAACAACTCCATCCCAAGGGACCAGTTCTCGAATGGCTGTGGCATAGGCCTTAATATGTGCATTCGGGTCTCCCTCTCCTTTGTACTTGGGTAGATCAGGGAGAGGTATTGGAAGCATGATGCTTCGTATAGTGAAGTATAAAGGTTCTTTCAAATATTCTGAATAAGTCCCTATTGCATAGGTTTTGACCATTGATGGTGCTTGCTGAGAGGGTGGAGGTGGAATGGGTTGTTGATATGGTGTAGCATATGTATTTGCAGGGGCATAAGGAAATCCATGTGTTTGAGAAAACATGCTGGGAGAGGAGAACATATATCCCTGTGGTGATTTGGAATACATGTTTAAGTATGGAGGAGCATTGCTCAAGAATGGGTTGTTTTGTACTAAACCGGGAGGTATTATATTCTCAACTAGAGTGGCATTAGAAAATGTGGTTCTAGTTGGCGTTTGTTGTAAGTACTGAGAAGGCATACCCAATGTGCCTATTCCTGTGAGGAGGTCTACTTGACTGGGATGATGTGGGGGATTGGAAGTTCCTGCTTACATGAACTATGGATTTTGATTTACTTGAGCAAGTTCTAACCCTCTAACCTTCTCAACTAAGGCTGAGATGACCTCATTTGGTGAAGACACGGTATTTTGCCTTAGTGGCATTTGTTGTATATCTTGAGTTTGTATAGGCATATGGTACCCTGCTATGAATTAATCGGTGCCCTACCAAGTTTCACCGAGGGCATTTCCTATAGGTGGAGGAATGGGGGTGTTTTCTTGGAATGAGACATCAAGTTGTGTTTGTAAACCTCCTATAGGTGGGTACATATTTTTAGAGCATTGTTCATTCCTAGCATAACGTGCTAAGTATTCATCATCTAAAAACATATTTGGATCTGACTGTCTACTAATTTGTGGTCTAAGCAACACCCGAGGAGATGAACTAGATTCTCCTGTGAGCATCATGTTGTATGAGCCTGAAGGCTCTGGTTGTTGCATTTGAGTGAGCTAAACCAACTCCTCTATTTGGAAAGAAGAACTATATCTAGTCCTTTGAGGCGGAGTTTGTGTTGAAAATCAGTTAGTTGAATAGTTGTCACACCATGCTGAGAGTGAGGGTGATGGTTGTCTATTTAGTTTATCGTAGTATGATTCAAGACCTAGGAGAGGTCTGCCATATGCATCGTATCCCAAAATATTCAGGGGGTATATGAATACCCGCAGAATAAAAGGAAAGAGCAAAGGTGGATGAAAGAAAAGAAAATAGAAAGAGGAATATTAGTTTGATTCACGTCAAGTTCACCAATTTTGTTGGTGAAGCTGATGTGAAGGCTAATGAGGTGGAAAAGATGAAAAGTAAACTAATTGGAAGAACAAGTAGAAATAAGACTCTGAACCAGAAGGAAGGAAGTTTCATGTCAGGTTCACCAATTTTGTATGATGGAAAAGTGACATGCAAGCATGGGAATCTACAAGTAACTCTTCCTCGCACCAGACCTCTCGATGTCATGCCGAGACAGCTGGTGGGGATGGACTATATGTGGGATGCAGATAAACTAGTTAGGTAATCTTATGTCTTCAACACACAATAATGGGATCTGCGAATCTAAGGCAAAAAAGGCCCTCCTAACCTGAATTGGTGTGATAGATCATCCAGCAAGGATAGCTTCTCGAAGGCTCCAATCAATATCAAGCTCTGCCATGATCTGATCTACGGGTTGTGGGATACATGGAAGATGACCTACGGGTGCTTCGTATATATCTCCTAACAAGGTCATGAAAATGAATGGCTAAATGTGTAGTGGATCTTTTGGTGTTTTATGGATGATTCTCTATCTTAGTCCAGAAATCTTTAGCTTGATTAGCTACTGCATTTAATAATGATAGTTAGGTGATGATGTCTAGTGGGAGTGGAGAGGACCTAAACACTAGAGTTCGCAAATTGGTGTCAATATTTGATTGATTTTCCGTTGGGCTTTGGGACCTGTGGATCACAACCATAAGTTCATGGTTACTGTGGACCTCCTATGGTCATATGAAGAGTCAACCCCTGATTCCAAGTATCTAGTAATCGTATGCCTTTCGGCCTCTATGTTTACAACTAGAAGTTGCATGATTTTCTTAGAGTACCTAACAGGTGTTCTGGTAACTTGGATACATAAGCTAGTGTCTATATCAACAAAGAGGTCTCCTGCGTCTGGCTGTGGGACTAGTGGATCACAACCGAATGTTTTCCCTCTTTCAGGTCCTTCTACAGTCATATGGATATCTATCAAGGTAGTCTATAATTTGGCTGATTTGACCAGAACCTGTGTGCTTTGTTGTCTTCTATGTTTAATATTCTTAGTTGTGTGCTGATTTCTTGTAGGTCTGTTGTTGTTTGAAAGACCTGAATTCTGAGATTTTGGTCTATGTCAGTTAATGCTGTAACAAGATTTTGTTGAGGCACGATTGGCTCAAAAACGTATTCCCTGGGCTCCCTAGGTCCCATGATTGTCATACAATATCAATATAAGCTTAATTGAAACAAAATAAACTAATTATGCAAGATATATCTACAACATATGTATGTTCCTCTATTTTTTTATTTTTGATAGAATTTTTAATAGAATTGAAAGAGCAACTAATCTAATATATTCAAAAAATGACAAATAATCTAATAACAAAATTAAAACAAGCAAGGTAGCCCGGTGTAGCTACTTGCATGTGCAGTTGTGAGTTTATCCTAAATAACTAAATAGCTGATTAACTTAATTGAAAGATTCTCAATCCTACCTCAGAAGTGAGGAATGAATCATAGCTTCTGAGAAACTATCAATCCCCACAGCTTCCCCAGCAATATCGAAAATGAAATTTAACTAAAATGAAATATTTCACTACTCTATTTGATATGTTTTAACTAGAACTTTGACAGATAAAACTTGGAATTTGCATAACAGTGGAGGATCCAGTAGTGTATGAATTTGTCCCCTTAGAATGATATCCTCATTCCTTCGTGTTCACGTGAATCCAGAAGAACGTGTATATGCTAGCATCAATAAAAAAGGTATTTTGAACAATGGAAGCTTTGGATATAGATGGAATATAATACAAGTAGGAGAGGGACAACAAAAGTGACGGAGCTTGGCGTATGTAATTCCTAGCGGGATTTATTGTGGGAATACAACACAGGTGTACCGAGAGATTCTAGAATCTACCTTCTATGAAGAACACATCTTGTAACTCTAATGAATTCAATCTATAATTGACACTACTCTGCTCTAAACTAATTTATATGAACAACAATGAACAAGGCTGAAGCAAGAAGATCGAATGGCTTCTAACAACAAAGGAAAACTAGCATGGATGCAAAACATGAAAACAAAATGAATTCTAAGCAAGAAATTGAAATACTAAACAATGGAAATGAGAAGTTGAGGGGCCATTTGCTTGAAAACAAGCTGGCTATTTATAGATTTCACATTCACCCAAAGGTGATTCCTATTAGAACTCTTTTATCATTAAAAAATGAAGAAACACTATTCCAGGGAACATAAAACATTAATAAGAGCTAAGGTGGTTGAGAAAAGTTGGTGAATGTTGAAAAATTACACAAGTCATGATCAAAAGAACGTGCTAGAAAACACGTGAAGGACTGCTGCCCTTAGCAGGGTGGCGGTTACAGGACCGCCGCCCTGGTAGGGTGGCAATTTTGTCACTGAAGGTCAAAAAGCTTAAAAAAAGAAAGGCAGAGGATAAAGTGAAGTACACAAAGCTTAAACAAGATGCTTGGGATTCTAACATACACTTGGCGAGCTTTCCTAGATTCTAAACACCTTGTGAGGTGACCTGTATCATCATTGGGGCATGTGTAACATCATTCTGGTGGTACAGTACCCAATAATTTTGGGTACATATAGTTTCTGATTCGATGATTGTGGCAAGAAGGGCAGATGAGAAAATTATTTCAAGTAGGAGACAACATTTCACTTATACCAGAGATCGCAACACCTTGGCCCCAGCACTCCCTCGGCCAGTTAGATTGACACCTCAACAAATTGAAGAAAAAAGAGAAAAAGGGTTATGTTTTAATTGTGATAGTAAATTTGGACCCAGACATAAATGTGATTAAAATAAGTTGTTCTACATTGATGGGCCTAGTGAAGATGAAGAGAATAATGAAGATGCAGAGTCAAAGGTCTTGGTTGAGCTAGAGGAGTCAGGAGATCCTCAGCCAATGATCTCATGCCATGTAATTTCAGGTATTAACACCCCGCAAACCATAAAGGTGGTTGGATTCCTAATAAACAGAGGGTCACAATGTTGATTGATTCAGGAAGTACTCACAACTTTATCAATCATAAGTTAGCAGTGTACCTAAACTATTTCATTTATCCAGCTCCTGAATGTAAAGTAATGATTACTGATGGAGGTACTGTTACTTGTTCTATAAAATGCCATAACATTAAGATTTCCATGGGAGATTACATACTAAATAGTCCCATGTATGCCATTTCTATGGGAGGAGCAGACATTGCGTTAGGGCTTCAATGGCTTACCACTTTGGGAACCATTGAGATGAACTTCCAAGATTTTTTTATATGATTTCACTCTGAAGGAAGGACTTTTGAGCTAAGAGGCTTAAGAGCAAAGTATCCACAAATAGTAAGTTCTCATCAAATGAAAAAAATTCTAAAAAAGGGTGCAGAGGGATTTGTGGCACAACTCTTTTCATTGGAAGCTCATCATTCCAAGGACATTATACCATTAGATATGCAAGCAGTGTTAGATGCACACTCTATTGTATTTGAAAATATACCAAAGGGCTTACCTCTAAAGAGAGATCATGATCATGCTATTCAGTTATTACCAGGAAGTCAACTACCTAACATCAGACCTTATAGGTACCCATATGTGTAAAAGAGTGAAATCAAGAAGATTATACAAGAGATGTTAGAAGCATGAATCATCCTCCATAATCAGAGTGCTTATTATTCTCTAGTAGTGATGGTATGGAAGAAAGATGACATGTGGTGCATGTGTCTTGATTATAGGGAACTTAATAAGTACACAATCAAAGATAAGTTTCCTATTCCTGTTATTGATGATTTGCTTGATGAGTTACATGGTGTTGTTTATTTTACAAAGCTTGATCTTCATTCAGGATACCACCAAATCAGAATCAAGGATGAGGATGTTCATAAAACTACCTTTTTGACACATGAAGGCCATTATGAATTCATGGTAATGCCTTTTGGACTCACAAATGCACCTTCTACATTTTAAATTTTGATGAATTCTATTTTTAAGTCATTCCTGCGGAAGTTTTTCTTAGTGTTTTTTGATGATATATTAATTTATAGCAAAACATGGGAGGAACATTTGCATCATGTAAATAAGGTTTTGGAAACCCTTGAGTAACATAAATTTATGCAAAGCCCTCTAAGTTTTCTTTTGGACTCAAGGAGGTTGAATATTTACGTCACATTATCTCTTATGGAGGGGTTAAAGTGGATCCTAATAAGATCAAATCCATGATGGATTGGAAGGTTCTAAAAACCCTAAAGAATCTACGAGGATTTTTGGGGCTTACAGGTTATTACCGATTATTCGTAAGGCATTATGGAAGCATAACTGCACCTCTTACAACTTTATTAAAGAAGGAATCCTTCCATTGGAGTGAGGATGCAACCAAAGCATTTGAGAAACTAAAGGAGGCCATGTGCACCACTCCAGTCTAGGCTACTCTAGATTTTTCCAAAACATTCATTGTTGAATGTGATGCATCAGGGGTGGGTATGGGGGCAGTTCTCATGCAAGAAGTTCATCCTATTACCTTTTTGAGCCATCAATTCAAAGGTAAGAATCTTTCCAAGACAACTTATGAGAAGGAAATGCTATCCATACTTCATGCAGTAAAGAAATGGAGACCATATCTCATAGGAAGACACTTTAAAGTGAAGAAAGATCATGATAGTCTGACATACTTCTTGGAGTAGTGTTTATCATCTGAAGAACAACAAAAATGGGTCTCCAAGATGTTTGGGTATGATTTTGAGATTATCTATAAGAAAGGGAAGGAGAATGTAGTTGTGGATGCACTGTCACAGAAAGATGACTCAAATGCAACCTTGTTATGTGCCATATCCATATTACAAGAAGATTGGATAGATGAGGCAAGGTTTGAATGGAGAAATGGCCCAACCACACAAAATCTCATTCATCATCTCCAAAGTGATCCAAGCATGTCTGAAATTTTTTTATTGAAAGGGTATGCTTTATGGTATAAAGATAGATTATACCTATGTAAGAACTCCACTCTTAAAAATAGGATTCTATCTGAGCTTCACTCTTCTCCAGTAGGGGGGCACTCTAGATTCTTGAAGACTTATCATCGATTAAAACAAGATTTCTTCTGGGAAGAGCTCAAAGGGGATGTCTGAATTTTTTTGGCAGAATGCATGGTTTGTCAGTAAAATAAGGGTGAAACAGTTCAATCCATAGGTCTTCTACAACCTATATATATTCCTAGCCAATGGTGGGAAGAGGTTTCCATGGACTTTATCATAGGATTTCCTAAATCTGATGGAAAAAATGTCATCATGGTTGTGGTGGATAGACTCACCAAATATGTTCATTTTTGTGCCTTGGCACACTCATTTTCTGCAAGCATGGTAGCAAAAACCTTCATGGACACAGTTCAGAAGCTTCATGGGACACCGAAGATTATAGTAAGTGATTGAGACACTATATTTACTAGTAATTTTTGGACTGGTTTATTCTCATGTTTGGGTACTCAGTTAGCTCGTAGCTCTTCTTATCATCCCCATTCTAATGGGAAAACAGAAGTTGTAAATAAGTTTTTGGAGGGATATCTCCATTTCTTTACATCCGATAAACAAGCAAGATGGGTCCAATAGTTTTCACTTGTAGAATGGTGGTATAACACTTCCTTCCATAATTCATCTAAGATGTCTCATTTTTTGGCACTCTATGGGTACCATCCTGTTATCCCGTAAAATTGACAAGGGCAATTTTACCGATAACCATACCAAAAATTTTGTTTCGATCCCTCGTAAGGGATCCTTCGAGTTCGAACGATTGTAAAATCCCTTCCCAGGAAATCTAGTTTTCGAACTTAGTCTTTTGAGCCTTTTTTGGCTGGGCGCATGAAATATCCTTGTAACACTAGCTTTTGATGCGCCCCCTTAAAAGCCTTTGGCGCATGGTTTTCCATGTTAACACATCTTTCGGTGCGCCAAAGGATGTTGAGTCTGTTTTGTGTGTGCCAAGGCGCATGCGCCTTATTGTTGACATTGCTTTTTTTGCTCCACTTTTCGGTGTGCCAAAGGGCGCACATAATCTCGCTGCAACACAAAGTTTTGGTGCACCAGAGGGCGCACGCTTTCTCCTGTCGACAGCAACTTTCATGCGCCATTTCAAAAGTGGTTGGCGCATTGATGACAAGTTTTTCTATATATATCAGTACGCGCCCAATGTCATTTTCATTCTTTTTGTCGAGCACGTGATCACTCTGGACTTGTCAGCCTCTGCTCTGTCGTTTTCGTCACCCTGTGGACCCGCTCTCCAAATATTTGCTATATATCTAAGGTAAGAGGTTCTCCCTCTTCTCCATTTTCGTGCTTTCGGTTCTTTGCGTGTTCTTGGTCTGTGTTCTTGGTCTGCATTGTGGTTTGCTAGCCGGTGTTAAAATAAGATTGGTTTGAGCTAGTTTCCCTCGTGCTGTCCTGTCTTCCTTTCTTCTTTTCCTCCTCCTTTCCCTCCCTCTTTCCGGATCTACTGGAAGGGAGCTGTTTTGAAAGGACTTGGTCTGCCAAAATTTTTATATGAAACCTTATATGTCCATGCTATCTTTGAAATGGAAGAAAGAATGAAAATGATTGAGCAATGAGTTTAGTTCTATGGCGCACTGGCGCGTCTTGTCACACTTAAAATAGTTGCGCCCCTTTGACGCATCTACCCGCCATGTTACATGATTAAAACCCACGCCAATGGCGCAGCCTTTTGTCCTGCTACATCTAGAACTCATGCGCCTTCAAAGCGCGCCCTTTTTGCATGCTACAAGTGTAAATCCTGCGCCTTTTACCCATGTTACATCCTGATTCCATGCGCCAAGGGGCGCACCCAGCTTTCATGTAACACAAGCCTTATTCGCGCAAGTATAAAGCTATCAAGGCGCGGGCGCACCCTCCATTGCAGTAACATGATGTTGTGTAAACCCTTCATGCACCGCGCCAAAGCCTTTGGCGTACCATTTGTTAATGTTACATAATCCATCCATGCGCCAAAGGGTGTACCAAACCTTCATATAACATACTCTTTCCATGCGCCCTGCTATAAAATGCAACCTGCTTCATCCATGCGCCATGCGCCTTTGGCGCGAGTATAACCTCTGCAACATTCCTTTTCTGTGCGCCTTATCTATTTGGCCTGCCAGTTGCATTCTTCTGCTAGCTTTCCAATGGAAGATCAAATGACTAATTCGACCTTTTTGGATTGGGTCTCACTTCTTCTTCATGTAGATCAGCAGCTGAGTTCGAAAGAACACATGTCTACGTCAAGCAAGAAACCCACCAAACCAAGAGGAAAGTCTAAGCTGACAAAAGAAGAGATGAAATACAAATATCAGAGGGTCAGGATGCCCGAATCGCAGGCTGAGTGCAGTATGGATGTCAGAGACTCAGAATTGGGTCACATTGACATGGAGGAATTCTGGGTTAGGACTCAAAAAGTTACAAGGAGTCCATGGATGGACAAGTTAATAGGCAGTGCCCTAAACTTCGCCGGAGGAATCCCCGTCAGCGCTGTCAACAACGAGTTCATGATGGTGATTGCGCAATGTTACAACAAAGACACAAGATGTGTCAAAAATAGTAAGGGCGAGGCAGTCATAAACCTCACTGCCCGTCATTTTGAGTTGATACTTGGCATCCCTCATCACCGGAACTTCGTGGCTATTAGCCAACGAGAATGCATCAAGGCCTGGGAAGACAACGAAGACCAGTGCATGCAGTTGATGAATGAGGTCTACCTAAAGAATAAGAAGGTGGTGACCCGGTGGCCTCAGACTATCCACCGAAGTGATTTCTCAGAGGAACTCAGTGATACTATCACTTTCCTGAGCAGAGTCTTTGGGCTTTCAGATGCCCACTATTTCCATAAGTGGATGCTGCGGTACCTGGAGACAATGAATAAGAATTTGCCCGATCAGTGCTTTTGCTGGGGGGAAATAATAAGCAGCACCATATCTGAGTAGCTACAACAGTTCGCCACAACAGGAGTGTTCCATATGAACTCCTATGTAGTCTACACTGCAGCGTCGGCAAGGGATTATCCGGGGTTGAACCGAAGTGGAGTATGGCCTCAGGCCAAGATATTTGATTACTACCCAGAGCTGAGGCTGGAGAATAGCATCCAACATTTCACAAAAGTTAACGATGCATTCTTCTATCATGTCATCTGCCTACTGAGGCCAAACATGACTCATAGCCGGACGACCAAAAACATAGTGGCAGTCACAGAGAAATGGGGGGCCCTGTTCACCTAATTTCCCACGTTCACCTATCTGAGGGCTGCCAACTTTTTGGGAGAGCCAACCAGGCTACCAAGGTATGCTGGGCCTAAGCTGATTCTACTAGAACTGTCAAGGTAGCTGGTCACATACCATGAGAAGTGCCTCAAAAGAAAGAAGGGTGGAACTCCTTTCCCCCTCAAAGTGGGCCGATACACATGCTCCACCCACCATAAGGTGAAGGAAATGTTTGCAGAGCTGGAGCTACTCAACTTGAAGCATGACTTCCCAGCTAGGCCTACCTTCGACCCAAGAAGCTTCTTGCCAAAAGCGAAGCTCGATCCGATCCATGTCCCTCAATTTGAGGATATTTACATTGACGTTCTCCTTGAGGCGGAACTCAGAAGAAAGGATCACTCTCACTTAGCATTGGTGGAAATCATCCAAGACGGAGTGGCCATTGTCCTCGAAGGCTTCCAGACTACGGAAGATGAAGTAGATAAGGTGTATAATGACACAGATGGGGACAATTGGCCCTTCCCGGCCATTGACAGGAACAAGGCTCCTCAAACAATTGAGGAGAGGGTCAAGGAGACTATGCGGAGAACAGAGCATTGGTGCCACATGAACGGACTAATCTACCTCGGGGTAGATTTCACAACTTCCCCTTTGGGCAACGCACCTCCAAGGTCAAAGAAGCAGCTGAAAGGCAAAGGTGCAGAAGGTGAACCTAGCACCATTCAGGAGGAAGCCCCTGAAAGTCCTCTTCCCTCAGAGCCAGAACAGGTTATAACTCTTGATGAAGAATTGACAGAGGATAGTCCTATACGCCCATCCACCCAGGATGTCGGCGTCGCTACAACTTCAGATGTCCCTTCTATCCCTTCTTCTTCTCTTCCTTCCCCTCCTCGAGTGACTCACGTGACCACCCCTTTGGTCGCGTCCTCTGCCCCTTCTTTTACCCTTTCCCCTGCTTCTTCATCTATCTTCTCCTCCCTCGCTGATTTATCTTCTTCCATTTCTTCCCTCATCTCCGAGCTCCCTTCCCTTCCTATATCTTCTGCAGTTGCGGTTTCCCTTCCTCCCGTGGACACTTCTTCGGCTATTCTTTCCATGCCACCGCCGCGTGTCTCCACATTTTTCCCCTCTTGTACCGTTGCTGCCTCCCCCTCTGTCTATGGTCCTTCTTCTATAGGACCAGCTTGGATCTCTCAGCAGCTGAGCCAACAAAAGAGGAAAGTCCCCATCGCTCCGATGGACTTTTCGGTCATTCCCGATAAAGGAGCAAAGAAGCACAAGCCGGTTACATGCTTCTCGAAGAGTGCTGCAGGTGAGAGAGTCATGGAAATAGCGTACCCCAACCCCCTCAAAGAGAAAGAAGATCTGTCTCCGATAGATTTCACCATGACCCAAGTCACAATGGGGACATCCTCAGAAAGTCTCCAGGGGGAAGCTCTTTCCGCAGTTGATGCACTCTGCAAAAAGCTTCAGGAAACAAAAGAAGAGAAAAGGCTACTGAAGGAGTAGAACAAATACCTACTTCAAGCCTTACAGAAGATGGGAAGTGCACCTCCCACAACTGCCGCTGAGACTCCTGAGCTGCTCAGTCAGGAGAAGATCAATGAGTATTCCTGTTTCTGCTTGGAGGAGCCAGATCCTCAAGGATAGTGAAAGAGTAATTGCCGAGTATATCAGTTTATACCTAAACATCGAGAAGGTGAATAAGGAAGTCCAAGCATTAGCAGGTATGATATCAGAAGAGTTAGAACATGCTAGACTCCAGCACGAGACCTTCCAACAAATGTTCGACTGTTCAGTCGAAGATCTGGTCAAGTTCGGAGTCTTCGGTCATCCAAGGGCCCTCAAAAAAACTATGTCCACTCTGGACTATCAGATAGATCAGCTAGAATTTGTTTTAGAAAAGATAGACAAGGTAAAGGAAGAGGCCCTGGATGTAATGCATCAAATGGAGAAAGTTGTTCTCGCCATGACTCCAGGGTTGCTCACTCCTTCCCTTACCTTGAGATCAGCTGATGACACTATCCGCATTTTCAAGGAGATAGCTTCTCAAGGGATAGGGCCAGAGGTCACATTCGACACTGAATCTATCAACAACCTACTGGCCTGTAGGGACTTCATCGGGTTCCTCATCGAGGCGGGGAAAGATTATTCCAAACTCCCGGAAAAGCTTATAGATGAGCGGGAGACTTGCAAAGCAATCAGTGAACGGCACAAGGATCCGTCACAAGATCAATTTGGGCCGATGATTAGCAAGTTTTTGGAATACCGCGCTTAGTTCCACATATCATCACCTGAGCAGCATCACAAACAGGCAACCCCTTTCCGGCCGCAGGATGATGATGATGAGTAGCTTCTTCTTCTTCTTCTTCTTCTCTCTATTCTCCGACTTTCTTTTTGAAATGTCTAAAATGTGTTGATACAAATGATGACATCATCCATGTTGCATCATGGGATGATGTCATCCACCAAGTTGTCAAAGTCAACATGACTTTTAGATATTTGTAAATATCTTTGTAAATAAGTGGTTGGCTCCATTTTGCCTTCTCTCTCCCTCATCTTCTATAAATATGAGAATACTTGTTGTATTCAGGGTGAAAATTTTTTAGATAGAAATAGAAGTGAGGAGAGAAAGACTTTGAGCTTTCTTGTAATAGAAGAGAACAATAATACAATTATTCAGACTTTGTGCTCAATAGCTGTGTTATACATTAGATCTTTCTTACGTCAGATCTGTATGTGTTTAATCTGTTGGATTCATATCTACTTTTCCGTCATTTGTTTATCAGTATTGCTTTGTTTATTTATGCAAGTAGGTTTGGCTCTGTTTACTACCAAACTAAAAACATAAATCTTCTGACCTTTCTGCTTTGGAATTCATTTCTTTTCTCCCTTCGGATCTGTTCTTCTCTTCTCCCTCTTTCATTCCTTTCTTTTCGCAGCCTGGAACACTCTACTGGGATGAGATCCCAACCCCCGAAGGTAGAATCTGTGAGACTTGCATAGGTTTCTGCTAGTAGAAATAGCAATAAACCAGTTTCGCTTTGCTGTCTCAAAGAGGGGCTAAGCCTTGCACACTTTTGGCTCGTCTATCCATAGATCTGTCCACGCGACAGATTTTCAGACCAACAGTTTTTGGCGACTCCGCTGGGGATCGAATAGATCTGTCAGATCTATGGTGGTGATATAATATAAAATCAGAAAAATATAAGAAAATCGCTGCCAGTTTGCAAATCTGAACTTTTGTTGAAAATCCAAAAAATTTGCAAAAGTGCCCGAAATTGAAAATTTTCTTCTGAAATCCATAGATCGGGCCTAGTTATAGATCTTTAGTTCGCTGAGTTTTTATCAAAATTAGCATTTTTCCGTAGATCTGAGTTTTTGAATGATTTCTAAAAAAGTTTGAAACCCTCTGAAAAGTAAAGATCAGATCTGAAAATCAGCCTGCTATTCTTCCCTGCCATCTTATCCTCGCTGCTATTTGTCATTAACCGCAATCGGTTTTTCGAAGAGGATAGTTTCTAAATATCTAGAAAAGTGCATGTTGCTGGTTTTTGTCAGAAAAACCAGAAAATCAGCAAGCACACCCAAAAATAAAGTTTAAATCTGCACCATAACATCGCAGATCTGGAAGGTACGCTGACAAGTGAACCTTTTACGCGCAGCAGGAGAGCCCGTGGAAAAGTTGATCCCACTTTCGATCTGCTTCAAAGGCACAATTTCAGCATAACACTGGGACGTTTTTCAGCGCTAAGCTCGGCTAGCCGGTCATCCAGGAGTGTCTCACCTCCACGAAGAAAGAGTCTTTTACAAGGAGCATCTACATCCCTTTGTAGTGCCTTGCTGCTCAGTGGAACCACCCTCCCAGCTCGTGTGCTTTTTCCAGCCTTTCAAATGGCGGTACCATGGGGAAATGCTATGGGTCCTCTCGCACTGCCACATCCAGTTCACGCGCTCCCTCACGGAAACAGAAAGAATTTTTCTAAATTCGATGGGAGCAGAAATCAATGCATGGATTCCCACATATCTGCTTTCATTATGTCATGCAGTATTTTGGATGTGACTCACGAAGATGTGTCGGTTCACCTTTTTCTGGAAACTCTACAAGGGCCCACAGCTGAATGGTTTCAGCATTTGCCGGCCGCATCTATCACCAGTTGGGTAACCTTGCGGGAAGCTTTTGAAGATAGATACAAGCCTTCAGAAGATGCATTTGCGTTGTTATCACGGATCACCCACCTGAAGAAAGAGGCCAATGAGACTATGCGTAATTTTGTCGCCTGGTTCAATGCATTAATCAACCATGTCCCTACTGCCATGCTTCCAACACCAGAGAATCAGAAGTGTTTCTTCGTGAACACCATGAGCTCAAAAGTCAGCTTCTTGCTCCTTCAAGAGTGAGTAGCTACTCTACCTCTCGCTCAGGCTGCTGCCATCCGGATAGAAGACAATTTGATAATATCTGGCGAGTTGAGAAAGGAATCATCAAAGTCTAAATCTTCAGATCCCTCGCCTGCTACTTCGTCTGATCTAGCATTCCAAAAGATGGCGAATGATCTGCTCGCATTAAAAAAACAGTTAGCCCAGGCTCCTAGTTCTTCATACCGAGACGTTCCACGAAGGAGTTTCGTTCCCAACAATGTTTCACAAAGACCGCGTCTACCTGCAACTGCTCCACGGTTGGCGCTTGAAGCTCCTCCGGTCAATGCTTTGGCTGAAATTGAAGAGGAAGAGCAGTACTATGAAGAATCTTCGCCTCAAGACGAAGATGATCAAGATGTCGGTGAGCCGACTGGCGACTCTACTATTGGATACATGGAATTTGATGAGGATGAATCTGATGAAGAAGAGAGTACTCAGGGATATGCAAGTGGACAATCCTACGCTGTTTTTACCCGCTCGCAAGGAAAGGAAGCGGAAGTTGCTGCCCATGTGCAGAAGGAGAAGGTCGTGTCAAACGTGCCTCCAACCATTGCTAGAAGAGGTAATCCTCTTGCTACTCAATTCCCAGTTAAGTCTTTTGCAAAGAAGTCTTTTCCGCCCATCTCTCCTCCGAATCAGCCCCCTCATATTCCTATCAAGATCAGTAACCCTGTTCCACCATCGTGAAGTGAAGAACTCATTCCCTCACCAACGCAACCCTTGGCCACGTTTGATATTATAAATCACGCTAAGAAGACCAAGATCCAAATGTCTGAAGCTGAGTACCTTCAGTCAAACCCCGAACAGCTTGTAAGATTAACTAAATATATTCAGAGTCAAGCTGTTACGTTTAAATAGGTTTCCCCAAAAGGAATCCTTTCCACTCCCCCTGAATCCCACATAAATGTTGCTTCAACATCTGCATCAGGCAAGATAGAACCTTTCTATCTCTCTCTCCTAATCAACAGCCATAAGTTGAGCAACTGCATAATTGATTCCGGAGCTTCCGATAATGTCATGCCGGCGAAAGTCACCCATGCTTTGGGCCTCACTCTTACCAAACCTTTCGGTAGATGTTATTCATTGGAAACCAAGCAAGTTCCGTTGGTTGGCCAAATCAAAGACGCGCAATTTGCATTTGCGGCTTTCCCAGATAAAAGAGTAAAAATGACAGTCCTCGTTGCTGACATTCCAGCAGCCTATGGAATTCTGCTGGGAAGGAGCTTTTGCAGTGAAGTTGGTGGAGAAATTCACATGGACTGGTCTAAAGCTAGAATACCCATCAAATGTGTGATGCAGACTTTAGAACCAGAATCGTAAAAGAAGTACTTGGTTACTAGCTCTGAGGACCCCAAAGCCCAAATCCTTTTTGAATCATCAGGGATGGGGAACTACTTCTTATCTACCGAGACGGGTACAAAGGGCATTTTTGTTCAAGAAAAGGATCTTAATGAGATCTGGACCTTGCAGTTCGATGGAAGTTGCGCGACTAGTGGATGTGGCGCTGGAGTTGTGCTGATATCTCCCCAAGAGGAGGTAATTCCTCTTTCTTTCAAGTTGCAGTTTTTCAACACTAACAATACTGCTGAGTATGAATCTCTGTTGCTCGGTATGCAAGCTGCAAAGGAAAGAGGAATTAAAAATCTGAAAGTTCAAGGTGATGCTGAGCTAGTTGTAAATTAGGTCAAAAGGATTTACCAAGTGAAAAATGAGAGGCTCAGGCACTACCGTAACGCAATATGGGACAGCATCGAAGAATTTGATGCCTTTTCAATAGGAGCGATTCCAAGAGCTCAAAATGACATGGCCGATTCATTGGCCGTTTTAGCATCTCTCATGCTCCCACACCCGGGTTTGAAAACGAACAAATACACCATTGAAGTGGTTTTCCACCCGAGCGTGCCAGACAACTCTCAGCATTGGCAAGTATTCAATGATGATAATCACCTCATTGCCTTTCTAGAAAAATCAGAACATTTGATGAGTTGTATTTTGAAGGATCCACCTCTACATGCCGTGAATCAATCAACAGTCAAAACCATGAATCAGAGGAGAAAGACGGCATATGTCAGCTCAGAGGAAATACAATTCCGAAGGGCCTAGTTTCTCTGGAGCACCTGTTTGACAGGCACGACCGTTTTATGAAAAAGAAGAAGCAAGATGTTCCTGACTCATCCCCAGAGACAGGACCAGTCAATATAGGTTCTGAGGCACACCCGCAATTTGTAAACATTGGCAAATGTTGCACACCTGAAGAGAAGCGGAAATTTGTCAAGTTGCTAAAGAAATATATAGATGTGTTGGCATGGTCCTATGCTGATCTAAAGTCCTTCAAGCCAAAGGACGTTCAACATGACATACCGCTGAAAGAAGATGTCAAAGCCTTTCGCCAGAAGCAAAGGCATTATAATCCTAAGATTTTGGGCATGATCCAGGCCGAAATTCAGAAGATGCTGGATGCGAGAATCATCTTCCCTATCCATCACAGTACTTGGGTAGCAAATATTGTGCCAGTGCACAAGAAAAATGGCGAGATACGCATATGCGTAGACTTTCGAAACTTGAATTAAGCTTCGCTGAAAGACAACTACCCTCTTCCGATAATGGATCAAGTTCTGCAAGAAGTAACTGGATCAGAGATGCTATCCATGCTTGATGGTTTTTCAGGCTATAATCAGATTGAAGTCTCGCCTGAAGATCAATTCAAAACAACATTCACTACTCCCTGGGGTACATTTTCCTACAGCAGAATGCCTTTTGGCCTAACTAATGCAGGTGCTACTTTTCAACGGGGCCATGGAATTGCATTTAAAGGTATGATAGGAAAGTCATTGTAGTTTATCTAGATGACTTAACCGTGTTCTCTAAACACGAGGTGATCATTGTGATCACTTGGAGCAAGTATTGGCCAGGTGCCGAGAACATGGAATTTCCCTAAATCCCAAAAAGTCGTTTTTGGAAGTCACGGAAGGGAAGTTGCTAGGGCATGTGGTTAGCAAAGAAGGAACGAAGATAGATATTGAAAGGGTTAAGGCTATTCAGAGCCTTACTCTGCCTACAAGCAAGACTGGTATTCATTCTTTCTTCAGAAAGGTGAACTTTCTTAGGCGTTTTGTTCTTGACTTTGCCGAAAAGACTCGCCACATTACTGACCATGATGAAGGGTCACCCAACTTTCAGAGGCGTGAGAGGGAACAAGGTCATTGAAGAAATAAAAAATCTGTTGCCTATGCACCAGTCCTGGTATGTCCCGATTTCTCCAAGGACTTCATCATGTATAGCTAGCATCGGAACATACTGGTCTGAATCTTAATGCAAAGAATTCCGAAGACATGAATCCCCGATTGCATTCTCATGAGTTCTCCCCCCAAGCCTCACGAGTTGAAGATGAATCAATTGGAAAAGCTGCCTTTTGCCGTGTTCAAAGCAGTGAAGAATTTCAGGGATACATTTAAACTCGCATTACGGTGGTGTGTGCCCGAATGGACGTTCCCTTTTCCATCGGAGGTTCGGCCGTTTGGAGGGAGTTTGCTATTTCTTCTTCCTTTCTTCTTCCTTTCTTCCCCCTGTTTCTCCTGTGCTTTTTTTTTTTTTTCTCTTCCTCTTCTCTTCTTTTTTTTTTTTTTCTCTTTTCCCCGCTCTTCTCCCTCTCCTCTAGTTTTCCCCTTTTTTCCATCTCCTCCCCTCCCCTCCTTTTTCTTTTTCTACTCTCTTTGCTCTACTTTCTATTCCTCCTTCCCTTCCCCCTCTTCCTCCTTCCCGATCACAGCATTCTCCACATCTTTCTTTCTTCTTCTTCATCCTTTCCCTTTCTCCCCCCCCCTTTTTTTCCTCTCTTCCTCTTTCTTCTCACTCTCTCCCCAGATTTTCCTCCCCCCCTCCTTCCCCCCCCCTCCTCCCTCTTTTTTTCTCCTTCTTTTTCACCCCCTTTTTTTTGTTTTCTTCCTTTTCCTGTCATACTCAGTTTTCTCATGTGGGGAATTTTCTTACGTCCTCGACCTACTACTCGTTTATTTTGTACCCCTCTGTCTTTGTTTCATATCTAGCACCCCCTGAATCCCATGTTTTCTTGACGCTCCCTGCCCCAACTTGTACTCTATACCTTTTTGGGATTACCCCATTCCGCCCTCCTCCTCTCACACCCCTATTTCTTGCAACATGTACGCCAGTCAGCTCAGCAGAGATGTACCGTCATTCTCACGGGACCCATCAGGATCTCACTATGATTTTGTCGATCTACTGCTCTCCTTGACCGGTTCCTCGCTCATTTAGAACCACAGTCCCCCCAATAGTATAGTACGCCAGAGATGAGAAAGTAGGGATCCCGACACTAACCCATCAACTGTCGCCTGTATATTCCTCCCGTGTATAGACGCTGACCACCTGGACCGCACCTCAGCACCCACCAACAAAAATCAAGCTCCACATCACGATTCACCCAAACTGTTTCCCCGCGATAGGGTCCTTTCCATATGTTTTCTAGCACCAGCAAAACAAAACAACACAATAACATACACGACCTCGGTTTCAAAGCAACGTTCCCCCTCCCACCTTATCGTATAGCATCTTTTCTACTCTCCCATGTGCGGAACAACCCACACCGACCCCCCCAGCGAACCACGGGGACCAACAAAAAGTCTCCTCAGGCTATTTCACGGATGTTCACACGAAGCCCGACGTAAACTTTATAACTCCCACTTCACAACCCCAAAAACAACACCCCCCAAATACTATCCCACACGGCCAACACTAGACATTTTCTCAAAAAACAAAGCATTCCTATGTCAAATATCACACCACACCTCGACTCGCACTATCATTTTTCGTGACCTTAAACCAACGACCACGAGAACCCACCTAGACACAGAGAGTCAAAAGGAGGCCAGCTGAGGAGGAATGGATACAGAGAAATCACAGATACCAACGTGACATAACATTAGCATTCACGATAACAAACTCAAAAAGACCAAACGGCAGACCGCCCACAGAGGGAACAGTTGTTACCAACAAAAGCGGCCCTTCGTCCTCGAACTGTAAAGGACCCAACACAACTCACGACGCTATAACCCATTGTACGCTAGCACCCTTTTTCTAGAAACCGCTTGCTTTGCTGGAATTCAACCCGACCGATTCGGCACATTATTTACCAACCTCAAAAATCGCCCACCATACGACGATATCTCGGAAGGCATCAAACCTTTTCCAATTGTTAGACTGGCACTGCAGCCGAACTTCCCCATTTGCGAACAGATCCTGTTTGTATCCGCCATTTGGCCTCCCACTCATCGGATAGAGTGAATCGACGACAGTAAAACATTTCACACAGAAAATGTTCTTAGACACACAAAGCCGCACAACGAAATAATGGATCTGCGCGCACCTTGAAAAGAACAAGAGAGTAAGACACCTCCTTTGGATCGAAGGATCCCTGAGCATCACAAATCAACAGTAAGAGGCCGTTGTGACACAGAAGGCCAAGCAAGAGAAAGAGAAATTCATCACCCCCAGCATGGCGAGATTGACTCCCGTCTTATGGTAGAAATCCTACAGCAAGAAGAGGCCCCAGGGCATGATGGAAAAATTGAGCCCTATGGGCGAGGGCCGTTCAAAATGTTGCAAGCACTCAATGGACGAGCAGCCAGCCGTTTCTATCTTCGTATCGGAGGAGTTGCACTCCGCCTTTCCTATGCGGGCAAACATTCTCAAGATCTTCAGGAGTAGGCTTGCTTTCTTCTTTGATAGTGTGCTTTGTGTGTGGTTGTTTCTCGGATGGTTGTGTGTTCCTGTTCTTCCTCTGGCCCCTTGTTTTTGACTCCGTAACCCAATGGATAGGCACAAGTGATCTGGGATTCTTACCCCCAAGTTTCGCTCAGGGATCGTCCCCAGAAGAAGCCAGTGTAGCCATAACTTGGACAAGGGCCATTTTACCGATAAACCATACGAAAATTTTTGTTTCGATCCCTCGTAAGGGATCCTTCAAGTTCAAAAGATTGTAAAATCGCTTCCCGGGAACTTAGTTTGAACTAGTCTTTTGAGCCTTTTTTTGGCTGGGGCATGAAATATCCTTGTAACATCTGCTTGTGATGCGCCCCCTTAAAAGCCTTTGGCGCATGGTTTTTCCATTTAACACATCTTTCGGTGCGCCAAAGGATGTGAGTCTGTTTTGCATGCGCCAAGGCGCATGCGCCTTATTGTTGCATTGCTTTTGTTGCTCCACTTTTCGGTTGCGCCAAAGGGTGCACATAATCTCGCTGCAACACAAAGTTTTGGTGCACAGAGGGCGCACGCTTTCTCCTGTCGACAGAACTTTCATGCGCCATTTCAAAAGTGGTTGGCGCATTGAGTGACACGTTTTTCTATATATATCAGTGCGCGCCCAATGTCATTTTCATTCTTTTTGTCGAGCACGTGATACTCTGGACTTGTCAGCCTCTGCTCAGTCGTTTTCGTCACCCTGTGGACCGCTCTCCAAATTTTTGCATATATTCTAAGGTAAGAGGTTCTCCCATCTTCTCCATTTTACGTGCTTCGGTTCTTTGAGTATTCTTGGTCTGTGTTCTTGGTCTTGCATTTGTGGTTTGCTAGCCAAGTGTTATTAAAATAAGATGGTTTGAGCTAGTTTCCCTCGTGCTGGTCCTGTCTTTCCTTTCTTCTTTTCCTCCTCCTTTCCCTCACTCTTTCCGGATCTACTGGAAGGGAGCTGTTTTGAAAGGAATTGGTCTGCCAAACTTTTTATATGAAACCTTATATGTCCATGCTATATTTGAAATGGAAGAAAGAATGAAAATGACTGAGCAATGAGTGAGTTAGTTCTTATGGCGCACTGGCGCGTCTTTTCACACTTCAAACAGTTGCACCCCCTTTGACGGCATCTACCCACCATGTTACATGCTTAAACCCACGCCAATGGCGCTCAGCCTTTTGTCCTGCTAATCTAGAACTCATGCACCTTCAAAGCGCGACCTTTTTGCATGCTACAAGTGTTAAATCCTGCGCCTTTTACCCATGTTACATCCTGATCCATGCGCCAAGGGGCGCACCCAGCTTTCATGTAACACAAGCCTTATTCGCACAAGTATAAAGCTATCAAGGCGCGGGCGCACCCTCCATTGCAGTAACATGATGTTGTGTAAACCCTTCATGCACTGCGCCAAAGCCTTTGGCACACCATTTGTTAATGTTACATAATCCATCCAGCGCCAAAGGGTTGCACCGAACCTTCATGTAACATACTCTTCCATGCGCCCTGCTATAAACTGCATCCTGCTTCATCCATGCGCCATGCGCCTTTGGTGCAGTATAACCTCTGCAACATTCCTTTTCTGTGCGCCCTTATCTATTTGGCCTGCCAGTTGCATTCTTCTGCTAGCTTTCCAATGGAAGATCAAATGACTAATTCGACCTTTTTGGATTGGGTCTCACTTCTTCTTCATGTAGATCAGCAGCTGAGTTCGAAAGAACACGTCTACGTCAAGCAAGAAACCCACCAAACCAAGAGGAAAGTCTAAGCTGACAGAAGAAGAGATGAAATACAAATATTAGAGGGTCAAGATGCCCGAATCGCAGGCTGAGTGCAGTATGGATGTCAGAGACTCAGAATTGGGTCACATTGACATGGAGGAATTCTGGGTTTAGGAACTCAAAAAGTTACAAGGAGTCCATGGATGGACAAGTTAATAGGCAGTGCCCTGCACTTCGCCGGAGGAATCCCCATCAGCGCTGTCAACAACGAGTTCATGATGGTGAGTGTGCAATGTTACAACAAAGACACAAGATGTGTCGAAAATAGTAAGGGCGAGGCAGTCATAAACCTCACTGCCCGTCATTTTGAGTTGATACTTGGCATCCCTCATCACTGGAACTTCGTGGCTATTAGCCAACGAGAATGCATCAAGGCCTGGGAAGACAACGAAGACCAGTGCATGCAGTTGATGAATGAGGTCTACCTAAAGAACAAGAAGGTGGTGACCCGGTGGCCTCAGACTATCCACCGAAGTGATTTCTCAGAGGAACTCAGTGATACTATCACTTTCCTGAGCAGAGTCTTCGGGCTTTCAGATGCCCACTATTTCCATAAGTGGATGCTACGGTACCTAGGGACAATGAATAAGAATTTTCCCGATCAGCGCTTTTGCTGGGGGGAAATAATAAGCAGCACCATATCTAAGCAGCTACAATAGTTCGCCACAACAGGAGTGTTCCATATGAACTCCTATGTAGTCTACGCTGCAGCGTCGGCAAGGGATTATCTGGGGCTGAACCGAAGTGGAGTATGGCCTCAGGCCAAGATATTTGATTACTACCCAGAGCTGAGGCTGGAGAATAGCATCCAACATTTCGTAAAAGTTAACGATGCATTCTTCTATCATGTCATCTGCCTACTGAGGCCAAACACGACTCATAGCCGGACGACCAAAAACATAGTGGCAGTCACAGAGAAATGGGGGGCCCTGTTCACCCAATTTCCCACGTTCACCTATCTGAGGGCTGCCAACTTTTTGGGAGAGCCAACCAGGCTACCAAGGTATGCTGGACCTAAGCTGATTCTACTAGAACTGTCAAGGGCAGCTGGTCACATACCATGAGAAGTGCCTCAAAAGAAAGAAGGGTGGAACTCCTTTCCCCCTCAAAGTGGGCCGATACACATGCTCCACCCACCATAAGGCGAAGGAAATGTTCGCAGTGCTGGAGCTACTCAACTTGAAGCATGAATTCCCAGCCAGGCCTACCTTCGACCCAAGAAGCTGCCTGCCAAAAGCGAAGCTCGATCCGATCCATGTCCCTCAAATTGAGGATATTTACATTGACGTTCTCCATGAGGCAGAACTCAGAAGAAAGGATCACTCTCGCTTAGCATTGGTGGAAATCATCCAATACGGAGTGGCCATTGTCCCTGAAGGCTTCCAGACTACGGAAGATGAAGTAGATAAGGTGTATAATGACACAGATGGGGACAATTGGCCCTTCCCGGCCATTGACAGGAACAAGGCTCCTCAAACAATTGAGGAGAGGGTCAAGGAGACTATGCGGAGAACAGAGCATTGGTGCCGCATGAATGGACTAATCTACCTCGGGGTAGATTTCACAACTTCCCCTTTGGGCAACACACCTCCAAGGTCAAAGAAGCAGCTGAAAGGCAAAGGTGCAGAAGGTGAACCTAGCACCATTCAGGAGGAAGCCCCTGAAAGTCCTCTTCCCTCAGAGCCAGAACAGGTTATAACTCTTGATGAAGAATTGACAGAGGATAGTCCTATACGCCCATCCACCCAGGATGTCGGCGTCGCTACAACTTCAGAGGTCCCTTCTATCCCTTCTTCTTCTCTTCCTTCCCCTCCTCGAGTGACTCACGCGACCACCCCTTTGGTCGTTTCCTCTGGCCTTTCTTCTACCCTTTCCCCTGCTTCTTCATCTATCTTCTCCTCCCTCGCTGATTTATCTTCTTCCATTTCTTCCCTCATCTCCGAGCTCCCTTCCCTTCTTATGTCTTCTACAGTTGCGGTTTCCCTTCCTCCCGTGGACACTTCTTCGGCTATTCTTTCCATGCCGCCGCCGCTTGTCTCCACATTTTTCCCCTCTTCTACCGTTGCTACCTCCCCCTCTGTCTCTGGTCCTTCTTCTATAGGACCAGCTTGGATCTCTTAGCAGCTGAGCCAACAAAAGAGGAAAGTCCCCATCGCTCCGATGGACTTTTCGGTCATTCTGGCTAAAGGAGCAAAGAAGCACAAGCCGGTTACATGCTTCTCAAAGATTGCTGCAGGTGAGAGAGTCATGGAAATAGCGTACCCCGACCCCCTCAAAGAGAAAGAAGATCTGTCTCCGAAAGATTTCACCGTGACCCAAGTCACAATGGGGACATCCTCAGAAAGTCTCTAGGGGGAAGCTCTTTCCGTAGTTGATGCACTCTGCAAAAAGCTTCAGGAAACAAAAGAAGAGAAAAGGCTACTGAAGGAGCAGAACAAATACCTTCTTCAAGCCTTACAGAAGATGGGAAGTGCACCTCCCACAACTGCCGCCAAGACTCCTGAGCTGCTCAGTCAGGAGAAGATCAATGAGTATTCAAAGATCGGCAAGCAGGGTATGGTTGTTTCTGCTTGGAGGAGCCAAATCCTCAAGGATAGTGAAAGAGTAATCACCGAGTATATCAGTTTATACCTAAACATCGAGAAGGCGAATAAGGAATTCCAAGCATTAGCAGGTCCGATATCAGAAGAGTTAGAACATGCTAGACTCCAGCACGAGACCTTCCAACAAATGTTCGACTGTTCAGTCGAAGATCTGGTCAAGTTCGGAGTCTTCGGTCATCCAAGGGCCCTCAACAAAACTATGTCCACTCTAGACTATCAGATAGATCAGCTGGAATTTGTTTTAGAAAAGATAGACAAGGTAAAGGAAGAGGCCCTGGATGCAATGCATCAAATGGAGAAAGTTGTTCTCGCCATGACTCCAGGGTTGCTCACTCCTTCCCTTACCTTGAAATCAGCTGATGACACTATCCACATTTTCAAGGAGATAGCTTCTCAAGGGACAGGGCCAGAGGTCACATTCGACACTGAATCTATCAACAACCTACTGGCCTGTAGGGACTTCATCGGGTTCCTCATCGAGGCGGGGAAAGATTATTCCAAACTCCCAGAAAAGCTCATAGACGAGCGGGAGACTTGCGAAGAAATCAGTGAATGGCACAAGGATCCGTCACAAGATCAATTTGGGCCAATGATTAGCAAGTTTTTGGAATACCGCACTCAGTTCCACATATCATCACCTGAGTAGCATCACAAACAAGCAACCCCTTTCCGGCCGCAGGATGATGATGATGAGTAGCTTCTTCTTCTTCTTCTTCTTCTCTCTATTCTCCGACTTTCTTTTTGAAATGTCTAAAATGTGTTGATACAAATGATGACATCATCCATGTTGCATCATGGGATGATGTCATCCACCAAGTTGTCAAAGTCAACATGACTTTTAGATATTTTGTAAATATCTTGTAAATAAGTGGTTGGCTCCATTTTGCCTTCTCTCTCCCTCATCTTCTATAAATATGAGAATACTTGTTGTATTCAGGGTGAACATTTTTTAGATAGAAATAGAAGTGAGGAGAGAAAGACTTTGAGCTTTCTTGTAACAGAAGAGAACAGTAATACAATTATTCAGACTTTGTGCTCAATAGCTGTGTTATACATTAGATCTTTCTTACGTCAGATCTGTATGTGTTTAATCTGTTGGATTCATATCTACTTTTCCGTCATTTGTTTATCAGTATTGCTTTGTTTATTTATGCAAGTAGGTTTGGCTTTGTTTACTACCAAACTAAAAACATAAATCTTCTGACCTTTCTGCTTTGGAATTCATTTCTTTTCTCCCTTCGGATCTGTTCTTTCTCTTCTCCCTCTTTCATTCCTTTCTTTTCGCAGCCTGGAACACTCTACTGGGATGAGATCCCAACCCCCGAAGGTAGAATCTGTGAGACTTGCATAGGTTTCTGCTAGTAGAAATAGCAATAAACCAGTTTCGCTTTGCTGTCTCAAAGAGGGGCTAAGCCTTGCACACTGTTGGCTTGTCTATCCATAGATCTGTCCACGCGATAGATTTTCGGACCAACACATCCACCATCCATCACATCATCATTGAGATGAAAACCATGGGTTAGAGTAGTAGAAGAACACATTCAGTATCAACAAGAGGTCCTCTCTAGTCTCAAGGAGAACTAGGTCATGGCACAAAACTGCATGAAGCAACAGGCTTATCAACATTGTACAGAAAGGCATTTTGAAGTTGGTGATTGAGTTTTTGTGTAGTTACAACCATATAAACAAATGTCTTTGAAACAACAAATTAGAACTTCCACAATCAACCAGAATACATCCAGTATTTCATGCTTCTTGCCTGAAGAAAGTAATTGGATAGAGATTATCAGCCCAAACAGTGTTACCTGAGCTTGATGAGGAGGGGAGGGTCATATTGGAACCTGAATGCATCCTTCAAACATGCACTAAAATATTGAGGACACGGGTTATTAGTGAGTACCTGATCAAGTGGAATAATATGGACAATGAAGATGTAACATGGGAAGATATGACATTCCTGCAGCAACACCCATAGATTCTCTACATTGGGGAAAATGTTGCTTTAAAGGGGAAGGGCATGCTACGCCCTTAACTTATTGCTTGTATTATGATATGAGTAGTTGACTTATGGCTTACCATATCATTTTATTATATCATTTATACTTTCTCATGCTTAATAGGTCGGCCTTGGTGATGGCCATAACATATGAATAGTATATATAGGGGATTGTAGGTAGTATTTCATCATCATTGGAGTATTTGAGTATTATTGTATGGTTTGGAGGTTACCCCCTCGAAGTGTCAAAGCTATTATAATTGCATATTGAGATCATTATTCTGGAATACTATGTTATTTGGTGTTATATTTCTGCTCATGATCTGAATTATACAAGTAATGTCATTACAACATTATACAAGTAATTTTTGGTGGTTGAGGGAGAATGGTCACCTAGAGCTAACAACATTTCTATTGGATCTTTGATAGGTGGAGGAGATGATGGGTGCTTCTCTATGGGTGGAGAAGATGGAAAAGCATCTCCCATTGGTCAGAGAGGTACTATTAGTGACAAATCTCTAGGTGGAGAAGTCAAAGGTGAAGCAGTCTCGATGTTAACAGAAGGCTCCTTCACAGGTGAGGGAGGAGATGAAGGGTGCTCCTCTATGGGTGGGGGATTAGGTGAAGTGGGTTCATGTGTATATGGAGGACTTCAGGAAAGATTTCCTCTATGGAAGGAATATGAGGTAATTGGGAAGCAACTAATGCGGCACTAAAAATAGCATGGACCTTGTGGGTATGGCTATCATTATTTGAGGTCTCTCCAGTTTGATTAGAAGAAGGGGCATGATTGGGAAATGGTTTCTTGAAGATGTGAAACTTTTGATTGGTAGATGCATTGGGATTATCCAATACTAACTCACCGTTCTCGAGAATTTCTTGGATAATGTTCTTAAAAGTGATGCAATTTCCGTCACTAAGACCTTTTACCTAATGATAGTTGAAGAAGTCGTGCTCTTTGTACCATGTGGGTGTGGGGCGAGCAGGATCAAAGCTAAAGTGTGGTTTTATCAGAGGAAGGGTGATGGCCCCAACTTTAATGAGATTTTCTAAGACAAAATAATAAGGCTCCCCAATTGGGGTGTATTTCCATTGTTCTCGTATGAATTGAAAAGTCTAGACAGGGGAAAGATTAGATGAGGGCTTAGCTTGATTTGATGGATGAGTTGGGCCTACCTTGAGTACTACTGCATTAGCAGTTACCTTGGCTTTTGAATAATTATTCTGTGGTTTTGAAGAAGAAGAGTTATCATTTGACTTAAATGACATGTTCTTATTGCGTAGTTGGATTCTCTTTTCTTCGATGGCCCGAATATCTAGTTTTCATGCCATGGTGAATGCCTCATCAAAGGTTCAGAAAATATGCACTTGCAGGGTTGGCAAGATATGTCTAGCACAAGCCCAAGTGAAGAGTTCTATGAGTTTGGTTTGTGGTAATTGGAACGTGAGTTTATTGATCAGGCTACGCCAATGAGTGACAAAATCTGTGATAGACTTGTCATCATATTGATGCGTAGAGTAGATGTCAGTCATGGTAACCTTCTTAACCATGTTAATGGAGAATTGATTTAAGAAGGCTTGGATTTCCTAGTTAAATGAGAAAATAGAATGTCTAGGTAACCCACTATACCAGTTTAATGTGGGCTTGGTCAGAGACATGGGAAAGGTCCTCAGGAGCAAAGCATCATCATGGGCAATAAGATAACACCCATGTTTGAAAGACCACAAATGCTATTGTGGGTCCTCTTTGCTATTGAAGCAGTTAAATTTAGGCATTTCCCAATGTACAAGATTTGGATGAATAGGAATGGATGGGTGGATGGTCTCATTACAAATCTCATAATAGGTGAGAGAGTTACATGTGCCAGAAACTGATGCCTCTAGTGTCTACATCTTTTTCATCATTAACTTGATGAGGTCTTTGGTAGGTGGCGATGGATGGGTACCTCGTATAGTGTAAGAGGGTTGGTATTAGACATATGATGGGGGTGGAATTCTAGTATATGGTGTTGGTGTACAGGTAGATTGAGAAGGAGGGAATGAGATAGGGGGTACGTACCCAGACTGATTGATAGATGAAATGGGAGGCTGCTGATAGTATGTATATGGAGGTGGAAGGGTCGAGGTGACTCTAGTAGTAATGGGGGCTAATGATTGGGGAATAGAAAGGAAAATGTTTTGAAAAGGGGTAGTAGTCATCGACACTGGGGGTGGTTGTGTAGCTACAGGTATAATGAGACAATAGGTGTGGATGAGGTTATGTTTTGGGTGGTGGATGTAGGCGTAGTGGATGCTGTAGGTGTAATGGATGTAGAAGATACGATGATTATAGCAGGTATAGGTCATATCTAAGAAAAAACTGGGGGAAAGGCAGGTGTGGGTAGTGCGGAGCTAGCAGAGGCTAGCGCAGAAGTAGTAGTGAGTGTCAGGGGGATAGATACGGGCATGCCATATATCAGCTAACCTGAGGCATATTGAGTGGATGAGTGATAAAGATAGAATTGTAAGGTGGCAGGGTTCTAGTCAAGGATTCATGTGAACTCCTCATCCCCTGTGGCGATAGTGATTGGTTGGGTAGGATCCATAGGTGATAGAATGGAAGGTAGTGAAGGGCTAGGTGGGAGTGGTTAACAACTAGCGTGGAATACGAGGGCGTTTTCCTGGCTACGCATCAACACCATGTGAATGAGTACTGATGTAGTAGGATTGCTTTCTATAAATTATACAGAAATACATGAGAAAAGGAAAAGAAAGTGGTGGTAGGTGGATTAGGTGTAAAATGTCAGCTAGAAATTTGAACAGGCTAATCGATTCCGGTTAGGTTGAACCGATGTCAGTAACAGGTAACTGCGATCGGTCACTATGAAAAATGGACAGTTTCTCAAAACAAGGAAAAAGGCTAATAATCCACCAAGTAGATAAGATGTTGATGGATTTTATTAGGAAAGAGAAGATGATAAGAGTTACAGAGACTCTAAACAACCAAGAAAGTGAAGCAGGTGTCGTTTTGGGTAGGTAAACCAAAAGAATAGTAAACCAACACTGGTTGGGTAACCCTGATGACGGTCATAGGATAACCGATGATGATCACTGGGCCGACACCAGTTATTGTGAAATTGAAATAGAGATGAAGAAATGGTTGGTGTGAGTTAAAATCAAATGTGGAATCAAACCCAAAATTCTGGAATGATGAAAATAGGGTCTAGGCACACTCAGATGAAGCTGGAATACACCAACTATGATGAGGAGCATGCAAGGAGAAATAAAAATATGAAGAACATGTCCTCTCACCTCAAAATGTAAGCCAAGTAGAAACACTAAGAAAAATATGATCCTAAGAGTGCTTTTTCTATTATGTTTGTTCAACTTATGCTATTAAGGACTGACTTGTGAACTTTAGAACAATTTTTTTTGGTGAGGAAGGATTCCTACAAAGAAGGAGATCTACAAGGAGAGGTTTCAGGTATGTTATGGTGGGAGGCATCTTCTAAGATATGACTCGACAGAAGTAACGAGTTGGGGAGTACCTGCCAATCCTCTTATCAGTGTGATCATTGACAAGTGTTCCTAGGAAAGATGTCATTTAAGAATGTGTATATTTTTGAATTTGTGTAGTTTGGTAAGACTCAGAGAGATAAAATGTGCTTTCTATGATTCATTTGTCAACCATCAGCTGGGAATGACTTCTAGCATATAGGTTTCCCTCATTTAGTTTGAGATAATGCAGAAAGAAGAATGAAATGAAGTTGATTTTAAGCCCAAATCAAAATATTGAATTTGATGACACAAAAAGATGAACAGGAGAAGGGATGCTCTTTCACTAATGTGATACTAATGACAGGAAAGAAAAATTCTTTTTATAGCACCAAAACATGATTGCTTTGAGACAAATAGAAAGAAGAGAAGATTCCAGGGGAGACATTTTAGTGTGAAAACCTTTTAGAAAGGAAAAAAACATGCAACTTTTCACCTAGGAATGAAGAAATGCAAGGAACACCGAATGGGTCCCACCGGGCGTGCCAAAATGTTTCACCTGATTCTTAAAGCGTTTCTTTTAATATTGATGAGACAGATAAGGGTAAATGGGCTAGGAGGAATACCTGTAAAATCTGGTTGAAGGTTATTGTGCGTGTATGACTTCTTGATCCACATTTAATCGTGAGAGATTCCATTTAGATAGGAGGAACTACCTGAAATAGAAACAAAGACCACCAAATAGAAGTTAAATAGTATATGTAGTGGACTGCCTAGCATATGCTAGATCCAAGAAGTGTGATACTCCCTAGACAGCTGTCAATCCAAGATTCAAAATAATTCAATGTTGACATTAAATGAAATCCTACTGTAGTTAAAATGATTTAGGTATCTCATTCGACTACAATAAGCAAATTCATTCACAACAGGCTAGGCTATGATTAAATCTAAAGGTCAAGGTCTATGTCAGAGTATTGGTACTGGCCAGGGTCTAGTTCTGGGTTGTTTTGGGTATTTGGTGGAGATTCTAGGCTCTGTTCTTGGTGTTAGGGTAAAAACACAGAGACCGATGTCGGTTTAAGTGAACCAGTGACGGTTGTGGGTAACAGGTGTTGGTATGGTTGGGGTAGAGGAAACTTAATAAAATCTTGGTGTGGTGACAGATCTGGGGCTAAATGGAAATGGAGAGGGAAATGGCAAGCTCTGTGTAGGTCTTAGGTGTGCTCAAGGGTGGTTATCATTAGGATATGGGTAGTTTAATGGTGTGGGTGAAGGAATGATCAAGTTTTTATAAAGACAAATGATGGATGAATGGAATGTAAGTAGAAACTGATAACAGAAGTAAAATAGTCTCCTAAAATGACAAAAGATGAATGTTGGTTAACAAGATACTTACCATTGTATGAGCTTGATGGATGTATCGAAATGGGAGGTGATCAAATGGAAGGAATTTGATGTGGTGATGGCACTTCCCCAGATGCTTCTGTGAATGCAGATGACTCTGTTATTGCTTCTAATGCTAGTTATGGATGCTCTGATACATGTACAAATGTTGGTTCTGATTGCATGCAGCTCTGGTTTCATCTCTTTCTCTCAGAAAATGTGCCAACCTCGAAATAAGGTTGTTTTGGGGCATAAATGGTAACCGGCGGTGGTTTAGGGTAACTGACATCGGTTAGGGTGGGATTTCCAAGTTTACTAAAATGGGCAGATCCCCTTGATTTTCTTGGATCTTTTTCATCTTTCTCCACAAATTAGAATACAAGCTTCCATTCTAATGGGTGGGAATGTGGTTAGAGGGAATGTAGGCTTTTATTTTTAGGGTTTAGGTAGGTCTTAGTTAGTTATGCAAACATACTAAGAATAGGTCTTAGGGTGAGGTGGCTAGATGAGGTGGTGGTGTGGGCATTATCCCAATTAGGATATTTAAATAATAAATATTATGAAATGTTGAATTAATTTAATTAAATTAATATTAGAGTGGGGTGAAAGGGGTCATGGTTAGGTGAGTGTGTTTGAGTTGGTTATTTGTCAAGGGACCAAGGGGAGTGTGACCCAATTTTGGTGTCTACCTCAAATTTTTGATATCCTCCACAGTGTTTTTTGTTGGAGTATATGAGTAAGATTGGGAGTTTTTATCCAATTTTGAGATGGATTGAGAGGCTCGATCTGGATGGTTATCCTTCAAAAAATCCCTTTTCCTTTTAGACCCCATGCCCTTATCACTCAACAAACCCCTATAATTTTCTGATTTGATTAAGTCTGCAGACCCGTCCTTAAATGGAGTAAGGATGAGCATTTGGTTGATAAGGGGTTTAGGTTTTCCTTGTTTGACATGTTCAACAATATTTCTTAGACATATAAGGATATAGAAAGGAAAAAAATATGGGCTCTCATGCCGCATATGCTTGAGCATCAGGAAATGATTGGCATTCACATCCTTGTACCTCTCTTCAAGAGTAATAAATTACATTATGTGGAGGGAAATATCATCAAAAGGATCAAATAGATATGTCCTTTCATACCAAGAAAAGTGGGGAGTCAAATTATCATCCCCCTCCAAAAATTGTTCATTTTCATTAGCACTATTCTTTTTGGGTTTAAATATCTCTCTACCTTGATTTTTTAGACCAGTAACCATTCTAATAAAATCCATGGTAATGTTAAGGGAAATCCCACTCAAACTCACCTTGTCATTATTCTGAGCCAGAGCAAAGTCCATACTGATATTCTCATCATGTTCATTGAATATTTTGAAGAATTTTTCCATGTCACCACTCTTAAAAATATTAGACATATTCATGTTGAAATACTTAGTTGAATCTAGCTCTACTCAAACCAAGTCTCCCCCATATCCACCAAAAGGTGTTTCTGAATGAAAGAGATATACTGGTAGGGTTTACTAAATTTCTCACACATAGAAACACGATACGCTTCATTTTATAATAAAAAGAGAGTCAAACCTTACACTTTAATTTGACTTTACTTGTGGAGATCATATTTCCCATTATGATAGTTTCAAGCATTGCACTCAAAGCTATATAACTTGACATCTAACATAACATGTTCATAAATAACACCTGCCACCTCATCATTTTCATACGAGTGCTTGGTTTTGGACATTGTGCGTTTGTGTTTTCATTGATGTTAACTCCATTGATGGAAAAGGGTGTCATGGTTTTGTATGAGTCTCTATGATGTGCTAATCAGATGTCAAACATGAAGTTTGATTGGCAGTGTCCATGTTTGGTGAGTTCTAGGAGATCCCTATTGTTGCTTGAGTAGGCTTAGTCATGGTATGAGCTCTCTTAAGATTTTTGGAGTGCTTCATGAGTTAAAAAATTATTTGTATGATATGTCATGGGTTTCTATGAGTCTGCATGAGGTCAGCAAAGTCATTTCATTGGTTGTCAGTGTTGAGTCAGGTCATTCTAAGCCTATTCCTAGCCCTGGATCATGTAGAATGAGATGGAGGTGTGATATGTGGATCCAATAAGTCATGTTAGATCATTTTTATAGTATGGTTGAATTTTACCTTAGGTGTCTGGTGATTTTAAACTTAATACTCAGTGGTTTGATGCATTTATGAGGTCCTTGGGAAGCAAGAAGGTGAGAACGTGTAGTTTAGCACATGTAAATCTTAATGAATAGAGAATTTCAAGAATAATTGGGATATGTATTGGATTTTAGAAGATATAGGAATTTTTCATGATGCTTTCTGACAAGTTTCAGGTCAATGTGCTAAAGAATTTTGAAGATATGTAAGTTTTGGTAAAACCGAGTAAGTTTCAGTATGTTTTTAGAGAAAAAGTGGTCCTTTTGATGCTCACTATGAACTTTATTCTTTGCATGGTTACCTAATATATTTGGAATATTTTATAAGTTCAGTTATGAAGATTTCACAAAAATAATGAGGTGGTTTGATAATCACATTTTTATGAACGATCGTTAAGAAAGTAAGTTGGTTTGAAACCCTAGTTAAACTCTAGCTAGAATCAGTTTGGAGAAAAGTGAGTATACAAAGCATGTTTTGATTGGTTATGACAAATTTATTATTGGATGTTATAGAGGAATCTTCCATATTTCCATAAATGTAAGATAATTCTTGTGAAAGTATGTGGGCTCCATCTGAAAATTATTATTTCTAAAGAGTTCCAGTTTCAGGGTAAGTTTTCCAAAGAGGTTATGACTAAATTAGATTTTATGTTATCCCTATATTTTATTTAGATGTTCATGATACATTCAGATCATGATTGATCTAAAAAAGTGAAAAGTGTTCCCTATTTATGAGGACATGTTTTTGGGATAGTTTGAAGTAGTCTGTAGTAAAATTTACATTGCAGGAGATACATGAGAAGTTAGGAGTTGATTCAAGTTTTATTGTGAAGCCAGTTAAGAGATATTTTCATTTTTATATAAAATGTTATGATTGTATAAGGTATGAATAAGTTATGGGTTGTTCTTTGAGGGTTAATGTTGGAGAATGCTTGTTCTAGCAGGGTGTTAAGTGGCTACATGAGATAAAGTGATGATTCTGAGTGGTTCATGATTGGTGAAGGTTTATGAGTGCTTAAACATAATTTATTAGTGTGTTAGATGATTTTTTTAAGCTTGTAAGTGGTTTTGTGGTGATAGAGAAAGTTGGGCTAATGGTTAGTTCTTGAATCCAAGAAGGTAGAAGAAGCAGTTTGCAGAGATTAGCTTGGTTGAAGGCCTTCCACCTAGATTTGGAATGAGTTCCAATATGTTATAAAAAAATTATTTAGAGATATTTATATTGGTATATGTTTTATGTCTTGGTTAGTTTATTTTATGTCTCTTTTAGGTTGATTTGTGAAGAAGAAGGTAGTGGCATTTTCAAGACAGGTTTGTTCAAGTTGAAATAATGAGTTGGTTAAGGCATGAAATGGATTGTTTAATGCTTGATATCACCAAGAGAGTGAAGAGGAATGAGTTTAATTCCTATTTAAGTATTTTTTAGGTATTTAAAGTGATATTAAGGGTGAAAACTAGTTAAATTTGCAAAATTGGTTTCTGGGCAACATGTTTTGGTGAAGAGGAAAGTTGCTTTGGTTTGTTCATGTGGATGTTTCATGAGTTATAAATTACATATAAGTTATGTATAGTTCCTTGGAATTCCATATACTAGTGTAGACAATAAAATTAGGTCACACTCCCCTTTGTTCCCTCATCAAATAAATATCTTGAACACATCCACCTAGCCATGGCCCCCTTCACCCTACTATAATATTAATTTAATTAATTTAATAAAATTAATTCATTATCCTCACAATATTTATTATTTAAATATCTTAATTAGGATATACCCACATATCCACCTCACCTAAACACCTCATCAAGAAACCTCATCCTAAGACCTATTCTTAGTAAGTTGCCATAACTAACTAAGACCTACCCAAATCCTAAAAATCAATGCCTACATTCCATCTAACCACATTCCTGCATGTTAGAAGGAAGCTTCCAGTCTAATCCATGGAGCAAACAAAATGAGATCCCAGAAAATCAAGGGGATCTACCTAGTTTAGTAAACCTAGGAAATCCCACCCTAACCGACGCCGGTTACCCTTAACCACCACCAGTTAAGCCAGAACCATCGTCGGTTACCATTTAACTCCCAAAACAACCTTATTTCAAGGTTGGCACATTTCAGAAGGATGTGGACATTTTATAAGAACAAGTAACAAAACCAGAGCTACATGCAAGTAGAACCAGCATCCGTACCAACATCAGAACACCCATAACCAGTACCTGAAGCAATCACATAGCCACTTACCTTCACGGGAGCATCTGGGGAAGCGCCAACACTACACCAAGTTCATTTGATCACCCACCATTACCAACTAGGCATCAAGCTCATTCAAATAGTAAGTTTGTTAACCTGTATTGTTTCCTTTTCATTTGAGTAGATCCTTTTACATTTGTTATTAGTTTCTACTTTCATTTCCATTCCCCACCATTTTATTTCCATGAAACTTAACTACCTCTTTACCCACACCATTGAACTATCCATACCTTGATTTTAGTCATTCTTGTGCATATCCAGAATCCATACGAATCTCTTCATTTCCCTTCCACCTTCATCTAATCCCGGATCTATCACCCAACCAAGCTTTATTAAGTTTCTTATACCCCAACCATACCGACGCCGGTCACCCATAACAGTCATCGGTTAAGCTAAACTGACGTCGGTCTCTGTGTCTTTTACCAGAAACCTAGGTTAGAGCCTAAAACTACCACCAAATACCCTAAACTGTCCAAAACTAGATCTTGACCAATAACAGTATCCTGACCAGTGACCTTGACCTTCAGATTCAATCATAGCCTATCCTGTTGTGAATGATATTTCTTATTGTAGAAAAATGAGATACCTAAATCATTTTAACTACAATAGGATTTACTTTATTACCAGCATTAAGTTGTTTTAAATAGTGGATTGATAGCCATCTAGGAAGTATCACACTTCCTGGATCTAGCACATGCTAGGTAGTCCACTGCATATATTGTTTAACTTTTATTTGGTGGTCTTGTGTTCCATTTCAGGTAGTTCCTCCAAGAAAAAAGGAAGCTCTCACGATCAGCTATGGATTCAGAAGTCATACGCACAGTAATAACCTATCAACCAACATCTCAACAGGTATTCCTCCTATGCCCATTACCCTCATTTGTTTTGTCATTTTCTAAGAAACACTCCAGAATTAGGTGAAACATTTTGGCACGCCCGGTGGGACCCATTCGGGGTTCCTTGCATTCATTCATTTCTAGGTGAAAATTTACATGTTTGTTTCCTTTCTAAAAGGTTCTCACATTAAAATTTCTCCCTTGGAATCTTCTCTTCTTTCTATTGTCTCAAAAGAAATCATGTTTTGGTGCTTAAAAAGAACTCTTCTTCTATTTCATTTGCATTGCATTAGTGAAAGATCATACTCTCTCCTATTCCTCTCTATTGTGTCATCGAATTCCATATTTTGATTTGGGTTTAAAAATCACTTCATTTCATTCTACTTTTCTGCATTAGCTCACATTAAATGAGGGAAACCTATACGCTGGAAGTCATGACCAACTGATGGTTGAAAAATGAATCATAGAAAAGAGCTTTCTTTCTCTTTCTCTTTCTCTGAGTCTTATCCAAACCTCATAAAAATTGAAAATATACACATTCTTAAACAACATATTTCCTGGAAGAAGTTGTAGGTGATCACACGATCATAGACATAGTGGGCACCCAACTCACTGCTCTATTGAGTCATACTTCAGAGTAAAGGCCGCCCCCACCATAACATACCTGAAACCTCTCCTTGTAGATCTCCTTCTTCATAGGAAGCCATCCTCACCAAAAAAATCTATTCTACAGTTCATGAGTCAGTCCTTAAAATAGCATAAGCTAAACAAACATAATAGAAAAAGCACTCTTAGGATCATATTTTTCTTAGTGTTTTTGCTTGGCTTGCATTTTGAGGTGAGAGGTCACGCTCTTCATTTTTCTTATTTTCTCCTTACACACTCCTCATCACAGTTGGTGTATTCCAGCTTTATCTGAGTGTGCCTGGACCATATTCTCATCATTCCCAAAATTCTAGGTTTGATTCCACATCAAATTTTAATTCACAACCACATTTTCTTCATCACTGTTTCAATTTCACAGTGACCAGTGTCGGTCCAGCGACCATCTTTAGTTACCCTCTGACCATCATCGGTTATACCCAACCGGCATTGGTTCACTGTTCTTTTGGTTGACCTACCCAAAAGGACACATATTCACCTTCTTCGACTATTTAGAGTCCCTGTAACTCTCATCATATCCATTGACTGGTAAATCTCATCAGTATTTGGCATACCTAGTAAATTTGGCCTTATACCTTGTTTTTGACAAACTTTCCACTTTCCACAGTGACTCGGAGGTAGCAGTGGTTACCTGTGACCGGCATCAGTTTACCCTAACCAGCATCAGTTAGCCTATGTCATTTTCTAGCTGACATTTTAGCCTCAATTCACCTACCACCATCTATTTATCCTACCTGTGCTATATTTCTGTGTCACTTACAAAAAGTAGTCTTACCATGTTAGTACCTGTTCACATGGTACTAACACGTCGACAAGAAAGTGCCCTCGTATTCCACACCAGTTGTCAACCACTCCCACCTAGCCCTTCACCACCTTCCATTTTATCACCCACCATGGATCCTACCCAACCTATCACTATCGCTACTGATGATGAGGAGTTCACAGGACTCCTTGATCAAAATTTTGTCGCCTTGCAGTTTTACCTTTCCCACTTGTCCACTCGAGATGCCTCGGGTCAGTTGATATACGACATGCCCATATCTATCCCCCCGACACTCATCCTCCTACTCCTACGTCAGCCCCTGTCTGGCTTTGCGCTGCCTGCATCTACCTTACCCCCAGTCATTTTGCTAAGCTAGGCCCTATACCCACTATGACTGCCATGTCTGCTACATCCATTGTACCTGCCACATCCACTATGCCTTCACCAACCACCCAGAATACAACCTCATCCGCACCTATTGTCTCTCATATACCCATAGATACACTACCACCTCCGATGTCGGTGACCCCTACCCCTTTTCAAAATTTCATCCTTTCTATTCCACAATCTTTAGCCCCCATTGCCACTAGGGTCACCACGACCCTTCCACCTCCATATACGTACTATCAGTAACCTCATGTTTCATCTATTATTCACTCTAGGTACGTACCCCCTATTTCACTCCCTTCTTCTCAATCTACCTACATGATAACACCATATACTGGAATGCCACCCTTGTTACATGCCCAACACCAACCCTCTTATGCTACAAGAGGCACCCATCCATCACAACCTACTAATGACCTAATCAAGTTAATGATGGAAAAGATTCAAACACTAGAAGCATCGCTTTTCTGGCTCACGCAACTCGCTCACCTACGATGAGATTTGTAATGATCCTATCCACCCATCCATTCATATTCATCCATATCCCATGCATTGGGAAATGCCTAAATTCAACCGTTTCAATAGTAAGGAAGACCCTGCAACAACATTTGTGATCTTTCAAACACGGGTGCTACCTAATCACCCATGATGATGCTTTACTCTTGAGGACCTTTCCCATGTCTCTGACTGGACCTACGTTAGATTGGTATAGTGGGTTACCTAGACACTCTATATTTTCATTTAATCAGGTAGCCCAAGCCTTCTTAGATCACTTCTCCATTAACATTGTTAAGAAGGTTACCATGACTGACCTATACTCCACGCATCAGTATGATGATGAATCTATCACAGATTTTGTTGCTCGCTGGCATAGCTTGATCAATCAACTCACATTCCAACTACTGTAAACCGAACTCATTGATCTCTTCACACAGGCTTGTGCTAGACATATCTCACCGACCCTGCAGGTCCAAAATTTCCGAACCTTCGATGAAGCATTCACCATGGACACGAAAGCTAGAGATTTGGGCCATCAAAGAGAAGAAAATCCAATTACACAATAAGAACTTGGCATTCAATCCGAATGACACCTCTTCTTCTTCGAAACCACAAAACAATTACTCAAAGGCCAAGAGGACTGCTAACGTATTTGTACTCAAATCCGGCCCATCTCATCCATCAAATCAGGCTAGCCCCTCATCTAATCTCTCACCCATTCAAAATTTTCAATTCATATGGGAACAATGGAAATATACCCCAATTGGGGAGCCTTATTCTTCTATCTTAGAAAAGCTCATTAAATTTGGGGCCATCACCCTTCCTCCTATAAAACCACACACTAGTTTTGACCTTTCTCCCCCCACACCCACATGGTATAAAGACCATGAATTCTATAACTATCATCAAGTAAAGGGTGATAGTGACGGCAATTGCATCACTTTCAAAAACATTATCCAAGAAATGCTTGAGAAAGGAAAGTTAACCATGGATAATCCTAATGTACCTTCCAATCAAAACCTACACATCTTCAAGAATCCATTTCCTAATCATGCCCCTTCTTCTAATCAAACCAGAGAGACCTCAACTCATGATAGCCATACCCGCAAGGTCCATGCTATTTTCAGTGATGCACCCATTGCTTCCCAATTACCTCATATTCCTTCCATAGAGGAAATTCTAGCCCAAAGTCCTCCTTTCATATTGGAACCTACCTCTCCTATTCCTCCACCCATAGAGGAAAAACTTTCACCTCCTTTCTCACCGTGGAGGAGCCTTCCATTAATATCAAGGCTATTTCACCTTTGGCTTCTCCACTTAGAGAGTCGTCACCCACAGTACTTCTTCAGTCCATGGAGAATACTTGTTTATCTCCTCCACCCATAGAGGAGTGCCCATCATCTCCTCCACCTACAGAGGAGCACCCATTTTCTCCTCCACCTATCAAGGATCTAGTAGAGATACCATTACCTCTAGGTGAGCATTCTCCATTGGCTACCCAAGACCCTGCAGACCTACTTTTGGCTCTCTTACCCACAGAAGCTAAAGCTAGCAAATTCCCATCTCTAAGACACATTTTACAAGAATTGTCCATTAGGTCCTCATCAACCTCACCTATAGATGTGTCATTCTCAGATTTAGCCAATCACTTAGATTATGTGGATAGAGCCTTACTTTGGGGGCATCTTCTACTTCCTATCTCAACACAAATGTAGATGTCACTTGCTGACACTTCCACTATCTACCCAAAGATATTTCAACCAATTGGACCAAACACAATCACCTCTATTACAACTTCACCCATGACACCTATCACAACTCAACATACACCCTTACCCGTAACCCAACATACATCTAATTCCAAACCCACACCTACATCTTCCTCCTCACCTAAACCTATTACTACCTTAGGGGTCACCCAACCACCAGCCTTACTCATCCACCTATCAAACTAGATTTACTACATCCTCCACAGTTAACACCCAACCTATTCTGGCACCTAAACAGAAGAACCAAACCCATAGAACTCACACCCTGGTTGCGCCAATCATACCTTCATCACCTTCACCTTTTCCATCCGTCTTAGGACCTCAACCTCCCAGCGTGGTGAAGAAACCTCCACATGTCAATAAACCAAAAACACAATAGCCCATTCCTTCCTCACAAACCTCTAACATACCCAGACGCCTGATTTGACTTACACTCACAACTGCAACATCTTTACCACCCATACCTCTAATACCCTCAACAACTTCTTCACTACCCACTACATTTTAGTCTCTCCCCCTCACAGCCCCTGTGTAACACACATCCTACGTCATCTACCTTCACAGCACCTTCCATTATCCCCATGGGTAACTCACCCTCTTCCCCCATCTGCTTTTCCCTCTAGATCTCATGCATCTGTATCACATTTACCCAAGAAGGTGCAACCCAAAGATAAAAATTTTCTATTCTCCAATAAGTTAGTCAAAAAAACCATGCACCCTCCTACCCATTCATCTACCATACCCCTACCTAAGAAAACACTCGGCACTAACACTTCAAAGACCTCAACAATCAGTTACACCTAGCACCAAAACCACTCTCACTTCCCCACTCCCCCTCCTAATAAGGACCGTATGCCAAAATCTTAACAACCTCAGCTGCACCTATGCCTAAACCCACTTTTACAAGCCGAAAATTGGGAACTACCGCCGCTAAACCCATTTGACCTTCTCACCCTACCCAAAATGGGTCCTATGCCGATTTGGAAATACAAGGCTGAAAACCAACCTTCTTAGAATGTCCTGTCATCACATATACCGCATTTAGACCTTATGAGGACCCCCTCAAACCCAAGCCAAAAGGGTTTCATGACACTAACAATTTGCATCGCCAACCATCTGTAACTCCAGAGCCACAAATGAGATGTGGATTAACATGCATCAAAGGCTTTGACAAACCATCCCTATCCAGTTCGTGTCACTCCTGAACCAAATTCACAATGATGAAGACCTTCCCTTGATGATGACCCCATTTCACCAAACCCATTCTCATATAGTACCATTCCCTACACTGCCTACTCCATTTATCATGACCTCCACCCCCTCAACTCTTAGAGCCACCCCTGAGATTCAAAATTAACATGGTTCACTCCTCAAGTGAACTTTGAACCATTACACTGTTATCCCCGATATTCACAGCACCCAAGTGCATGTATTTGAACTCCAGTGTGATTGGACAACATGGGTACTATCTCCAAGTTGTGGGAGGCTACTTTCAGACCTCCAGATTCTCACCTAGCTGGAATTCTTGCTCCTTAAACTATTATATTGAGTCAATCTACTCTAAGTTAGTCCTACCTAAGCTAACTGTTCTAATCTAAATTTCCAAGGGACCAGTTCTGAGAGAGAATACATCTCTTACCCACCGGAAGAAGGCAATGAAATTCCCTACACTCTAAGTGGTGAAACCAAAAAGGAGATTGTCCAGTAATCTCCATTGACAATGTGTGAAATACAGAGCCCAGACAGTTCGATTGCACGAAAGCTTAGAAGAGGAACCTTAGATTTCACCATAATCCAGCCTTACTTGGGACGCATGTCACAACAGGATGAATTCCTGCAACACAATGTTAGTGAATTCACTGCAAGAACATAATAATACTTCCACAACATCTCTTGTAGAAAGAATATTTCAAGAAGGTATGCAAGTACGCGAGCAGGGGAAGATACTCTATCGAAACAAACTTTATTGCTTCCTGGTATGACACAGTTCAGTCTATCAACTACAAGATAAGGGCCTAGATCACCATCAAGGAGTACATCACTACAAGGGCCTGCAACCACTTGGCTTCACAAATCCAATTTTGACAGAGCTTTGCTACCCAAATGGGACACATCTCCTGACTACAATGAGCTTAGGGTTCAAACTCCAATTTCATAGCAAAAAATGAGCCAAGGAGAAGAGAAGTGGAAATCCCGAAATCTGTCCTGGAACCCAACCTAAAAGAACCAATCCCATGAAATGACTGTATATTACTTAAAAAGGATCCCCATACTTCATCATGTGCTCACCAGAGAAAGAATGATGATCTTAATGCCTCTTAACGCTTGCACTCCCAGGTACCAAATAAGAAACTGTTCCGAACCCGATTCCCGATAAACTGAAAAAACTCAATAGCCCATTTTCCCTGATCCGCAAATCTGTAACATTGACTTTTGTGCATCAGGCTCGGACCATGATTCCCACACCTAATTACTTTACCACTGATTTCGAGCCCGATGTCACTTGAGAAATGAAGAAAGTTATGGCTTCACTGAGATGCACTATCACTAAAAGAATTTTGGGTCTGGCAGACGTTTTCTGTCCATTTTGACATGAACATTACCTTCATGAGCCAAATATCCTTATCCCCCTGGGTAACTCATCCTCTTCCCCCATCTGCTTTTCCCTCTAGATCTCATACAATAATGGTTCCGAGCCCATATCACCTTTACCCAAGGAAGGTGCAACCCAAAGACAAAAATCTGCTACCCTCCAATAATCGTAGCTCGGGAGTCATACACCCTCCTATGGCATGTTCATCTACCATACCTCTACCCAAGTCAAACAGTTGACCTTTTCCTAAGACTACTCTGTCTTCCAAAACCATAGCTGCGACCCACGTCCCCTCCTGCAAAGACCGTTCCTCGGCTGTCCCGGATGAACCTACACCCATTTCCCACTTTCACTTCCCATTGCATCCCCTCATTGTAGCAGGGAGGTCCTATGCCAAAATCTCTACCAACCTCCTTGTGATCCGCGCTTGTCATCATATGCACGCGCCCTCAGACCTTATGACCCCCTATCCCAAGCCAAAAGGGTTTGATGCACCAAAAGTTTCGCGTACCATCGTGTGCCTTCGCGTACTGTTGTGTCCCGGCTGTGGAGAACCTTCTTGCCCATTTCAAGGCTTTGAAAACGTGTCCTTATCTAGTTATGTCCTCCTGAATTAAATATTTGATGATGAAAAAACCTTCCTTGATGAGGATTACTCTCACACCCCGCATTTCACAACACCACATTCCCATATGTCCTTTTCCCTCATGCATTCCTACTCCCAACCTTGGACCTTACCCCCATTAGAATTCTTAGATTTTTCCTGGCCCGCAGCCTGAAATTAACTTGGGCAGGTGAGATTTTTGACAACCATTACCTAAATGTCATTGCGCCTATCTCACTTCACAAGGATTTTCTCCCAACTTTAGGTTTTTTCCATCATGTTGTTATACCACTCATCCTACACCTTCTCCATTTTCCAACTCCCCTCAGATCAACATGATACAGGGGTGTTGTACCCGTGCTCAGAGAGACAAAGGCAAGGAAAAGGAAACTAACTCACCAACCAATCCTATACCCAACATACCATCTGCACCCACACCTAAAATTACTATCCATGGCCCCACATACCCTATTTCTAATGGGGTCACACATTGCACAATGCTCAAACAACTACACCAATCCCCCCTCAAAATGTCCTTATATGACCTCATCTAAACCTCAAAATCCCATCGTCAAGCTCTCATGGAGATCTTACAATCTATTGAGGTTTTACCCAATGACCCTACACCTATAGCCTCTATTATCACACCCCATCATGTAGCCTCTCTCACCAAATTTCCACCTTTATCCACACCTCACCCTACTCACCAAGTAGCCTCCCTTAGCTTCTCAGAGGAAGAGATCACACCGCACCAAACCGATGACCCTGACCCAACTCTCTTCATCTCTATCCACATCGATGATATACGTGTACGATGTGTAATGATCAATGGGGGCACTAGCATTAACATCATTTCATCCCATGCATTCACTCAAATGCGCATACCTAACAATTACATGCATAAACATCCTGTCATGTTGTGTTCATTCAATGATGCTATCACCTCTACACTAGGCACTGTCATCCTCCACATTCGCGTGGGCCCCCACACTATTCTAGAGTTATTTTACATCTTGGAGGGGGAATTTCAATATAACCTATTGCTTGGTAGACCCTGGATTCATGTCATGGGTTGTGTTCCTTCCACTTTGCATCACTGTGTAAAGTTTGAGCATGAAGGACACACCTATACTATTCCAGCTGATCCATCACCTTTTAAAACATGCAACATGCTTTACCGACCCAATGACATGCTTATACCCATTAAGGCATCTACCTCCATGACCACTACCACTTCATCTACACCTCCGCTTACCAGTACAGTCGCTACCTCAACCGCACATACCTCCTCCATTCCTACCGCTGCCACAACCTCCATGGCTGACCCATCAGCCTCCCAATCCATTAGCTCCACCTCCGCATCGACCTCCGACACATCATCTATTCCAGCTACCCACATACTAACCACTGATCCCTTGGAAGACATTTTTCAATGCCTCACTCTAGGGGAGTATCACCTATATAGTGTCAACACATTCCTTACTCCACAAGAGTATGGAAGTCTTCATCAACATCCTCGCTATGATCACCACATAGGAGAATGCCTCCTTTATGGTCCTCCTCACCTTCGTACCAGTCTCACCTATGGGGGACTTGATACTACCACTTACACACCTGAACCACCATCACAAACCCACCCATTTTTCTGCTGACTTCCAGTCTCTCATCAATCACCATTTCGCCCACACCTTCTTGCACCGATGTGCGTGGAAGGGTTTTGGTTTTGGATTTTACGAGAAAGGCTTCCATACTATTATTCCATGTACTACCTATAAACATAATGACTATAGTGGTATCAACTTTGCTGAACCACCTACCAAGCAGGCCCGCATTGAACTCATCGAGGACATCAGCCCTTCTCCACCCTCTTCACCCACTCCGCCTTCATCACCACCTTCGCCGACAGAGTCGATGGATCTAGAATCCATCCCTCCTAACTTTTTTTTTTCATAAACACCATTTCCTTGGGGCCTCTGACTTATCAACATGAGGGTGAGGCTCCTTCCTCTCTTCCTTCCTGTATCTAAAATGATCGATGATGATACACCTTCAATTAATGTCATTCAATGTCAGGATGATGAATCTATACTCACCTACCTTGGTGCAGAAGACTCATATATTCATCGGTCGTTACCCTCTGAGACATAAACCATGTTGAATGAATCAACTATTGAGATCAACATTCATACTCAGGACGACCCACACATCCTAAAGATTGGTCAATCTTTAGATGTTGCTGAACAGGAAGCCATCACTTCTTTTCTCAAAGATCATAACCATGCATTTTCTTGGTCTTACGTAGACATGCCCGGTATTGACCCCACCATAGTGGTCCACAATATCGTAACCGTTCCCAAATGCCAAACCCATAAAAAATAGCTAAGGAAAATGCACCCTCGCATTGCCCTTCTCGTCAAAGAAGAACTTCAGCACCTTCTTTCCGTTTCCTTCATATTACCCATTGATTATCCTCGTTGGATTTCTAACATTGTCCCTATCACTAAGGTGACAGGGGGACTCCACATTTACACATATTTCCATGACCTCAACCTAGCTTGCCCAAAAGATGACTTCCCTCTACCTGGTATTGACCAACTGGTTGACCTTACCACTGGTCACGAGATGCTATCACTCATGGATGGCTTCTCAGGTTATAACCAAATCTTGCTTGCCCTAGAGGATCAACATAAAACCACATTCATCACCCCTTGGGGGACCTTCTGCTATCGAGTCATGCCATTTGGCCTTAAAAATGATGGTGCCACATATCAGTGGGCTATGAATTATATCTTCCATGACATCATGCATCATATATTGGAAGATTACGTGGATGATCTCCTTGCCAAATCTAAATGCCGCTCTGAGCACCTCACTATCCTAAAAACCATCTTTGACCATATCATTAAATATTACATTCACCTTCAGCCTAAGAAGTGTGTCTTCACGGTTCTCTCAGGAAAACTCTTAGGATTTATCATTTCCATACATGGTACAGAAGTTGACCCTGCTAAAGTCAAGGCCATTCTGGAAATGCCTCCGCCCACTAACCTTAGGTAACTCTGTAGCCTATGAGGTAAGTTGCAGTCTATTCGCCATTTCATTTCACAATTGTTCTGATCGGTGTCAACCATTTCATCATCTTCTTAAGAAGGATGTCTCCTTTAAATGGGATGATGACTACCACAAAGCTTTTGAGGCCTTAAAACAATACCTTCTCCAACCACCTGTACTTATCCCACCTAAAGATGATCAACCCTTCTACCTATACATCTCTGCTACCGATCACTCCTTGGGGGCCATGCTCGCTCATCGCGATGAACAACATAGGGAGCAGGTGGTTTATTACATAATCCATACTCTTTTGGACTATGAAACCCGATACACCCATCTCAAAAAAATTTCTTAGCCTTAGTTTTCGTTGCCACAAAACTCTGCCATTACCTACTCAACCACAAAACCTATGTTGTGACCAACACCGACCCCTTACACTTCATGTATGCCAAACCTTATCAAAATCAATGTGCTGCATGCTGGCTTATGCTTTTAGCTGACCTTGACCTTGAATTCATTCATCAAAAGTCCATCAAGGGCCAAGCTATCACCGACCAATTGGCCGAATGCACCTATTTCCAGGGATCAACCCTCTAATTTTGACTTTCCAGATGAGTCAATTGCTACCCTTTCCTTGGATGAACCTGCTTACCAAATGACACTCTTCTTCGATGGTTCTAAGTGTCAACATGGGGGTGGGGCTGGTGTTATCCTCATTCCACTTGATGGTGAACCCATGCCTTTGTCTTTCAAACTCGATTTTGATTGTACAAACAATATTGCCAAATACGAAGCACTCGTATTAGGTCTCCAAGCTACCTACACCCTAGATGTCAAATCAATCAACATCTTTGGTGATTCTCAATTGGTCATAAACCAAGTCAATGGTATATACCAATGTCATAATGAGATACTTCAAAAGTATAAACATCATGTAGACATACTTTTGACCACCTTTGACCGTTACGCCCTTCAAACCATCCCCCGTTCAACCAACAAATTTATAGATACCATTGCCTGCTTGGCTTCTCAAATACCCACTTCGCCTACTGATTCTACCTGCTAAAATATTTGTCACCATACAATGACTCCAATCACCCTTGTATTTACCTCATGACATTTACTCCATCAGAACCGCTCACCCCGGACCTAGAGTGACCTTTGGTATAAACAATACTCTGACTATCTTTCTCTCTCCATCTTACCTCCTGATCTCACCCGTAATGGACAATGCGCCTTCCTTAAAAAGGTCTCTCATTATGTCATCATGGGGGGCCTCCTCTATAAGTGTGTCTTTGATGGTATTCTCTTATGATGCCTCATGAGTTCTGAAATTCCTTATACCATTAAGGAAGTTCATGATGGCATATGTGGAGGTCACTTCAGTGGCCTTGCTGTTACTAAGCATATTCTTCACCTAGGCTATTACTGGCTGACCCTTAACCATGATTGTTGCGACTACATCAAACATTGTGTAAAATTCCAACAACATGCCAACCTTCATCATACACCCAGTCACACCTTATAGGTTCCCGTGACCTTTGGCCCTTCTCTCAATGGGGTTTGGATCTTGTCAGAGAGATCAACCCCCATTCTTCCCAATGCCATCAATGGATCATCACCGCTACCGAATACTACACAAAATGGGTTGAAGCCATACCACTCATCTCCATGAAAGCTAAGAAAATATGTGAGTTCATCAATCATCACATCATTTGTCACTTTGGTGTTCCTCATCGCCTCATCACTGATAATGGAAAACAATTCAAAAACAAAACATTGTGAAAACTTTGTGATGCCTTCGACATTCAGCTAAGTTTCTCATCACCTTATTACCCACAAACCAATGGCCAAGCTGAATCCACTAACAAAACCTTAAACAAAATTCTCATGAAAGTGGTTAATGATACTGGGAAGGATTGGCATATGCACATTCCTTTTTCCCTGTGGGCATACCACACTAGTATTTGCACTTCCACTGCTACCACACCATTTTCTCTGGTCTACGGTATAGAGGTTGTTCTACCTCTCAAAGTCCAGATTCCCTCACTCCGCATTTCTCTCCATGACATGCTCAATGATGATGAATTTTGTCAGGACCGTTTAGCACAACTTGAGTTATTAGACGAATGTCGTCTTAACACTCTTGACCACCTTCAAGTTTACCAAAAATGTATCAAACGTGCCTATGACAAACGTGTCCATGAATGAACCTTCCAAGTTGGTGACCTTGTCCTGAAAGAAAATCAACATGTAACCAAAGTAGAAAAAAGTAAACAGGGAAAATTTTCTCCTAATTGGCTTGGACCATACATCATGACCCATACTTATGGATCAGGTGCTTATCGTTTATCTTCACTCGATGGTAAACCCGAACCTGAGCCCCTTAATGCCTTGCATCTTCGACCATTCTACTATTGAATTTTAGTCCTACCTCACCTTTTTCCTCTTTCCATGCTCATCCCTTGAGTGCTATCCACTTCTTACACCTCACCAATGATTAAACAAGAATCATGTGCATACCTGTCACTTGTTATCTTCTCTTGAATATGTGTACCACGGCGCTGCACATAGCATGATTCTCATGGATACTTTTTGTCTACCTTTAGATGAGATCCCATGGTCGTTTCACCCTACTTTCTGAACAAGAATCTTATTCTTCACCTTGGTCTTGTCCATGACTTCAAAATCCCTCACATGGGATCCAACTCCTTGAGTCAAAATTCTAATAAAAATATGACTCCCTCAAAAGGACATCTTCCTCTCGACAATCACTACTATAAATAGACTGCTCCCTCGAAGGATAGCTATGTAAAGCTCTTTCAAAAAAAAAAAAAAGTGAGAGAAACTGAAGCTTCCCACATCGATCAGCTTCATGAAGACCTCAAGGAGTTAATTTCCTCATCCCATATAGACTTCCCACATCGATCAGTCTATCTCAAATATCAAGTCAACACAGAAATCCTTTTAGTCATGGACTTGCCTATTGTGACCTTGGATCTCTTTCCCAAAGAGCATGCTACCTCATACCATATCAAAATTAACCACCTTTCACCCCTCTCACCATTCACACTCCCATTTCCTACCGCCTCAAGGGACCTCTTGGAAACCATGTCATTTGGTGATCATGTGACTACTTTTCACCCTTAGATCAATCAATCATGCAATGTCTTTAGGGTCTCATGTTCATCACCTCCTCCAAGGTATGACCTACTCGGTATGATCCTAACCAATCAGGTGGCTTTCTTGCCCCCTCTTATCTTTTAACCTTCTTTATTATGTATTGATTACCTTATACAGGACTTGGTCCTTGATGCTTACCTTTGGGGTAATCTTCTTCTTCTACCACACTAAAATCACCTATACCAAGTTGCCCATAACTCACCCACACCTAACAGACCTAAACCCAAATCATGCCTAAAACCTACCCACTCATTTTCATCCCTCCTCATATTCTTCCCTAGCTTATGGGAGAACTACATCGGCCTGAGGTCCCTTTTCACCGGGACTATGTAGGCAGCACTCCAAGGGCATGGGGCCCTTGGAGGTTAGCTCGGCCACTCTCTACCCTAACCAATTCATCTTTCATCTTCCTAAATTACATTCTACCCCACTTAGTTTCCTTTTTATGTCAAAAATTGGAAATTAAACCAAACAAACAACAAGTTGCTTAACATTTTTATCATCATCACAACATACATTTATTATGACTACCATTTCTCTACCATCATCATGCATGTATTATAAAGCATCTTAAACATGACCCATCCCATCATTCATTGCACAAATTAATGAATCACAACTTCAACCAATTTCAACCATGCCTACGACCACTCGCAACCATGCCTAAGACCTAACTCAACCATGCCTAAACCTAACTCAACCATGCCTACTGACTCGATCCATGCCTAAGACCTAACTCAACCATGCCTAAACCTGACTCGATCCATGCCTAAGACCTAACTCAACCATGCCTAAACCAACCTGACCTCGACTAAGACCTAACTCCATGCCTAAGACCTACCTGACTCAATCCATGCCTAAACCAACCTGACTCGATCCATGCCTAAACAAACCTGACTCCATCATGCCTCACTCACCTAAGTTTCCATCCATATCATGACAAAAATTAAAATTCTCATAAAACACCAAAAAATCATCAAAATCTCATCCATCTCATCATATAAACAAATATGTGTGTCTCTATACAATATATATAGATAATCCAATCATGTACATCTCTCAAAATTGTTGGCATGTAGGCTGATACTCAATACAAAATGTCATCAGCACACAGGCCGGTATCATATACAATAAAACAATAAAACAATACAAAATCTCTTCGGCACGCAGGCCGGTATATGCTCAATAATACAAAAATCTCATACATCCTCACTCTCTTTGGCACGCAGGCTAGTATGTGATAAAAAATATAACAATCTCTTGGCATGACTGGTATATATCAAAATCAAAACTATGTCAAAATCAGGAGCCATATATCAGGCATCATCTCGGTGGACATCCTCCATATCTATATCACCTATCCCCTCTACCTCCTCAGCCCCTGTCTAGCAACCTGCTAACATCTCCCCACCCATCATAGGTGGTGGCTGGGTCCCTACTACTACATCAACTGGAACTGGCCTCCACGAACTGGCGGCCTCACCCTGACCATGTCTTGGGGCTCGTTGGCCCCCTATGCTCTCTACATGCTATGAGTGTACGTGATATGGTCCTCTCGCTAGAGGCCTAATATGCCTTGTACTTGGCATATGATAAAAAATCTATCCCTACCACCGTCAGCTAGTCCTGATAGTACCTGGCCTCCTCTCTCACATCCCACAACCTAGATATGGGCATTGTCTATGGTGGCCCCATCGGCCTCTGACCCTGTACCTATCCTATGGGACCCTATCCCACCCCTACCTATGAACTAGGACCCTATCTCAGTGCTTATGGTGGTGACATTGGCCCCTACCCCTGTGCCTATATCTGGGCCTGTAAAGCCCCAATATGTGCCTGTGTTGTGGCCAACTGGCCCTGTAACCCTATCACCTGTGCCTGTAGGGAAGCCACTTGACCATCATCCCCATCTCCATCTCCATCTCCATCCCCACCTTAGACCATCTGGGCCTAAAGACTGGCCACCTGTACATGTAACTGGCCACCTCCACCTTTGAGCTAGCAAGTTGTCCCTACACCATACCCAACTGGGTAATCAGGGTTGCCACCTACCCCTGTAGGGCATCCCTCTACACCGTGATGGTGGCTAAATTTGGCTTCCATGGCCTGGGTGGTACTACTCATAAATGAGCCACCCACCACTTTTTGTATCTATCTATAACCCTAACATCATCAATCCGCTGGTCTACCACCTGCTCCTCCCACCCTATGGGAACTGTCGGCTATGGTAGAGGCAATGGCCTCTCCACGTCATCTCTCATGTACTATGGGAAGGGTGGAGGTATGTCCTGTGGAAGTCCAAACTTTCATCTAACCCTGTCCACTGGGATCATCTCGTGCTCCCCAGCATGGCACCCCTCTATCCATCTCAACAAATGAAGACCATCTAACTCATCATGCATCCACCTGAATGAGGGATAACCCACATATAGTCTCCATATGATGTCCACTCTGGACAACCCCTCCAATAAACACCTGTAATAGGCTACATCATGTGTGGCCCTGTCTGATCACCACTCTCCAATCATAGGTACCCATCACCTGTACCCCACCTACACCAATCTCGACGGAAATGCATCTGCTCGGGGCATACCTACTAGCCGCACACAAACTATGTGCTCATAGGCCCAACAATGTAGTAAAAATGTGCAACATAGGCTGAACCTGCGTAGACGCCCATACGCCCACAGCTCTCTATATAGCTACACCAGGAATGCTGGCACCTAGGAAAAGTGGGTTTGATCTATCACCATGTCATGTAATACCCCCATCAATGAGTGGGGAAATCTCCCTCCCTCTACATCTGGCAGTGCAAAATAGCACACTGCCTCCATCAATAAAACATTGAGTCTCATCTCCTCTGGATGGGTGTCATACATCCCTCCATAACTCAGACTGGCACTATGGAATGTCATGTCTATCAGTCCCTCTCCGAACATTGTCAGCATCAACTCCTCCAAGGCCTCGGAGGAGATGGAATACACATGCGTCCCTAGTATCGGTAGCCGTAGGATCCTAAACATGTCCTCTAGGGTGACTTTCATCTCACCTATCAGTAGGTGGAATGTTTTTGTCATTGAATCCCATCTATTAATGAAAGTAACCATTAGACTCAGCTTCCAGACTGCATGCTGATAGCGTTAGACCCCACTCAGGCCCACCTCCTCTACGTTCTGCCACTCCTCAGTGGTCACCGTGCCTTGCACTCTCAAGAGTAGAGGTGGCACCCTGTCTCTCATCCATAACTGATCTCTCCCCTACATCTAATACTAACAACAAATTAATCCACATTCATCATACCCATACTCACCAACTATCATTTACCCAAACCCATTTTCCCCCCGCCTACTCTAGGTTTTTCAACAATGCACCCTATTCTACCCATCCCTATCTCACCCACTTGATCTAGGGACCTTTCGGCCCCTTGTTATCCAAAACCTAACTGGTGTTGTTTATCTCTAACCGAAATTGGTCACCCCTAAACTGGCATCGGTCACCTATTTTGTGACCGATACCAGATTGAACCTACCGATGTTGGCTAACCCCGACCGATGTCGGTCACTGTCGTGGCAAATACCGTGACACCCAAAACCCTCCATTCTCTAAAAAATCCACCTTTCCCTCTCTTCTACCCACCCATCCTCACCTAAAACTCCCCTCAGATCCCTCCACCCCTCCTTCACCCACACACATCTCTCCCCATTCCTATTCTACCCAATCTACCCTACCACATTTCCAATTTCATTTTTCCCCCCACCCAAAACAAAACACCCAATTTGTCAAACCTCAACTTATTCCCTCATCTATTTAACAAAACACAACATGGGTTTGATCCTTACCTCATCATGCTGCCATCACCATGGTGGCACGTCTAGCTACTGCATCAGTGGCCCGCCTGATCCCTCTCTAGCCTCCACCATCACCAATCACTAACTGCGCCTCCAACCAATCAAATCAAACAATTTGATCCCATGGACCCACCTCTCAACTACCTATCACCCACCATTTGGTTTGCAAACTCAACTCTCTGTTCCATCTGGACACTTTTCCCCTTTCTCTCTCTCTTGTGTCATTTTCCCAATTCACAAGAAAATAAATGATTTACAAAACACGTGGATTTTTCATTTTTATAATATCCCCGACCTAACCGATGCCAATTTTACCTTCACCGACATCGGTCTAGTGCCCTAGCTTACCATGGTCAGTCGAACTTGACCGTCATTGGTTTCCCTACTTAGTCTTTTTCCTACCCCCTACCCCAATTTTCCCTGACTTGAATCCTTTTTTATCCTACACTTACCTCACTTTGCCACACCACTTAACCTTCTTGACGTTACCCTTTACCCCCTCAACTCATCCTCATTCAGGGACTCGTTATTTTAGCCATACCTCAGCCCTACCCATGTCGTGACCTAGATTTTGGACTTGGAACATTGCTAGTGACCTTTGACCCCATGTGTTTGGTATACCTTGTGACACTTTTACCTGTGTTGATTGACCTAATGACCTTACCTTACCTCTAGCCATGACAGTTTATCCTAACCCTACCTTTGGTTTACCGGAACACACCTACATGTTCTTGCACCTTCTTGCATCATGTTTCCTAACCATATCCTATACCTTGGATACTAGAATCACCTCAACCTTGTTTGGATAAACCTATCAACCTTAGACAATGTAGAGTTTTCCATCTCTTCAACCTGGTATTGTGCTATAGTTTATACATGTGCATGTGTTTTACTGTTACTACCTTTGACCTTGACCCATTACCTAGATTACATGAGTAGACCTTTTTCCTTTTTCCCCCTATTACCCACCATCCTCTTCCTAACATTCATATTTTATCAAACCACTCACCGCTTCTACCTTTTTCCTCATCAGTTCCTGGTTTGAGGGGGATCACCTCCACCTACACATGGGGCAACCACATCTTATTTTTGTCAGTTTCGCTTACCAATACAAGCCACATGCAACAAAAAGGGGTAAAATGTAGACACCAAAATTAGGTCACACTCCCCTTTGGTCCCTTGTCAAATAAATACCTTAAACACATCCACCTAGCCATGGCCCCCTTCACCCCACTATAATATTAATTTAATTCATTTAATTAAATTAATTCATTATCCTCACCTTATTTATTATTTAAATATCCTAATTGGGATAATGCCCACATATCCACCTCACCTAGACACCTCATCAATCCACCTCACCCTAAGAACTATTCTTAGTAAGTTACATAACTAACTAAAACCTACCCAAACCCTAAAAATCAATGCCTACATTCCCTCTAACCACATTCCCACATGTTAGAAGGAAGCTTCCTAGTCTAATCCATGGGGTAAATGAAATGAAATCCCAGAAAATCAAGGGGATCTACCTAGTTTAGTAAACCTAGGAAATCCTGCCCTAACCGACGCCGGTTACCCTTAACCTCCTTCGGTTAAGAAATAACCACCATCGGTTACCATGTAACTCCCAAAACAAACTTATTTTGAGGTTGGCACATTTTAGAAAGAGGTGGACATATTTTGAGAACAAGTGACAAAACCAGATCTGCATGTAAGCAGAACCAATGTATGTACTAGCATCTGAACACCCATAGCCAGTACCCAAAGCAATCACACAGCCACCTACCTTCACGGGAGCATCTGAGGAAGTGCCAACACTACACCAAGTTCATTCGATCACCCACCATTACCAACTAGGCATCAAGCTTGTACAAACAGTAAGTTTGTTAACCTGCATTGTTTCCTAGTCATTTGAGCAGATCCTTTAACATTTTTTATTAGTTTCTACTTTCATTTCCATTCCCCACCATTTTATCTCCATGCAAAATTAACTACCTCTTTACCCACACCATTGAAATATCCATATTGTATTTTCATCATTCCTGTGCATATCCAAGATCCATATGAATCTATTCATTGCCCTTCCACCTTCATCTAATCCTGGATCTATAACCCAAACAAGTTTATTGAGTTTCTTATACCCCAACCATACCGATGCCGATCACTAATAACAATCATCAGTTAACCTAAACCAACGTTGGTCTCTATGTCTTATATCAAAAACCTAGATCAGAGCCTAAAACCACCACCAAATACCCTAAACTAACTAGAATCTAAGCCTGACCAATAACAGTATCCTGACAGTGACCTTGACCTTCAAATTTAATCATAGCTTAGCCTGTTGTGAATGAATTTTCTTATTGTAGATGAATGAGATACCTAAATCATTTTAACTACAGTAGGATTTATTTTATTACCAGCATTAAGTTGTTTTAAATAGTGGATTGACAGCTGTTTAGGAAGTATCACACTTCCCAGATATAGCACATGCTTGGCAGTCCACTACACATATTGCTTAAATTTTATTTGGTGGTCTTGTGTTCCATTTTAGGTAGTTCCTTCAAGAAAAAAGGAATCTCTCACGATCAACTATGGATTCAGAAGTCATACATGTGCAATAACCTATCAACCAACATTTCAATGGGTATTCCTCCTAGCCCATTACCCTTATTTGTTTCGTCATTCTCCAATAAATGCTCCAAAATCAGGTGAAAAAATTGGTCAGATTCCATATTTTATTTCATCTTGAGGGGCATTGAGGCCTAAAGGTAAAAGCTTGGTGTTGGAAACTTCTGTTTTGAGAAGGATATGAGCTAGTGTGCCCGTTTAATGAAATATTTCATTAGAAAAATAAATTTTGAGACCATGTATGATGTTTATATGTTATATTACTCATGTATGGTGAATTTTGGATCTTTACTAATCATGATTTTGGTATGATTGGATTTTTCCCATCACATTGATTGGCTTTTGAGGCATTTTGGTGTAAGATGGGTGGTTTTGGGCATGGCTAACCTATATGGGTCATATGTGACCATTATAATGAATTTATTTTAATTTAATTATGATGTATTGGTGGAATTAGTCATGAAGGACCGACCTCTCTTGGGTTAGAAGGAAGATAGGGCTATAAAGTTAGTGTTTTGACTTCATTTATGGGCTAGTGCTCTTGGAGGGAAAAGTTTGACCCTAACGTGAGTAAATAGTAGGTATGATTGCATGATTTCAAATCAGATGATTTTTTTTCAGGTTGAGTAAAAATAGAGATCATATGTGCAAGTGTTTAGAGCCAAGAAAAATTGAGAAGGAAGAAGATAGAGCGAGTTGAAGACATGAGGGTTTGAGAAAGGGTTTGTGAGCTAAATTAGAGATCTCCATCATTTGTGGTAGCAACAAAATAAATTATTATCATCAGGTGGCTTAGTTGGTTCTTATTCATCCTAGGGGTTTGTATCTTCCTTGTAGAGTGAGTTCTTCACTAAATTATGGGTTAGTGCTCCTTTCAGGGTTGGTGCTCCTTGTAAAGTTGGTGCTTCAATAAATTAGCTTTTTGTGAGTAATATCAGTAAATTTTCATTGGGTTTTATTCCCATTGAGGGTTTTCCACTTAAATAAGGTTTCTATGTGTCTTTTTCTTTGTTTCCATGTTGTTTTGAATGCTTAATACACACCTAATGTGAATATATGGTTATGGATGGTAAATGGATGAATGAATCCATGAATGTATGTGATGGTAAATGAATTGAAATATTTTTTAAACTTATTCACCCCCCAGTCCATTGTGCTTCTAATAATTGGTATCATATAATGTCCTTTTGAAGCAAGTTTAGTAACTTTAAGGAAATCCTTTAGAGCACAAGCAATGGGTAAGTCTTCAAATGTTGAATTAGTATTAAGGAATAGGAATGAAATAGCTCAGTCGATGATTAATTACTACCAAGATTAGATCAATTATATGGAGATAGATCATGGTCAATACATCAAGGATTTTAAATCTCAAGTGGAAAGTATGTCTAAAGCCCTAAAGGATAAAGAATAAGCTTGTTCCAGGTTTGAAGAAAAATTGAAATCCATATAATCGGATTTGGAGAGTGAATCTGATAGGTTTAAGATTTATGAGAGACTTGATAAGATATCTAAATATCTTAATGGGGTTGTAGAAGGTGAAAGGGTGGCTAGTGACAAAATAGGCCTAGGGTTTGAAGGAAAACATGTGAAGAGTGATGGTAATGTCGGTACAAGTACTAAATCTAACATGAAGGTGAGCAAGAAGGATGATTTGAGAAGGTCTAACCTATTTAGAAAACCTAATGCTATGGTGTATGGTTCATCATTTAATGGTTATTGCTAGGTTTGTCATGATTTTGGTCATAGAGATAGAAATTTCAAGAGGATGTCTCTTAGAAATAATTTAGGCTTCTTCAATAGTGAATTTCATGTATGTTGTGAGTATGATCATAAATCCAAGGGTTGTGGATGTAACCTAAGAGTATATGAGCCAAGAAGAAATAAGGATGGTATTTTCTTCAATTGTCCAAAATTAGGACATATAGCAAGATTTTGCTAAAAGAAGAAGAATTTCATTGTAAGGTCTACTCCTATGGTCAAGAAGGAGGTTTCTCAAATCAAGGAGGTCAATAAAATTGATTCTTAGCATATCATGTAATGTTTGAAGTCTCTCAAGGAGTTTCAATGCTATCAAGATTGGAAACAAGGTCATCAATCCTAGGCCAGGATAAATAGGTATGTTTTCTCTAGTTTAATAATATCACATATTTCTAAATGATTTAGTACATGAGAATATGAAGAAGATAGGTTTTTTGGATACCACAAAAGTTGTAATGTATGTCAAGTTATTTCTCCATGCATCTTTGAACTCTTTTGTTGATAGGTATCTGAGTTTTTATGAGTATGTCATTTATTTCTATCTCTAAGGTATGTTTTTCCTATTTGAGGTGTTTCTAAGTTCTATGTCTAAGTTTATGTGTTTATCACTATCTATGGATTCTCTGTTAGGTGAGGTAGCCTTGAGAGGTTGTCTTTACATAATTATTGTGCCTTCTTGTTTGAAAAATATCAAAAGGTGTATTTCTTATATATTTGGCCCAAAGTGCGGTTCATTGGGTGATTCATGATGTTTAAAATTGTTCTCAAGATACATATGTTATTATGAATCTAAAAAGGAGAAATCTTATGTCTTAATGTATTTCCAAGAGAAGTGTGAATTAATTGAGTGTGTACCAAATAGGTATCAGTTCAAAAGTAGATTTGTGCATTAAATAAATGTCATAATGGTTTGAGACAATTTTATAGAAGGCTATATGTAGTATGTTAAGTTGGTAAGTGGTCTCAAAAGTCTGAGAGAAGATCTTCACTGTCAAGAGATCAATGTTATTTGTAAAGGTATACATATGGATATCATGTATATAATGAATTATAAACTTCAAGTGATTGTCAAGGAAGGATTGTCTGCCATAGAGGTCTAAGAAGGTTTGGTATAAGCTTATGGTCTTAAGAATTGAATTTGTGCATAGTCCTAATTCTTATTTTTTATGTAATCATCTTGTCATTACAAGTAATAAGGTTTTATGAACTGTGTCATATCAAAAGGATGTATCTTGAGCTTTATGTTGAGTCAAGGATTTGTGTCTTAAATTATACAAGCATGGTTATCTCTATCATGATATCACTATTATGGGTCAAGTTAGTCATCTAAGATAAATAGATTTGTCAAGAAAATTTAAGAAGTGTTTGAGTTATAATCTAGTCACCAAGAAAAAGGAATGTCTTGAAGCATATTTTTGATTTAAGGAGTTATGATTTTATGCCTCTTCAAAGGAAGGTTTGATTTTTGAACCAAGGTTTTGATATCTGCTCCTTAGTGTCTCTTACACCCTACACAGAGGTCAAGATGAGTGATATGTCCATCAAAATATGTAGAGAGCTTAAAAATGCTAATTAGACACATGAAGAACTATAATTAATATGATTTGAAGATTGCAAGGACTAAAAATTTTGAGTGTATATCTCACATAGGATCTGGAGTTGGTGGAAATATTGAAGATGTTAAGATTGAACCTAGGGTTTGAAACTTGAAAAAATAACCTTGAGGTGTCACTTTATTGAGAACCAAAAAGGAGTAAAGATATTTCACTGTCCAAAAATTTATGAAGGATGTATTTACATTAAGGAAAGAGGTTCATGAACAAGTATTGTGAGTTCTAGTTGACTCTTCAAAGGTATGAGGTGTATGAACTCCATGAAAATAAAAGTGAGCTCTTAAAGTGACATAATGTATTTCAGGCATGTCTACAAGATTGAATAGTTGTATTGCATGTTCCAAAGGATGATTGAATGTTGAAAGGTTGATGATTTATCAAAGGTATAATATTGCTATATAATGCATAAGTAGGGTTGCAAGAATTTGCAGGATTTGTGTTTCCAGAAATGCATGAAGATTCTATGATCAAAATCTCACATAATAAGTAAAGGTATGATATGTAAATGCTCATTCTTTATCTACCTGGTATAGAGTTCCATGGACTTGTTTTAGACTGTAGAAGAATTTTGAATTCTTATGAGTGATTAAGTTGAAGTTACAAAAGTTGTGGTTGTTATAAGCTCTCAAAAGTGTCATGATTTATTGTGTAAAACAATGACAAGTTTTGAAATAATTTGTAGGGTTTCTGAGTGTCTAAAGAGATAAATTAGATGGTAATAATAAAATGGCTTGATAATTCATGTCTTCCATCTTAGAAAAATTCATGAAAAGTTCTAGTGTAAGGTTCAGTTGGTCATTGTGCACTAAATATGAGAAATGGCTCCTACAGGACTAGTTTTATGTTTAAGAATGTATGTCTGAGTTATTAAAGATAAAAAAGGTATAGCTACATGTGTGTTGACCCTCTTAAGGATACAATATAGCTTTTCTCATCAAGGAATAAGTGAAAGGTATCTTGGATTTTATTCAAAGTTGTCAAGATTTTAAAATGTGAGAAGTTTCTCATATGATTGAGAAGGACACACACGCATAGGTATCTCAGTGATCATATAATTTTGAAGCTCTAGAAAACTGGTGCAACAAATATGGTTCAAATTTTAAATACCTCTTGAGACATAATATCAAGTCTATGTCTTGAAATAGATAAGTGTAAGGTATGTAAAGGTTGTGCAAGAGAGTTAAACCCAAAGGTATGTTTGACTAATATTTTTTTGAGTAAGGAATGAAGACAAGTAAGAAAATCCTAATGCAGGGTGTAGAAGTTTGAAATAACTTGCTATAGGTGGTAGAGGTTTAAAACAAGTCAATGAAGTGTGTATCATCCTTGTCAAAAATTTTGTAGGTGATCAATACGCTCTTAAGCATTTCATTTAAGTTTTAAGGCTTACAAGGTCATCATGAGTGTTTGTGGAATCTTATTCAAGGTTTGTTACAATTAATGAAGGATGAAATCATGGGCCTAACTATTATAGAAACTAGTTTTTTTTGTCATCAAATGGGTAGAGTACAATCAAATTTGAGTGTTAGTGTTGTCTATGTATAAATTTGCATTAGAAGATTTTTTGACTTATTTGAAGAGTGGACAGTGATTATAGAGTTCCTATCATTGCAATAGATGATTGAATACTTTTGAAAAATGAAATCTTAGTTTTGTATGATTGCTTTAAGATAGGGGGATGTTAGTTATTCTCTTAATCAAATAAGGAAGGTGCTTTAAATTTTATAAAGACCCAAAAAGTAGAATGAATTTTGAATTGCTAATGTATCTCAGAGGTAAGTGACATGTTTATTCATAGAAGTGTTGAGCCTAGAAATGGATAAGCCCCTAAGGAGAGGATGAGAGTGCACGAAAGGAAATTTAGGAAGAAGGTGTGTGACGAAGAGATTTCAGGAAGAACTAAGTGCACATGAATAGTTTAAACAGTTGAGTGGTTATAGAGTGTAGGGTTTGAGTAAACATGGAGTGCCCGAAGGTTGGCGTGTGGACATAGAGGAGGGTTCTAAGACTTATCCGCATTATGGAATATGGTGTTTCATGAAAAACACATGAGGATGCAGGTGGGCATGATAATTGGATAAAGGTAGTACATGAAGACTTGCAGTTCAAGGAAAGAATATTCTAGGGAATAATCAAGGGATAATAATTGTTCTTAAGGAGCTGCAACTAGAAATTAATCATAGCTTTAGCAAGCTGGCATAAGCATTTGAGTATGATGGAGCATGATCCCCCTTGGCATGTGGCATGCTCATGAGTAATCTTGAGGCAGTGGGGGAGAGATACCACTCTCTTTAATAATGTGCTTGTGTCCAAAACAGAGGAGGTAGATACATAAGTGTGTATGGTGAAGGGTTTCTTGGAAATGAGAGATAATGCAGGAGGAAGAAGATGTGTGATGCAAAGAACAAGGTATTATGGGTGTATAGGAGAGAGCATGGACAGTACCCTTTGAGAAGAGCCATTTTGTAGAGCTAGGATGTTATTTCATGATGTATTCAGTCTGTTATGACCCTTTTGATGTAATATGGCTACTATAATAGTTTTGAATCAATGAATATGATGGATTGTTATGAATATCTCTGGTTATGGGTCCAAACCCTAGTGTTCTTCATTTTTCTCTTCGTTCATATCAAATTTCTTTATGATGTTGTAGTGTTTACTTTTACACTATGGTGCATCTATGCTTAGATCTAGTTTCTTTACTTCCATGCTAGAATGAATGCATGTATTTATTATTCTACAAACATTCATCCATTAATGGAAAATCATTCTTACAAGGATTACATAAAGGAAGGGCTTGATGCCCTCGCTCGCCTCAGTTGAGTGCCCAATCAAGGTTGGGTGATGTGCCAACGCACTTGGGGTTTAAAGGGAGTAGGGAAAGGTGACTACATTTTGGTTTCATTTTCAGGACCTCTTTTGAAGATGTTGTAAGAATGGTGTGTGATGACAGATTGCTTAAACTTGAATAGCATTGAGACTTGGCTTAAGAACACAGAGGATGAGTTTACATAGTGATTCAACACTAGACCTGAGTTTAATGTAAGTAAATGGGTAGAGGAGAATCTATATCATGACATTTATGAGAGGTTATTTTGTTGTTTCCTAATAGAACTGTATGAATGGTTGTTGGCATATACATCGAGGAGGATTTTGTATTATCAACCTTGTGTTTGGACCTAGGAAGATTATCATCGGCTTCATAATGTTTATTTAATCTAAACTCATGTTATTGATCATTGGTAGAGTGGTGTGTTGACTAGATATACGTTGGAGTATGTGGTTTCTATGTATTTTTTCACAGAGGTTGCTAAGTTCAAGTTCTTGCGAGAACTAAGAGGATATTTCTTACACATTATACCATTAGACATCAAGGTCTTGATCATCACTCTGAGTTTAGAAGCATTTCCTATGGCTAGCTAAATTCCCAGTAGGCATGGGGCATGGAATCTGGTGTGGTGTGAGATGGTGGATCCTATGACAGAAGTGAAGAGAGAAGAGAGACAGATCAATTATAATGAAGCGCAAGAGAGGGAATTGGAAATACAACACGAAGTTATAGGATTGATGGAGTTATGGAGGCAGACGTTGCAGGAAGGATTTGAGGTTCACATAGAGGATATGGAACTTGAGAATTCTATGCTACGCCATCTTGGAAAGAATAGGAGAAGAACCCCTTGGATTTTGATGAGAGGTCGTCACATGAAGGAAGGAGAAAAATCATAGGCACACATCTAAACCCACCATACAACCAAACCCTTGTGCTTAGTCTCTCAATTTTTGAGACAAGTATTTCTAATTTGGTTTCCATTAGTAAGCAAGTAGCATTAGGTAGATATCATTTTACATTACATCCATCGATGGTCGTGTAGACATTTTCGGTGTTTGGTGGAATCCTATCAAGAATTTCATTTGGATAAGGTGGAGGTACAAAGAGTTTGTGTGTCATGACTGGAAGTGGTTATACGTCACAGATTGTTGGCATGCAGTTTAGCACAATGGTGGGGATGTAAATTGGAACTACTTTGGGCCCTTTTCCTGCTACAGGAGGAGGGTCTGGTGGATCTAGAGGGTTAGGATCTAGTTTATCTAGTGGTTCCAGTGGTGGAGGAAACACGGGAGGGAACCAAGGTTCTTGATCTAGTGGACAAGGACCTTAACCACCTCAGCAGGTGTTTTATGAGATGTCTTTGCACTTACCTGATTAAAAAGGTTTTGAGGATGCTATAGAGCATGCAAACAAGTGTGAGTTGCTATGGCGCACTAAGGGTATCACTACCCCAGAGTGGAAGGCAAATCAGTTTACAACCACGTTGCAAGGGCACCCCCATAGATGGTGCCAGAAGTATGACCCACATCATATGGTGGTGGATTATACCGCGTTGCGTGATGTCATTTTGGTGGAATTCCACATTACTGAATTTTAGTAGAAGAGCATCAATGCGCTCAAGGAGATTCAACATGGTATGGCAGAGAGTGTGTGGGAGTATGATGTGCACTTTAATACTCTCTTGTAAAATCTATCTTATGATATCCATCCCTTGCATCATGCTCAGTGGTTTGCTAGAGGATTGATAACACCTTTTAGATGAGCTATCTCCCATAAGAATTTCACGGATCCACATGAGGCCTTAGAGACTGCTCTATGCTCTAATACTGTCGGAAGTGTTGACAATGGGGTAAGCCTGTAATGCCTCTACCATGTTGATATCTACACTTTCTTCTATAACTGAAGTTTGCAAACATTGACATGTGAACCCTATTCTGATATAGTATACTATTTTGAACTGATTGATCATAGTTTGTTGTACATGATATGAGTTATCTTCTAAATTTGTTGTAAATCACACTTGGGAAATATTTTACTAACATGTTAAATTATTTTCATGTACTCATTATATTGAGTTTTGAAGTACATTATGTGAATTCTAGGTGATAGGAAGTAAATACAATCTTAATGGGACTATGCCGGGTAAGTTACCTCAAGTTACAATATTAAAACGCGTACTCCTTAGTCTATTGCGATTACTATGAAAGGAATAGTCATCCCTTGGATCAATTTCAGTGAACTAAGGCATGTTTATGATCGATATGTTGTTACAATCATATTTTCTAAGTCTAGAATAACATTCTTTTTACTACTAAGTATCACCTTCATACTCAGGCCTCAACTGAAGTAATGCCACTGGAGCACCTATGTAGCATTCTTGTGAATGCACTCTTTTTATTAGATCTAACTTACTTTGGTATGATAATTATCTGAAGAGTAATGCTTCATGTTGAAATTTTTTTAGAACCTAAATAAGCCTATTTCTAAGGTGATAGGTTAAATAATTGTGGTAACCCAACTACTCTAGATACATTCATAATTATCCTTAACCTAAGCTAAAGTTGAATGCATTTTTGGTAAGGGGTATTAATCCCTAAACTACCTTAAAGAATTCATTGATATCCAAAACTAATATAAGGTTAATATTATATGAAAATGAGACCGAAACCCATGTGGGGACTTAGACTTAATCTAAGACTAAACCATGGTGAATAAAACCCTATGCATTTAAGAAAGGTCAGCTTGGTGCACTAACCCACGCTAAACTAAGAATTTAATTGTTGTTATTAAGGAACTTGTGCCACCTTTGGAGGAAGCCAAGATAGACTTGGCGGGCATCAAAACTCCAGTTAGCTAGTTACAATATTGTGCATGGTTTTAAAACTTTTAGTTTTTGATAGAGTTATCAAGTGGTTGGCACGGATTTGTTAGAGGACTATCAAACTATCATGGCATTTATTAATCTCAATCAAAGAGTGGAAACCACCTTGGAAACCACCAAGATGGAATGGTGGAAAGAAAATAGGGTTCAGTTTTAATTTTCAATGTGGATTGTTTGAGCTTAATGGCTTTACATGTTGATTTTATGTTTTTCAAAATGTAGTTCAATTTTGTTGCATATTCAATATTGTCATTTTATGGAAAAAATAGAGGAAGAAAATTTAATGTTTAATCTACAAATGAAGATGATAAGAATGATTATGGGGGTTTTTGAGGATTCGGTTGCGAATTTTTTGTGAGATTTTGTTACAAAATCTTGAAGGTAAAACTTAGATATCTTGGAAGAGTTTCACAGGAGCCCTACCAGACATGATAGGATCTAACTCAATTATGATATTTTGATATATTTATCAATATTATTAAAAGTAACCCTACTCATATTTTGGATTTGCATTCTAAGTTTTGGGTTTTTGTGAGTGGTTATTATCATTACTATTGTGGTTTTTTATTCTGGGATCTAATATATATATGGTTATAAATCGATTTTGTTTTCTTAACTGACTTTGTGAATGTTATGTGAGTAGATATAGTAAAAACCATTTACTACTAGTATTTTTATTTTGGTTGTGTATTCTGAATGCGTATACTACTATTGTATAAAGTGGAAGGACTAATGGGTTCAGGTTTTGACCCTACCGTCTTAGTCTGTGAATATTTTTTTGAAACTTTTTGGGGCTCAAAAGTGAGTGTTAACCCATTCTAGGTGTTCATGGTTTTTTGGATATTTTAATATCTCCACAAAGGAGATGGTATATGGCTTACTGGAATGGATTTCAAGACACCTTATTATGAGTTTGAGTAGTTATACTTGTTTAAAACCACCCTTTTAGGGTTGGTGTGAACTATGATTACATGGGTTAATGTTTTTCCCTATAACTCTTTGAATTTTTTTCTAAGTTGTTCACCGTTGTTATTTAGGGCTTTATACGAATTGGTTTTCATCATGATATCTCTTAAATGGAATTTTGAGTCATTACAACTTTATTTTGAATCGAACTCTGAATGTATATGTATCTGGGAATTATTATTTGGTTTGAACTATTATTGTTCTGATTTTTGTATTCTATTAAACAAGACCTTCAGTTTCAATTACTTGATTTATTCTTCTGGGTTTGTTGATTTTACCATTGGGTTATTCACTCAAATAGTGGAAACCAAGTCAATTCCTTAAGATTATGTCCAAATGGGTTTGTTGAATTTGTTTAAATACTTTTAAATGATTCATTGCAGGATTATCTGAGAATAAGATGGGGAAATTTTTTAACCCCGCGTACCCAAAGCCATGATCATGTTTTGTTATATCATTCTTTATCATTGAATACAACTTCTAACTTGGTCTTCTATAGGAATTGGATATAAAATTTGATCCTTAGTATCAACCGTAAATGGTTACATCTTTTTGACGTGGAGCAGATGAATTATCATGACCGTTTTGGTTGATAAATTTTTGAAGGAGATTAATATTAACTCCTTATTTTTAGTATTGGGTGACATATTTCCTTTGAATTTTTTATTAACTTCTTCTTGTATCCTTATAAAGTCGTAGAAGGTTGAATCTTTTAGTGTATCTTCACTGGGTTGTAATCGGTTCATATGGAACCACTTTGATTTGACAATAGTATCATTTATTTGGTTTTTATGATGAAAAATTAGTTGAACAACAACGAAGAAAATTGTCTTGACTGTTATGTCTAGTTTGATTTGATTGTTGTATAAATAATTGGATATTTGTTATTCTTATTTTACTCATTGGTTGTTGTAAATGATATAAAAATATTATCTGAATATATTTGCAATTTTCATGTAAGGACTTACTATGTTTGTTAATTTACATATAAATTAAGTACAAAAATGTGTTGAATTCACTATGAAAGTTGGTAAATAGAAAATAAGTAAAAGGTGTCAAATTTCAGACTTATAATCTATTGGATTATATGATTGAAATCCTAGCATACTTAAATTATTGTTTCTGATTTTTAAGGTTCAAAGAACTTAACTTAATTTGATTATTGAATATTTATTATTGTGTATAAATATTACATTCTTGATTGTATCTTAAATTGATTTCTTTTCTTATTTGGGCAATATGGCATTTTGGAACATAAATCAATTTCATTATATAACAATGTTCATTTCATGAGATTTTTAGATAGAAGCATATTTTTCCAATGTTTTAGTTCTTATCATGCTCAGTTCTCATGAGATGACACATGCTAACAATCTTGTAGATGGATTTCATGAAATGTGAAAGGAGAAAGAATTATAGAAAGTTGCATTTATTTTATTGATGAAGTTCATTTTATTAGGATGTTTAAATATATTGAAAATATCCTGAATAGAATTTGTTGGAAAAGCTATGAGGACTTAGTGCCTTAGTATTTTGCACTTGATGAGAAATGTCATCATTATTGACTGAAAAACTTATGAAATATTTATTATGTATGGAATAAAGTGAATTCTACTTTTGTTATATTGACTTATTGTATGATTGGAATAATATAATTAGTTTATCTATTTAGTATGAATATTGTAGATTCGATTGTTATTCATAATTCATAAACATTCATGACTTATTATTTATCTAAGGAATTGAGTGTTGCTTGGATAAAGAACTATATGTATAAGTCAATTAATCTATGAAATAACGGTAAAATATTATGAGTTATATTCATGAAATGTCAAACCTTATTCAAAAGTGGAAAAATTGTAATAACAAGTTATAAATAATGATGTTGAATTCTTATCAGGGTTATACCCTTTATGTTATTATGAAATTATGATTAATATATTAGTCCTTAATGAGGAAAAAGGGAAACTTTATTTTCATAATTAATAAGGACATAGTTTATGATCCTTAACTTATGTTAATAAATTATATCTATAATGTTGAATGGAGAAGTATTCTATTTAAATAGGAACCAATACATGCTAATTTGAAAGATAATAAGGTCATTCTATGATGGGGTTGAATGATAAAGAAATCATTAACTCTAACTTATCAGTTATACAACCTGATTTGTACACATTAGACGAACTTAATCAAAAAGAGACTTGATGATGTTCTTACTTACTTCTTTCAGATTTAATTCCAAGGCTTAATGAACTAATGAGATTGGAATAGTAAATTCATAAAGATGAATGCAGAATTGATCTACATACCTTCAACTTATGTGAAGGTACATTATGATCCTTTCTTAAAGGATTAATCATACAAAAAAATTTGATCCTTAGGTATGATGTATAACATTAAATTAAATCAATTAATAAGCTAAGGATATATTAATTAATGAACTTGTAAGTATGATAGATTCATTTATAGGAACTAAGTGGACTACTGCAGCATAGTCATTGCTACGCAATACCCACTTAATGACTCAGATCATTTAGTGGATACTGCGGAGTAGCCACTATGGCACAATATTTCACTTATCTCTTCTAAACGCAGCTACCATAAAGTGAAATTTCAATTCTCTATTTTATTCTAAATTATGATAGGCATATAACTAAGTGTTTTCATCATCTTATGTTGACCTAGGGTGAATAAACAAACCTGAATTGAAATAATTCGATTCGAGTATGTCTACTTATCCTTAGTCACCATAAGTAGACTGTCACACTAGTTTATGGGAGATGTCCCTATTTAGTGTGAAACATAGACTAGGAATTGGTTGACATAAGTCAAGATAGTCTAATCTAGATAACAATTTTTGAGTGGGGTGGAAGACATATTCGTGTTGACGAGTATGCCATATTCGAATAAAGGAATGGCATACATGTTTTGAAACTTTGGCCAAAGTATCACAAGTTGCTGGTTGTGTTGTCTTGATTTCACCTGGACTAAATATGTGTGATGTTAGATGGGTATCCATAATAGATACTGATATAGGCACTTTATTTGTTAACAATTGATTGAACCTTAATGGAATAAGGGAACCACAAGTATACTTAGTATACACATGAGAGATTGGTTTATTACTGAGTCATGAAATGAGAGATTAGTTTGGAACCTAGTCATTACAGCTGCATATGGTTACTGTTATGAGATGGATCAACTAAATGAATGTTTATTCTAAATTATGTGAAATTGGAAAAATGAACATTAAGTTTTATGTTGGATTTAAATATATGGGTATTTATAACAAGAAGCATAAAGTAAAGTAAACAAAAAAAAATCCCCTATCAATGAAGTCTTAAAATGAGGATGTTACAAAGCCCATTTTTAAAAGCACAAATTGTTGTCATGGTAAAGCAGCTTGAAAAATTATCTACGAATTCAACTCATAAATCACACAGTGGACTTTGGTGCACATATTGTGAAGTGGAACAACACACAAAGAATAGTTTACCTTGAAGGTCAATGTGTTTCATGTCATTAGATTGTGAAATATATCATGAGGATAATGATCCAAGTAGATTCCCTTTGTTATAGCATGTGATCTATAAGAATGTGTCTTCTTATTGTAATATTTACACATCCACTACTCACGATACGAAGGATTATCGATTAATATACCAAATTCATGATGTTATTGATATTGGTGTGCATCAAATCATCTTTAGGAACATTTATAAGGGATAAGGTTGTCAGTATGAAGGGTGGGTGGATGGAAGAGGATGAGGAAGAGGTTTTCATAGAGGATTAAGAGGTCGAAGTGGTCCCGAAGGAAGGGTGAATTCCCCCATGGGACTTGTTACAATTGTGGATCTATTGAACACTACAAGTGTGAATGTTTGGATTTGTTACAGTGCTCATGGTATCGAAAGAAGCACAAGTATGAAGAGTTACCTGAATTATATGACAACATGATCCAGAACTAGAAGAAGGAAAAAGGTGTGGGGATGGTTAGTGTGAAGATAAATGAACAACTATGGATGCCTAGCGTAGAGCTTAACCTCGAGTTAGAACCTATTTTAGTAACTACACATACTAGAGAAGTACAAAAGTAGAAGCCTCTCATTACAAGAGAAGAAGTATTACATGGGAAATATCTTGATCCATCCCATCATAAAGAGGTTTAACAAGAGACCATGGAAGTGATTAGGATCCTACAATGAGAGATTCAATGTTTGAAGGAGTAGTCGCATAAGTTAGAATAGGTGAAGAATGATGAGGTCCCTCAGGAAGACATGGATGAGGTCAGAGAAGTCTATAGGATGTTGCACTAAGCGAACATTGTTCCTCTGTTAGGAGAGTGGTCAAGAGAAAAGGTACCACACGTGGGAGATGAGTGTGAGAGGAAGGTCTTACATGCTAATTTTCCCCCTCATAGTCTTGATTATGACAAGGAAATTACGCTAAATGTGGATGTTGATGGATGACTCCTGATAAACATATTGATTGACATGGGTGGAGAGTTCAATGTCCTTACTTTGGATGGATGGATTCAAATGGGAAGGCCTCCATTGCAGCCCTCTTCAAATGTGTTGTAGATGGAAAACATGATAAAGGCTATGCCCATTAGAGTCTTGAAGGATGCTTCCATAACCATTTAAGGGTCTAATTTTACTAGGGATTTTGAAGTCTTAGCACTTGCTGAGGTAGATAACTTCCTAACATTACTTGAGTGCCCCTAGTGTTATGTGAATAATGTTGACTTGCACTTTAACAAGGGATACATTAGTTTTGATAACAAAGAGGAGCATGCCATTATTGCACTAAAAAATGGGAGGTCTGTGTCTTATGTAAAGGATTTAGGAGAAGAGTACCAAGATAGAATTGAAGTGCACACCATTAGAGACCTCGAGGCTATTCATCCATCAAGAGAAGGAGTCATTTAGTGGGAAGATTCTCATTCTATAAGTGATACAACTAGCATTGTGTGTGACAATTGGGTGTATAGGACCTATGAGTTGGTTGGAAGATAATTGAAGGAAATTGTAACTTGAGTTTACAGAGCATGCTTAGTTAGGCACTTGGAAGGAAGAAAATTACCAAGTTACTATGGGGAAGGTAACCCTGATGTCTTTCTACATGTGATTAAAAAAAATACCTAAACTAAAGGGGGGTATTAGGGTATTAATGCTAATCTAAATAGGAGGACTAAAACACTTGTAAATAAAGATGTTAAATGATAGCAAATTGATATGTTAAATTTATGTAAAGTAATTACATGATTTGATATAACAAAAATAAAACCCTAGAATACAAGAGGGAAAAAGGAAATGACTCAGATGATTGATGGTGATTGTTGCAGGTTGTCACAAATCTGGAACCAGAACTTGACAATGCAGACGAGCACTCAGAGGCCCTACAAAGGGCATATTTGGATTGTCTGAAGTGATACAGGCACCTAGGAATTTACTGGGGTGCCCCAAGGTACTCGTGTCTACAGTCTGGGTGTTCATAATAGTATGAATTCTCAAAACCCTAATTTTATATGGTCACTAAGTATCTCTTAATACTCTTTGTTTGTCACACTGGATTGACCAGATGAACTAGTTGACACCCTACACATGAAGAAGAAGGGTTTGGAATGACCTCAACCACCACATTGGTGGACTTATCATTAAGAATTGTACTACATTATGAACCTTGATGTAGTTCTGGTGAGTGTGTTTATGGCGTGCCTTAGGTTCTCTCGTGTTAGGTACACTTTTTGAAATAGCAAGCTATGGTAGTCATATAAGATGTAGATAATATAATAGAATGAATAGAATCCCTCCTCTAAGAATTTGTTTGATGCAAAATTTCCTAGCTTGAATGTATGGTGTTATGTGGATGCAAGATGGTTCAATGGATGAAGCCCTAGATGGAGTGATAGTAGTGATAGGATACAATGACCTAAGACCCTCCTTATAGTCTTATAAACTTTATATTTATAAGGCTCTCAAGTTTAATTTCACAATTAATCCTAAAAATGTTGACTAAGGAAAATATAAAGATGACCAATGGCTAGAAGTGACCCAAAAAGGAGAGAAAGAGGTTGTGCACAGACCAAGGAGCTCTGGGTGGGACTAGGGCACCTCGAGGTGCCCCAGTACAGCCTGGGGTGCCCTAATTTAGGGCTAAAAACTCAGGAAAGTTAGAAAATTGGGTGATAAATATTAGGAAATACATGAGAAAGATGAAATAGGAGATAAGAGAAAGGTGGCCAAAAGGTGGGATTAATTGGTACTTTGTACACTTGAGAACCTTTTATATAGTAGTATAAGATCGGGTTAAATATTTTCTAATGTGCAATATTTGTGTCTACAGCACGCAATGGAGATCCAGTGGACATGTCAAGTAGAAAGGAGGAATATGCTAACTTATAACTTGCATGCAATAGTAGCATGTTGGTGGGTGACTCATTGAGATAATCTTCTAGAATGACATGAAGTGAGAATCACATTCTCTATTAGGTTTCTCCGGAGAAATGCACCCTCTAAAATATGTGACTATGATGGGAAGGAATTCACCTCATTTCATGTCCAAGAATGTGAGAAATCCTAGATGGCAGGGACAAAAGCCTTTCCTCCCTCACTATGTGTGCATAAGTTCTATTCCACCTTACAGGGTTGTGCACGTGCATGGTATATCCATTAGAGCTACTTCATTAGGGGAAAGTGGAAAGAGTTGACATCATATATTATTCAAAATTTTGATGATCTAAGTCCTAAGGCATCAGTGAATGAGGCATTGCATGTAGTGAATCACCTTACTCTAGGAGATTGTGTTATGGCTAAAGACTGACTCCTAGATTTTCTAGGGGAACCTAGCTTAGAGGCATGCTTCAAGGAAGGAGAAATGGAGGAGATAAAATTTGAGTGTGCATGCCTGGAGAAATAAAAAACAAAGTTGGTGTCCCTAATAGATGATGAAGTAGAAAACTTAGATTTTGATCATATGGAAGGTATGCGTGAAGTCTTGATAAAATGTAGATGAGAAAGTGTGTGCACTTACCATGAGCCCTTGAAAATGAAGAAGGTCAACATTGGTATAGAAGTAGAGCCAAAAGAAGTTGTCATTAGAGATTACTGATGGACCAGGAAGTTTCAAAGATAATTGAGCTACTGCACAAATTCTAGGATTTGTTTCCATGTGGATACCATGAGTTAAAAGGAGTTCATCACTCATTGGGAGAAATGTAGATTAAGTTGAAGGAAGGTGTGTGCCCAATTAGGAAGAGGCCTTATAGGATGAATCTGAATTTGTGCGTAAAATTTAAAGAAGAGATTGATAAGATGATAGAATCTAGAATCATTGAAGCAATTGAAGAATTTGAATGGGTAAGTCTAATGGTAATTAGTATCAAGAAGGATGGTAGGATAAGGATATGTGTAGACTACAGATATTTGAATGTTGTATGTGTTATAGATCCTTGTACAACCCAATTTATTGAAGAGATCTTGGAAGGTGTATCAGGCAGAGAGATCAAATCTTTTATAGATGGATTCTCAGGTTATCGCCAAGTAAGGATTTCAAGGGAAAACCAAGAGAAGACTACTTTCATCACTGAATGGGGAATTTTTTATTATACGGTTATGCCCTTTGGGCTTAAGAAATGCACATTATGTATTTTCATGCATTATGGTGCAAAAATTTCAGGACTTCATCCATAAATTTATGTAAGTTTACCTGGATGATTGGACGGTGTATGGGTTAGTAAGATATGATTGTGAAAATTTAAGATTGATGTTTGAGAGGTGCAGGTAGTTAAGTATCTCTCCAAATATTAAGAAATGTGTCTTTGCTACTCCTTTTGACACATTTCTTGGTCACATTATTTACAAGGAAGGCTTATTGGTAGATCTTGCTAAAGTTACAATTATCTTGGGATTAGAGGAGCCTACCAATCAAAGCGTGGTACAAAAATTCTTAGGGTATACAGGTTACTATAAAAAATTCATCAAAGGATATGTCAGGATCTCTGTGCCATTAGAAGAGTTGTTGAAACATAAGAGTAAATTATATTTGGGTGAGGCACAACAGATGGACTTTTGACACATTAATGGAGAAACTTACTACTACACCCATTTTGTGATTTCCCTCATGGGAAAAGCCCTTTCATGTACATATTGATGCACAAGGTATGGAAATAGGTGCAATGTTAGCACATCCTATAGAAGGGATTGTTGATCACCCTTTATGTTTTGTGACCAGAAAGTTAAACCCAGCTAAGCATAATTACACCACAACAGAGTGCGAAGAATTGCCAAAGATTTATGCACTGTAAATATTTAAGACAGTAATTTTTGGCTACTTTGTTTATCTTTTACATAAATCACATGACACTCAAGTACATGGTAAATAAGCCAATTTCCAAGAAAGCATATGTTTTTGGATCTTGTTATTATATGATTTTGACTTTTCAGTCGTAGTAAAACAAGGAAAGATAAATTTAGGACCTAACCATCTATCATAGATTAATTTAGGTGAGGATGTGTAGAGAATTGATGACACAATGTCAGATACATAGTTGTTCATATTAAAATATGCACCCTTTGATTTAGAATATATTTTTATTCTCTCACGAACGAGTGTGGCACCTAAATGAATGAAGGATCTAGAGAAGAAGTGGTTATGTATATGCTTCGTGCACCCTATATGTTGGTCAACAGAGACCTATAAAAACTAGGTCGAGATGAGGTTTTACAATGGTTTGTTTTGGAACATAAATGTACCGCAATATGGAACAAGCTCACGGTGGCAATTGCAGGTGGTAAATATGGATAGAAATGTGATCACACGCAAGATCTTATTGGCAAGGTTGTTTATGGGAGACAGTTTATAAGGATTGTATATAACATTGCAAGGCCTGTGACCATTGCCAGTGCCTTGGGAAGCTAGGGAAAAGAGATGAAATTTCATTAAGATCTATTGTCTTGTGCAAAGTCATTTGAAAAATGGGAAATTGACTTTTGTAGGCCCTATTTCCCCAGCTTCATGTAGGATACGTTCACATCTATATTATCACTTGTACAAACTATCTTACGAGGTGGGTAGAAGTGGCGACCTGATGATAGGATTTCATGGTGGCTACAACATATTGGTTTTTATGGGAGAATATAATCAACATGTATGGATGCCCATTGAGTCTAATAAGTGATAGGGGTATTCATTTCTTGAATGAGGTTTTTAGAATCTTATTGGAAGATTTTATGGTGGCCCATTACAAAACTATGCCCTATCACCCTCAAGCTAATAGGACTATTGAGGACTTTAAAAATATATTGAGCCACACATTGACTAATATTTGTGATGTTGGCAGGAGAGACTAGGATGATAAAGTCCCTACAATATTATGGGCATATCAAACAACTTATAAAATATTGAACAAGGCCACACATTTTTAGTTTGGTGTTTAGTGTGGAAGCTTTTCTACCCATTGAATTTATGTTACCATCCCTACATATTACATGCACACGGGAGGATTGGATGATAAGAAAGAACTTTAAGAGTACATAGAAAAACTTATGAAGTTGGTTGAAAGGTGAGCCACATTGCTAGGTGGAGTCAGAAGATGGATAAACCTAGGTAGAAGGCATGAGCATGTTCGGCATATTAAAAACAAGAATTTTTAGGTTGGGAAGATGGCTCTTCTGTATGATTCAAAGTTTCTGCACCATCCTAAGAAACTCAAAGTGCATTGGTTGGGACCATATGTTATAACACATATACTTGATTCATGCACTTATCAATTACAAGTGCTGGATGGAACATGGTTTCCTAACTACTTCAACGGGAGTAGGTCTGAAGCCCTACTATAAATAAGCCTTCTTGGTGTTTGTAAATAAGGTAAGTGTTTACCATTTAGCTTAGGTTTCCCTTAAGTGAATTTTCCTTTATAGGTGTTTCCTTTCATCATTGTTATGTGTTGTCCTTTAGTTTTATGTGTTGTGTAATAAGAGCATTTGCACACCTGTAGTGAGTTACTATCTAAAGAGGTTTTCATGCACAAAGGACTGTGCATACTATTAGTGTGGGGTAGGAGAGTGCAAAGAATGTAGAAGTGGCACACAGTTAGAGAAATGTTTATTGGTGGCCCAGGAGAGAAAAACATAAGTGCGGGATATCTGAGAAAGAACATGTGTAACAGGGGTGATAAGGGTTAGAGATGAAATGGTGTCAAAAAATATTTATAAAAACCACCTACAGTGATGAATGCATTAGAGAAAACTGAAGGTAGGTAGAAATAGGGAAAACTAGGTTTAAGACATAGAGGAAGATGGAATTTGGTGCTAAGAGTGCACGTAAGGGTCTGTGATCAATATAGTTTTGCATGCCACAAGGTTGAGGATGCTACACATGAGTGTGTACGTAAAAGAAACAATACTAGACAAAATGTGTGGGATGAAAGCATTGGAAAAGGCTAAATTTAATGCAGAAGTATGGTACTTTGTGGCATGGATATTAATGTGGGAAAAAGAAGAAAACTATAAATAGGGAGTTGGTGGTATGTTATTTTTCACCTTGCATTTTTTTTTTGAAGAGATCTTGTGAACTAGGGCATCCTTGCGAGAAATATATGAAATTTGTGTTTTAAGTAAAGAACTTGATGGATTTATGAACCAGATTAGAATGGAGTACATGAGCATGCGTAGAAGTGGTTGTTTGAAGGATTCTTGTGAGTTTTTTACATTATCTTATGGAAGAAGGGGTTTCCAGGTTAGGGTTTGCAAAACTAGGGCACATGTTCAAAGGAAGTTATATAGAGATATTGGAATTGAAGGATCGAGTAGTAAGAAAACCAGACACAATGAAGAATTGGAAAGGACTCGATAATTAAAAATGGCACCAAGGAAGGGATCAAATGTTTTACCCAAGAAGAAGGGCAAGGGAAAGGAATGACCAGGCATCAACAAGTTTTAACAATTGATTGGTATATGGAGATGCAATACCCATATGGTGGTCAGTGGGGATACAGAGTGGGTGATCTCATGTTTTATAAATGGATATAAGTGATTATAACCATACTGTAGGTATCATGGAGAAAGCTCATGATGGCATTGCAGAGCTTGTTCACCATACAGGAGAAAGAAAAAAAGATGTCCAAATAGTGTATGATAGGTTGTTGTGAAGAGGAAATTGGAGAATGTATGGGATTTTGCAACTCCTATGAGTTGCCATTTTTTGGAAAACCTAAAAGGTTATACCATTGGTTGATGTCACGTGTACATGAAGATTACTTTTACTTTGCATGAAGGAGAATGCACATAACCACACAATTGATCTCCAAGTACACTAGGCTTCCCAAGTCTGCACATGGGATAAGTTCACTGGATGATGACTTAGATAAATTTTATCGAAACTATTTAAGGAAGGAATTTGAATACAAAACCGGTGGGCACTACTTTGAATGATTTCCAGAGATCTACGATGAGCTAGGTTTTTATGAAATATAATGCAACAGGTATGTTATGCACCAATTGAATTCAATGAGTGATGGGGTATGCATTTCTTGAATGAGGTATTAGAATCATATTGCAGAAGAGTTTATGAAGTGGACCATCTACAACAACTATGCCCTATCATTCAGGATATCATAGATGTCGACATGCTGATGGCCTTTAACAATATGTATCATAATATTCTTCACACATTTATTTTCATAAATAAATTCTTGATGGTTTGGAAGGAGAACTATGGATGACCTCATAACCCTAGAGTTCCATAGTGTTATGAGGTCAAAGGGAATGACATTAAAAAAATTGAAGAAGGCCACAGCTTTTCAGTTGGTGAAACAATGCTCCAAGTAGTCTTACATTGAATTTATGTTACCATCCCTACGTTTAAATGTAGCAGCAGGATTCAGGATGTCACTCAGAAAGCACTTGAAGAGCGCATCAAGAAGTTTCTTGATGGAAGTTGGATGATTAAGGTGAGCCATTTCTATGTGGAGTTAAATGATCGAGTTACAGGAAAAGAAATGCATGGCCAACATATTAAGGTACTCAAGAAGTTTTAGGTTGCGAAGATGACTCCTTCTGCTATGATTCAAAGATTTGGGGGAGCCAAATCCTTGGTATGAGAAACTCAACAGTGCATTGGTTGAGGAACTGGTATTATGTCAATAAGAGTACATAAATAACTTGGAGAGCGCTTTTAGTATACAAGATGTTAAACCGGATGGAACATCCTTTGGCCCGTAACTCTAAATTTCAAAGGAGTAGAGTCCCAAGAATGCCCTACTATAAATACAGCATTCTTGGGTACTTTACTCATCAGCAAAGTAGTTTGATTTATGCTTATGGTTTGCACTAAGTGACATTTTCCTTTGTAGTGGGATCATTTGATCAGATTTATGATTTATCTTTTAGTTTAGAGAGTGTTGTGCAAGTAAAGTGCATTTTCTGCCTGTGAGAGTTACCATGGGAGAAGCATTGTGTTTTCATGCATTAGAGGACCACACATAATGTTTAGTGTAGATTCAGGAGAGTGTGGAGAATGATAGGAGTGGGAGCATGGTTAGGAAATGTATTATACGGTTGGCCCAGGATAGAAAAACATAAGTGTGGGATTTCAAGTTACAGGAACACATGTAACATTTTTCAACCACAGAGGTTGAGTATGTTGCTAACAGAGGCAAGTCAAGGATATGATTTGGCAAAAACACATACAATGATGAACACGTCAGAGAAAACTAAGTTGGGATACGTAGAAGAAAGGAATATTCAGAGTTTAATACATTTAGCGAAGAACTCCACTTTGGTGCTAAGAGCATGCGTAAGCACATTCAGCTGGTAGATATATTTGGCACACCAGACAGACTTTGGAGGAGATCTGTTGTGCTGGAAGAAAGATTCATACCAGACAAAACCTGTGGATATGATGACCAAGGTAGCCACAAGGAAAAATTTGAAGTTGTGTGTCAAGTTGGTGGTAGGTGGCTTTGAGATTAATAATGGGTAAAAGTAAAAAACTATTAATCAGTGGAAACAGTTAAGTGGATGATTTTCACCTTGGAGCCTTTTTTTGAGTCTTCTAGTGAATCTAGTTGCAGTCCTTGGAGCTCAAATTGTTAAATTTGGAGACGTTCAAAGTGAGAATTCTACATGGATGTTGTGAGCCTGTTGTTGAATAGTAGTCACTATGGCCATTACATGCAACAGTGGTTATTTTAACAGGATTCCTAATGAGTTGTTTACATCGGGACTGTGTTTCCAGAAGGGAAGTTGAAAGGTTGTGACTTTATGAAACTAGGGCATGGGTTTATAACTTCTTAAGAGAGATTTTAATCCTATAAGGATTGAGGTGTTAATAAATTGAAGACATCAAGGAATAATTGGAAAGGTCTAACAAGTCTTAATGGCACCAAGGAGGTGATCAAAGAGTGATCAACTCAAGAAATTGGGTGCAATTGTGGTTTAGATGTGGTTTCGCATCTTTGGAATTTTGTAATGTGAGTTATAACAGAGATGCAATACCCAAATGGTGTTTTATTAGGGATGGATTTGATATCTCACATACTAACAATGGTTATAAGTGACGTAACCCACATTGGATGATACAACTGAGAAAGAGATGGCATTGTCTTCTTGTATCTATTTATTTAAGTTGTTAAAGAAGTATAAATATGAAAAACTAGTGTATGATGACTGCCATGGAAGAGGAATTGTTTCCACATATTTGTTCTCTAATTCATACATTTTGCAACTCTATGAGTTGCCATTTTTTAGAAAACCTAAAAGGTTATACCAGTGTTTGATGTCACATGTACATGAAGATTACTTTTACTTCGCATAGGAAGGACAATGCTCATAATGACATAGTTGATTTCTAAGTACACTGGGCTTATCTACATGGGAGAGTTCGTTGGATTATGACTTGGGTGATAAGGAGGCTGTCATTGAAACAACTAAGTCATTTGAATACAAGAAGGGTAGACACTACTTCGATATTTCCAAGATCACTAACCTAGTTATGAAAATTGTTGCGTAGTTGCTCACCAAGTTGAATGGACAAGAATGGTGGATGCAAGTGAAAAAGATATGGTTGAACATTTGCAGAAAAATTTCAGAAGGGACCATCTACAACATCTCAGCCTTCATTGCAAAGGATATCATAGATGTCACATGTGATGCGAAGATAAAATCATGTATGGTAATATTCTTATTACCATTGTATTTTCATACAATTGGAGTCCCTAATGGGCTGAAATACTACATTTGGGAGTACCCTAGATGAGAAAACCCCTCCCCAAGCTAAGACTTTCGAGGCATATACTTGTCAAACAATGACATATTCTTACAAGGTGCATTTGGATAATTGGTACAAGTAGATACAAGATGCATTTGGAGTAGAGTGGACAATTCCATAACAACTACCAACCTTGGTGAAGAATGAGGTTGAATTTGCACTATACCAATAGTTCTACATTGGCAGGTTCACGTTGACAGATGACACCAAGAGCCATGGTGTAAACTACCTTTTTCCTTAATAGCACAATATTTTCAAAGCGCAGTCAACAGGTTTAAGGAGGATAAGAAACTTATATTTTATCTAATTGAGGTAGATCAGGAGCATCACGCACTGGGCAACAATTGGTGTATCCTAAGAAGCGGGCATATGTGGAGAAGTATGTCTCTCATGACATATATATGCTAAGGCCTGTAACATTACCACTTGTAGGAAAAATAGTGACGAGGGTGTATATACAGCTAAGGTATAAGTTTGAAAAGGGTACATACATTGAGGATGATGTCTCCATCCTTGAGGACCCTGCCAGAAGGAATAAATGGGTGAAAAGAGATAGGGAGGAAACTCATCAACAAGTATGGCACCGAGCATACATGTGGTTCAAACCACAGGGTAAGGTGTGGGCACGAGCACTTAGACTCAGAGGAAGAAGTATCCCATGAAGGAGAAGTCCCTAGTGATAGAGTAATATCCAATGAAAAAGAAGAAGAAGGTAGCACAGAGTTAAGACACTAAGAGGACGGAGAGCATGAAGGGTAGTGAGATTAAGGACGAGGAGCACAAGGAAGAAAGGAACCTACCTATATACAATGTGCATGTATATGATGATGAGAGGGATGAATCATTAGAGGGTGCTCATGAGGGAGAAATAAGTGAAGAATAAGTGGGGATCAAGGCACATGAGACCCTACACCTATCCAATGAACAATTAGAGGACATAGTGGAGGAGGTGGTGGGCATCATCAAAGACTTGGTAGAGCACGAGGTGGAACTTAGTGTGGGATAAGTGGAAAAGGAGAAGTATGGAAGCATGGGTGGAGAAACAAGTGTAACAGTTGGTTTCCTCACATGAGCATGCACAAGTGTTAAGGGTGCAAAAACAACATCTAAAAAACATGTAATGACTTATGATGATGATCCAAACAAGGTCCTATGCACGTGTTTCACGAGCATGATTCCTTCAGACCAACTTTTCTATTGGTCATCATTTGAAAAAGATAGTGTGCACTCACACACCAGGAAGATGTTGTCATGGAATTTCGATTCCCATGTTGATGAACTAGAATTTGAAGTCAATGCAGGTGCATTTCTAGATACACCAAACTCTGAGGAGGTAAATCCCATTGTGGATTCATAATAGCTAACTAATGAGCAAATGTACAATGCATTGAACAAGGTGTCGGTGGAATTTGAAGCACGATTATTCAAGAGGAATAACAGAATCAAATCATTAGAGAAGGAGTTGGAGGATAAGAACAAGGAAATCATAGAGAGAGACAAGGAGATAAAGGGGAAGGAGTCGATAACTGCACAACTGAGGGCTGAGTTGAGAGAAGAAAAGGGGAAGGCACATGAAGCCTACAAGAAAGTAGAAAATATATTAAACTCCATTATTTTGAAGTTACCGGATTTATCCCCCCTGAACAGAAGTATGAGTCAGTCTTCCACTTCCTTGAGGATTTGATGCGTTTAATCACGATGGAGAAGTAACCACTTACACTAGAGTCAGCGGAGGAAGTTATGGTGCGACAGAGAGTAGGATAGATCAAAAATCAAGGAGACCATAACTTAGTACTATGAGATCCTTGATTTGGTGAAGACCGCAGAGCACATGGCCGAAGTTGTATATGACAACTGTGAAGATAGAGACAGAGTGGAAAGTGTGTTGGTTGCTACACACGAGGTAGACCTGAAGGAGTTCCAGGATAAGAATAAAGGCAATAGGGTGGAACGTGAAAAAATATTGGCAGAGGTTGAAAAGAAATATGGGGAAATTTAAGTTTTAACTCGATTAAGAATAAGGTAAAGGAAGTGTATCCCCATGTTACACATAAGATGGACGCATTGAACGACCTTAGCAAGAAAATGGAGAATATTATTAATACACTTAAGGCTAAGGGTGAAGAGTTGAAATTTGATGAGTTCAACGTGCATATAGGGGATTTATTTAAACAAGCATATAAGGAGATGGATGCTTGGAATGAGATTGAAGCATCCTTGAATAATAATTTCCCAATCCTTGTACGTCAGTAACAAAATTATTTTGTTCTTTGGCGTAAGCTAGATATAGTTTATTCTTTCCTTTAATTATTTATTCTTTGTTTGAGATCAAATTGTTTTTGAGGATAGAAAACATGTTTAGTGTGGGGTAATGTTGAGCCCAGAAATGGACTAAGTCCCTGAGTATTGATGAGCACATGTGGAAGGCAATTTAGGAAGAAGGCATGTGAAAAGAGCATGCAAGGAAGAACTAAGTGCACGCAAACAGTTTGAATAGTTTAGTAGTTCTAGACTGAAGGGATTGAGTAAACATGGAGCATGTGAAGCTTTGTGCATAGACACAGAAAAGGGTTTTGATACTTAGCCACATTGTGGAATATGGTATTTCATGGAAAGCACATAAGGATGCGGGTAGGCATGATAAGTGGATAAGGTTAGTACATGAAGACTTGCGGCCCAAGGAAAGAATATTCTAGGGAATAATCAAGGGTTAATCATTGTGCTTAAGGAGTTTTAAAGTGGAAATTAATCATACCTTCAGCAATTTGGCATAAACATTCAAGAATTATGGATCATGATCCCCCTTGGCATGTGGCCTTCTCATGAGTAATCTTGAGGCAGCGGACGAGAGATCCCACTCTATTTAAGAATGTGTTTGGGTCAAAAATAGAGGAGGTAGAGATGTAGGTGCATATTAGAGGTGTATGGTGAAGGGTTGTTTGGAAATGAGAGATAATGCGGGAGGAAGAAGATGTTTGATTCAAAGAATGAGGTATTCTAGGTGCATAGGAGAGAGCATGGATAGGACCCTTTGAGTAGAGCCCTTTTGTAGAGTGAGGATGTTATTTCATGATGTATTCATTTTGTTATGGCCCTTTTGATGTAATCTAGCTACAATAATAGTTTTGAATCAATGAAAATCTCTAGTTATGAGTCTAAACCCTAGTGTTCTTCATATTTCTCTTAGTTTAGATATGATTTCTTTGTGATGTTGTAGTGTTTAATTTTACATTATGGTGCATATGTGTTTAGATTTGGTTTCTTTACTTCTATGTTATAATTAATACATGTATTTATTCTTTTGCAAACATTTCTCCATTAATTTCGAAGCATTCTTACAAGGCTCACATAAAGGAGGGGCTTGGCACCCACGTGTGCCTCGGGTGATCACCTAGTCAAGGCGAGGTTATGTGCTAGCACACTTGGGGTTTAAATGGATTATGGAAAGGTGACTACAAAAAGTGTAAGAGCAAGCTAAAAATGTCGTAAACACTAAAATATCAGTTCAGGGAAGTGGTAAAATGATTTTGTCATCCTCATGACTGAAGCCTAAGTCATGTTTCTCAGCTAGAGTTGGGTGTTATGATCCCAAGGGGAGCCATAAGGAGGTGACTTATGTTTCTTTTGAGCTCTTAGAGATATATTAATTTAGTAATTCTTACAATGAAGTTGGTGTTTAGGGAGAATTAGTCCTAAAATCAGTCATGTTAGATTTGGAGGCAAAATTGTGCTTTTGGGTTTAATCTATACATAAAAGAGTGTTAGTTGAAAAATATGAAAACAAAGTGAAGGAGTATCAGCTCAGGGGGAGCTTTATGAGTGTTCTTATCAATTCCATGGATCATCATTTGGAGTTGTTGGAGTCAAATAGAAGTAAGTACAAACCCAGGCAGGAGCTATTTGGTCAAGTAAGTGATTTTTTGTATTTTCTTCATTGTTTTTTAGTCATGTGTTGTCATTTTCCATCTCTATTCATAATAGTATCCTTTTTCATAGATGGAAAATGGGGAGAGAAGCATCAAAAACATGGAAAATAGGTCATGTAGGTGTTGGTCATGTTGGTTGTCATCAATGACTAAGGGGAACATTTTTGACCATTTTGTGTTTGTTTTGTCATTGATGTAAACTATATTAATTGAAAAGGGTTTCATGGTGTTGCATGAGTCTCAATGAGGTGTTAATCAGATTTCAAACATGAAGGTTGATTAGTAGTGTCCATGTTTGGTGAGTCTTAGGATATCTTGGTGTTTGTTTAAGTAGGTCTAGCCATGGTATGAGATCTCTTGAGCTTGTTGGAGTGTTTCATGAGTTAAAACATGGTTGGTATGATGTTTCATGGGTGTCTATGATTATGCATGAGGTCATCATGGTCAATTCATGGGTTTTCAGTGTTGAGTCAGGTCATTTTAGGCCTATTCCTAGCCCTAGATCATGCATAATGAGATGGAGGTGTGAGATTTGGACCAAATTAGTCATGGTGGAGCATTGCTACAGCATGGTGGTAATGTACCTGAGGTTTATGGTGAGTTTTAGGTCAGTAATTAGTTGTTTGATGCATTTATGAGGTCCTTAGGAAGCAAGAAGGTGAGAACATGTAGTTTAGCACATGTAATTCTTAATAACTAGACATTTTCATGTAGACTTTAAAATATTAGTTAGTTTGAGAAGCTTTAGGATGTTTTCATGATTCTTCATGACAAGTTTTAGGTTAATGTGCTAAATATTTTTGAAGATATACAATTTTTGGTAAAACCAGGTAAGTTTTAATCTGTTTTAGAGAAAAAGTTTACCTTCTGATGTTTTTTGTGAACTTTATGATTTGCATGGAAACCTGATATTTTTTTCATAGATTATAAGGTCAGTTATGAAGGTTTCACAAAAATAATGAGGTGATTTTACTGTCACATTTTTATAAATGATTGTTAAGAAGGTAAGTTGGTTTGAAACCCTAGTTAAACCCTAACTAAGAGCAGCTTGGAGAAAATTTGGTATACACATATTTTTTTATTTTTATGCAAAAGTTATGATTTTATGTTGTAGAATACTCTTCCATATTTCTATAAAGGTAAGATAGTGCTTATGATAGTATGTGGGCCCCACTTGAAAATTTTATTTCTGAAGATCTCCAATTTAAGGGGAAATTTTCCAAAGAAGGTAATGAATAAATTGTATTTTATGGTATCCCTAGATTTTCTATATATTTTCATAATAATTTCAAATCATGGTTGATCTTAAAAAGTGTAAAGTGTGCCCTATTTACGAGGACCAGTTTTTGGGTCAGTGTAAAGCAATCTATAGTAAAATTGACATTGCAGAAGATACATAAGGAGTTAGGAGCTGATTCAAGTTGTGTTGTGAAGATGGTTAAGATATATTTTCATATTTATATAAAAATTTATTATTAGATAAGGTATAAAAGAGTTATAGGTTGTTCTTTGAGTGTCAATATTGAAGGATGTTTGTTCTAGTCAGGTGCTAAGGGGCTAAATGAGGTAAAGTGGTGATTCTAAGTGGTTAATTATTGGTGAAAGTTTTTGAGTTATTATAAATAATTTATAATTTTGTTTCATGATTTTCTTAAGCTCGTGAGTATTTTTTCGTGGTGATGGAGAAATTTGGGCTAATGGTCAATTCTTGAGTCCAAGAAGGCATAAGAAGCAGTTTGTCGAGATTGACTTGGTTGGAGGCCTTCCACCTTGATTTGGAAGGAGTTCAATATTTTATGGACAGGTGATTTAAATATATTTTTGGTGGTATATGTTTTATGTCTTGGATAGTTAATTTTATGGCTCTTTTAATTTTATTTGTGAAGAAGAAGGTAACTACATTTTTTAGGACAAGTTTTCTCAGGTTGAAAGAATGAGTTGGTTAAGGCATGAAATAGATTGTTTCATACTTACTATCACATGGAGTGTAAATAGGGATGGATTTTTTTCCTATTGAAATCATTTATAGGTTTTGAAAGTGACAGTAAGGGTGAAAACTAGTTGAGTTTGTAAAAATGGTTTCTGGGAAGCATGTTTTGATGAAGAGGAAAGTTGTTGTAGTTTGAGAATGTGGTTGTTTAATGAGTTATAACTTGTATATAATTAATTTACATGTCCTAATAATTACATAGAGTGGCCACATGTCATATTTGAGCTCATCTTGAGGGGTTTAGAGGCCCAAAGGTAAAATCAGGGTGCTGGAAATAGTTGTTTTGAGAAGGATATGAGCTAGTGGGCCCATTTAATGAAATATTTGATATGTAAAATAAAACTTGTGACCATGTATGATTTTTATATGTTATATTACTCATTTATGGTGAAATTTAGAGCTTGAATAATCATGGTTTTGGTATGAGTGGATTTTTCTCATCCTAGTGATGGGGTTTTGAGGTGTTTTGGTGCAAGATGAGTGGTTTTGGGTATGGCCGACCAATATGGGTCATATGTGACTATTTTAATGAAGTTAATTTAATTTATTATGATTTATTTGTCAAATTAGTCATGAAATACCAACATGCCTTGGGTTATAAGGAAGAGAAGGCTATAAAGCTAGTGTTTTGAGTCCATTTTTGGGCTAATGCTCTTGGAGAAAGTGTGGCCCTAGTGTGAGTAAATGGCTGGTATGATTTTAGATAATAAGAAGTTTTTTTCAAGTTGAGGAATACTAGAGAGTAATTATGCTAGAGTTTAGATCCAAGATAATTTGAGAAGGAAGAAGATGGAGTGATTTGAAGACATGAGGATTTGAGCAAGGGTTTGTGAGTTAAATTAGAGATCTTCATTAGTTGTGGCATAAAAATATATATATCATCATCATCAAGTGGTTGAGTTGGTGCATAGTCATACTAGGGGGTTGTAGCCTCCTTGTGGAGTGGTTTCTTCACTAAATTAGGGGTTGATGATCTACTAAACTAGAGGTTGGTGCTCATTTTGAAGTTGATGCTTCACTAAATTACTTTGTTGTGAGTAATATCAAAAAAGTTTCAGTTGATTTTCTTCCCCCCATTTTAATACTTTAGAACAAGGAATTTTTTTTTTTTTTACACGATTAATGTTCTCTATTCTAAATACATAATTTAGAACACACATATCATAACAATCATTCTTATAATAGATAACCATATGCAGCTGTAATGACTCGGTGTACCACCGATCTATTCATTCCATGACTCGGTGAACTACTGATCTATTCATGTGTAACTTTGAGCTTGAAGTTTTCTACTGAACACTTCATGTTCATGGTTCTCTTACCCTATTCCAGGTTCTGAGTGCTCTACCCAAGGAACCTATCTGAATAATTGTTACCACTATTCATCGGCATCACGATCCTTAGACTAGGTGACATAGGACAACGCAATCAGTAGCTTGCGATACTTTGGCCAAAGATTTATAACATACTGTTCGTATTACTTATTCCTTGACAACATACTCATCAATCTGGAATACATCCTTCACCCCACTCCAATGTTATATAGAACGTCTTATACTGAACCTCTGTCAGTCCCCTTGTCCCAAGTTTTCACTTTGGATTGGATTAACATCATAGTTCATGTTATAAAGATGCTCTTAAAGACTAGGGGTAAGTTGACATACTGGGTCAACTGAAGTTAACCCCGTGTGTCAAGGTACCCTGAGTCTCAAAGGGCTGCCTCATAACCTGACTATGGTCCTAACCAACCCTGGAGAGAAATCTTGATCAAGTCTCAGGTGTGTAAATCTTAACGATCAATGCAGAAGGGTGTTGCCACATGTCATCTGCATTGTTGTATCCTCGAGAAGATCCTAATCTTCTCGAAGGTACAACCTTGCAGTTGACGTGTGTCAACATCCTACGGAATAGCCTTGAAAAGATGTACATACCTCCAAGAATTTACTTACGTTAAGTTATATTTGGGTTACAGGTCCACATAATTAGGTAGCCTTCCCTAACCCTGAGTCCAACACTCTTTAAGTTACCTTTTTTGTAATTAGGGTTAGTTTTACAAAAGGGTTTTAATTAGTTTAAGATTGATTCTTGGTTGTCGGTTGGTACCTAGCAACCCCTTATCCAACAAAATAGGGAAATAACCATCTAAGTTTCTTCATTTAGAAAATGACTAAACCAACAAAGGAAATGTAACAACCTTATAGGCTGAAACATATTAGACTTAGTACCGTTAAGTCTTAATGATTTATAACCATATATAACTTTTATAATTAATGTATTACGAGAGGGTAAAATTCTCTTCCTATTCTAGTTACATTTTAGGGCATAGTTCACTCTCAACGTTCCCTAAAAATGCAGTGATCTTATTTACAATTTTTAATCACAATCATAAGTTATAAAGAATCACTAATCAAAAATGTAGTATTCAGCCATATAATTAGCTATGGCTTTCTTAAGAATTCATGAAGATTCCATTGTAAAGAATAATATGAATGCACACTCATTGATATAGATAATAAGAAGATAATCCTAAACAAGTAAGTTACACAACCACATAGGTAATATCTCACTATTTCATTCATTCATTCATTTCCAAACCTATACAATTACAACTTATGCACTTCGGCATACTTTAAGACAATAGCCTTCAACAAAAGAGGTAAATTTATTCCATAATATAGTTTGGAAATCAAATCAGAATTCTTTGTAAAACCAACTTAGAACAGTCAATGCATCATATCAAATTTTGTCTGCCTTTACCACTTACGATGACCATATGTAAAAATTGCTAGCACGGGTCAGTTCAATGAACTGAGCATGATAAGCACTAATCCTTAAAACAATTGCATTCCACTAATTGTTTCCATTAAACAATCCTGTTATAATGACATCAATTTACTTCATACCTTCTATTTAAAGTGAAGCCAGTATAAGAGTCCTAGTGCATTGTTAAAAACAAAATGGACAGAAGGAATAACCTATTCTTCCTGTCCTAAATTTAAAGTATAATTGAATCCAACAATTACTTCACAATCCCAAATCATGATACACTCTGGGTTTTCTTTCTACCAATTACAATACGACTTTATACCATAACTCAAGTTACAGGCATAATTTCAACTTAATCTATTTCAGATGATTCATCTTATACAAGAAAATAAGAAGGGACAATCTGTATCTTAAGTACCTAACCATCCGAAAAATTGAGAACAAGTGTAAATCATGTTTTAATCAACTCTTGTTTAAAAACTAAACCATTTTAAGGTATACATCCAACAGGTTCATATACAAGCAATTTGAGAAAAAGAATGGATTACTGCCACTTGCAAGTCCACCTAACAAACTTTCCTTAACCTTATTATACTAATTTTCAATCAATGATAAGTATGCAAAACATTAACTACAGGATTCCCTTTTTGCAAGAAGATAACAAACTGAGTTCTAAAACAAGATCTTAACACAACTATAAACAAAAGGAGTCTTCCAAGTTAAGATCTCATCACTTACTATTTCTTTCCACTTAGTTTTAACAGTCCTGTCATCCCATAACCATACTGTTGAGTTCCTTATAGAATTCTAAAGAAGAGCACACTATCATTCCAAAAGAGAGTATAAACACTTTCATATTTTTGAAACCCTTTTACAATTTTCCTTTTCAACTCAGAGGAAGAAAATAGAGAAAATCAAAACACTATTGTAATCGAGTTCAGAACTACATTAACTTCCAAGAAGTAATATACATTCTCTAGTCCAATCATGGAAGGAGAAGATGAGTAATTCAAACACTTAAGTTCAACCAATAGCTCAGGTTAGGTAGAGCCACCTTAAGAGTTTTCCAATAGATCCTTACAGGTTCTACAACTATACATTCAACAAAAGCCAATAACATTTTTTTTTAACTTAAAACGTTATAAACGATCAAAACTTAGACTATAATCCTAATCTAATAAAATAGTCTACATTTCATCCACTACTCAAACCATTTGAGTTTAAGGTCAAGTTAGGGTAACTTCCCATTACCCTCATTTGCCAATTGATCAAAAACTGAATCATTCTAACCGTTGCACTGTTTAGTTGCTATTTTATTTCAAGACACTAAACCAAAAATGCACGTATAGTATTAATAATCGAATTATAAATACAGATTCAACAATACCCAAAAGCCACACTATTCATACCATAGTAGTGAATAATGCATTATCAGTCAGAAATAAATAGATCTTTCAGTTGCATTTAAAACATTTCAACCCTAATTCCAACTTCAAAGGGCATGTAATAGCTGAACATTGATAAAACTTGTCGACATTGAAGTCATTTCTAAAAAGATTTTCCAACATCGTGTAACGCGGCCAAAGAAATAGATTTCACAATCATCTCAAGGTAACATTAAACACAGTCTTATCTTAACCAAAACATTAAACATAATTTCCCATTAATGCTTTTCCAAGATTAACCACAAATTTGCCAGGGAAACAAAACTCATCCAAGTACATTTCCTCCTGTGCATAACCGTGTTCCTAATACTCATGATTAATCACAAAAACAACAGTTAAACCATATACTGCCTTACTCACAGTACCTGCAAACATAAGAACATTCAAACCCTTTGAAATAAGAGGTACAGGCTTAAACCTCATACAACGTTTCCAAATCACGCAACTAAAAAAGTCAAGTTTCACAGAGTATACCAACAATCCATCCACAAAATCAATTACCTATTTCCTTGAACATGGACCTGTTACAGTCAGAGTTCTTACAGCAAAGCAAACAATATGTTGTTCCAATCCTAACCAAAACAGTAAGGAATTACCATGGTGTTTAAAACTTGCAATCATTTAAAATGTTTCTTTCTATGGAGCCAATTTCTAATCTAATAAATCAGTCAGATAAGAGCTTACAGCACTTCCAAATGGATAGCCAAACTCCAAGTTTAATCCATAGCAAGGGAATAAAGAATAATGAAGCAGGTTTCATTCAGGACCCAAAATTCCATGTTCAACCCAGAACCCCAAATTTACATAAAACCCATAATCATTGTTACCAGCCAAGCCAAAAATGCACATATATCATCAGAACAGAGTTGTTCTAATGAAAACATTTAAAGGAAAGCAAGATTTTAACAGTTAGGGCCTATCATGCCTGATAGTGTCACTAAAAAGTTGAAGAAGACCTCTGGATGTGCTCGCCCCTTCTCTTCTTCTTCCACGAAAGATTAAACAACAAAATATTGCTACCTCCATGCCTTATATATTCCCCACGACACAGAAGTAAATTTGAAACTTTCAAAATTGCCATGCAACGAAGAGTAAACTGCTAGTTCGAAAAACTAGTGCTCATGCAGAGTGAAAAATGGAATGCATGAAAAACAAAACAACCAAGCAAAATTCCATTTGCATGCCTTCCAAAGAAATTTTAGCTCGAGAACCTATGCAAATTAATTGCATTAAATTTCTTTCTCCCACCCATTTTCCATTGCCACTGACCGCCAAAGTTGGCGAACTCCAAATTAAAATAAACAAAAGTTTCCATTTTTAGAGATGCTACCACGTAAGACCCCTCTTACCAAATTAACCTCCGCTAACCCTGGCAGCACTCCCTGTCCTTCATCCTTATCCTTTCCTTAAATGCCATAGAAACCACCACCCAAAACTTGTGACCCTCCTTAGGTTCCTTTTCATAGCATTAGTTTAGGATAGGTTAGTGACTTAGGTTAGATCATAGGTAGACTTAGTCTTAATGCCATAGGATATAACATTAGTCACCCACCTTAGTATTAGGTTTAGATAACCCTTAGGAATATCAAGCACATAGTTTAGGACTAGGTTAGATTAACTAACCTTGCAACAATAGGTTATAGCTTAGGTTAAAAACTAATAACCTTACTGATTCTAGTTTAGGTCCACTAGATAGGATTAATCAGTATACAGAATTCAAACAGAATAAAACATTCCCAGATCAGATTCAGATTTTGCATCAAGTAAATTAGCTTTAGATGGAAAACTTACACATCTTACCTGGCTTAAGGTCTAGGTCCTTTCTGATGCTAAGATGACTGAAACTAGATTCTGATTGCAATGATCTGCCAGGATTAACCTCCGGAATCCAACAAAACTTTCCTCTATGGACATATTTTATATGAAGGAGGTTTAAAAGAACTTGTACATTCTAAGTTCAGTCAGACTTAATAATTCACAAAATTTCAATACATAATTGTTCATCCCCGAATATAATTAAAACATTCCTTGGATCAATGCAACTGATCCAAGGATGAGTCATAGAGGTAGATAAATCCACAATCTTCCAGAAATCAGATTGCACTCATATGCGAGGGATGAAAGAAAAAGAGTCCAAGCATATTCTGGTTCAATCAAAGATCTTAAGAGTAGAAAAGACATAACCAAATCAAGCATGACTTCCCGAAACCAAAAGAACATATCCTCATATGGGAAAATCACATATCAACACTTGAATGCAAAGGAGAAAGTAACAACAGTTCAGGGTGTTACATGCTTCCCTCCTAAAAGAATCATCATCCCGATGATTACAACCTTTTATTTATCTTATGTTCAGTCAATTCTTTCACTTACTTATCAAATCAACTATTTCAAACTTAAATAGTTCTAGAAATCAGTATTGTGTTACCATTTATTCAACCTGAATAAATGTTTGCCCCAAAACTGGCTTACTTAAAGTCATGTAAAAGATAAATTCACAATTTTTTTTATCAGTCAACAGATTCAGTTCTGTTAAAAAAGAAAGGGAAAAGTAGTTTTCATATCTTCCAGATTTTCCCAAGTTGCACTTTCTTCGTTAAACTGGTCCCACTGGACCTTACATTGTTGTATTTCACGATTTCTCAAATGCAACCGGTGAGTTTCCAGCACTCGAGTGGGTTTAACCATGATTATTCCTGGGTCTTGGACCTGCAAGGAATTCCAATTTAACACATGTGACAAATCTGAAACATATTTCTTAAGCAAAGAAATATGGAAAACATCATGCATTTGTGACAAAGTAGGTGGTAATGCTAATCGGTAAGCTACGGGATTGATTACTTCAACAATTTCAAAAGGTCCCACAAAACGAGGTGATAACTTGGTAGCCTTGCCAAAAGTTATAGAACTCTTTCTTGGTTTAACACGAAGAAAAACCTTTTCACCAAGTTCAAATTTCCAGTCAATTCACTTTAAATTAGCATAACTCTTCTACCTATCTACTGCTTCCTTCAATCGTTCACGAATCATTTTAAATTGTTGTTCCATTTCCGTAAGGATTTCAGGCCCAATCACCTCTCTATCCTCAATGCTATCCCAACTAACAGGGGTTCTACATTTTCTTCCATAAAGTGCCTCAAAAGGTGCCATCTTAAGAGAAGAGTGATATGTATTGTTGTATGCAAATTCAACTAATGGGAGATACTCTTCCCATTTATACTGTTGATCCATGTAATACATCCGTAACATATCTTCTAACACTTGATTTACTCTCTCAGTCTGTCCATCCGTTTCCGGATGATACGCAGAACTGAAGTTCAGTTTAGTTCCAAGAGCTGCATTAAGCGTTTGCCAAAATCTTGACGTCATTCTAGGATCCCTATCTGATATTATCAATTCAGGTACTCCATGTAATCTGAAAATTTCATGTACAAATATTTTAGCTAACACAGGAGAATCATCCTTTAGATTTCCAGCAATAAAATGAGCTACCTTGTTAGTTTATCAACAACTACCAAAATAACATCATGTTTATTTCTTGACATAGGCAGCCCTTGTACAAAATCCATACTTATTACTTTCCATTTGTACTGCGGTACGCTATGGGGATATAATAAACCAGCTAGGTGCATATGTTCTACCTTCACCCACTAACATTCAAGACAATGAGTCACAAAATTAACAACATCCTTTTTCATTCCTTTCCAGAAATATTGTTGTTTTAGATCGGCAAGCATTTTAGTAATACCCGGGTGTCCAGAAAAGGGTGAATTATGAAATTCAGCTAACAATTTCTTTCTCAAATCATTAAGCAAAGGTATGTATACTCTGTTTTCATAACGTAAGATTCCTTCATTATCAAAATGAAAACCTTTATACCTTTCATCTTTTGGATCTGCAGCAAGCATTGTTTTTACTTGCTAAAAGTATAAATCAGATTCCAATGCACTTTTCACTTCATCTTTAAACTAATTTTTTAGTGTTATAAGAGTAGAAATGTGCTTCCTACGACTTAGAGCATCTGCTACTCTATTCTCTTTTCCTTTGATGTAACTTATATCAAAATCATATTGAGACAAAAACTCTAACCACCTTCACTGTCTTGCATTCAGATTAGGCTGAGTGAAAATATATTTCAGCCCAAGATGATCAGTTTTCAACTCAAAAGGTTTACCAAGTAAATAATGCCTCCAAACTTGAAGTGCATGTACTATGGCAGCAAGCTCTAAATCATGTGGAGCATAATTCAACTCATGTAACTTAAGTTTTCTACTTTCATACGCTATGACATGATCATTTTTTAACAGAACACCTCCAAGGCCCTCCCCGGATGCATCCGTTACAACAATAAAGTCTCCATTAGGATCAGGTATAGCTAAAATAGGTGCTGAAGTCAACTGCATTTTTAAAATTTTAAAATTAGATTCACACTTATCATCCCAATCAAATTTCTTATCCTTTTTCTGCAATGAAGTTATCAGTGCAGCCACTTTAGAAAAATCTTTAACAAATTTTCTATAATAACCAGCAAGGCCCATGAAGCTTCTTACTTCATGTACATTCTTTGGTGCAGGCCACTCGGTTATTGCCACTATTTTAGAAGGATCTACAGAAATTCCTTCTTTGCTTATAACATGACCCAAATAATGAACTTCGATATCAAAGAAAGAACATTTGGATAACTTACCGTATAATCTTCTTTTACTCAGAATTTCCAAGACTACTTTCAAATGCTCATTATGCTCCTCGACACTTTTAGAATATATGAGAATGTCATCCAAGAATACAAGCACAAACTTGTCCAAATATTCTTGAAATATATTATTCATTAAGTTCATAAAATTTGCAGGTGCATTAGTTAATCCAAAGGGTAAAACTGTGAATTCATAATGTCCATACCTTGTCTGGAAAGTTGTTTTATGAATATCTTCATCTTTAATTCTTAATTGATGATACCCAGATCGAAGATCTATCTTGGAATATACCGATGCCCCATGCATCTGATCAAACAAATCATCGATTCTAGGAAGTGGATATCTATTTTTGACTGTTGCTTTGTTTAACATCTGATAATCGATACACAATCTAAGTGTTCCATCTTTCTTTTTCACAAATATCACTGGTGCTCCCCAAGGTGAAACACTTGGTCTAATCAAACCTTTAGACAAAAGTTCTTGCAACTGAGCCTTAAGCTCAACTAACTCTATGGTAGTCATTCGATAAGGTGCTTTAGAAATAGGCTCCGTCCCTGGTTTGATTTCAATGGTGAAGTCAAATTCCCTTTTGGGTGGTAAACCCGGTAATTCTTCTGGAAATACATCTCTGAAATTCTGTAACAATGGATATCGTTTCATGAAATTGTTGTCTTCTTTTGCAGATTCAGATATTTTTACCGCATACAAGGTACAACCTTTATTTTTGGCCTTTTTACGTTACATAGCTGACAATTTCCTAACTGAAATTTCTCGTTTTACACCTTGAATCTCTGTTGTTTTCTGTAGATCATCTAAACATCTTATATGTTTTTCAAAGTAGTCCACTTTTTCTTTATGCTCAGCTAACCAATTAACGCCAATGAAAAGTCATAGGATCCCAAAGGTGCAACATAGAGAACAACTTCAGTGGAAAAGTTAGGTAAGTCAAGGACTGCCCCAAAAAGACACATACTAACTATATGAACTGGATTATTACCATAATGTATAGTCCATGATTTATCCATTTTTCTAGCTTTTCTTTTAAGTTTCGAACCGAGTTTACTAGAAATAAAACATTCACTAGCTCCTGTATCAAAAAGAACAGTTATAGATATGCCAAATAACTTACCAGGAACTTCTATAGGTGTCACTTGCTTTTCAGCTTGTTTGTCTGCTACTGCAGCATGTATTTTATGCTGCTGATTACAATCATCCTTCTTCAAAGGACATTGGTTTGTGTAATGATCTTTTCCATCATTATAGCAGCCTCCTGCAGGTCCCTCTTTAGGCTCAGAATTATTTCCAGCCTTAAAATTGTCACGTTGGCCTCCATAGGACTTCTGCCCATTATTATAATTCTTGGAAAAATTATTCCTTGTATTTCCAGCAGGCTTGTTCGCTGTCATTTTCTTATTATTATCCACTGAAAACTTATTTTTGTTGCCAAAATTTTTCCATGGCCCCTTCGTGGGTGCAAGAGAAACTAAAGAAGAGTTTGGAATCTTCTTCCACACTTCCTCTTTATGAGCAGAAATAGCCTTTAATTTTTGTTTCTACCTTATGGCTTTTTCAACAACCCCTTCCATAGTGGTTGGGCTATGAACATCAACCTCTTCTCCAATCACAGGATTCATCCCCATGATGAATTTTTGTATTCTGAACTTCTCGTCAGTTTGGTATTACGGTACATACTTGAGGAGTTTCGTAAACCGCTCCCAGTACTGAGTTACAGTTAGCTTCCCTTGAGCTAAGTTCTGAAATTTTGTCATTTTCTGATCATAGTAAGTTGTGGCAGCCAATGTTGCCTAAAATAACCTTTAAATTGATCCCAAGTGTTGTTAGTTTCATCAATATTTAGCTCAGCCTTACGGTTCTACCACCATGAAGATGCTTCATGGGAAAGCTGATATGCTCCCCAAATAGCTTTGGTTTCCTTCGAGAAGTTTCTTATTGCAAATTACTTCTACATTTTGTTGAGCCAATTCTCAGCTCCATCTCCTAATTTGGTGCCATCAAATTTAGGTGGACTTATCCTTTTTATATCATTAGTGAGTTCTGCTGCCAACCTGACCTTTTTGTTTTCTGGTTGGACATGTACATTTCCATTGTTATTACCAACACCCATATCGGGGTTTTCCTCAGGAGGTGGCTGATTGTTATTACCAGCTTCTTCTTCCTCCTCATTTCCCATCACTTTTTGTTCAAGTACAGCCAAACGATCTCTTGTGTCAAACAGGGCAGCAAGGATCTCATCAATTTTTTGGGTTGTTGCTACTCCTTCTTCAGGTGGAGTATTATTCGCAATGTTTCCCCTTGTTCTAACCATTTTCTGTTACAATAAAATTTAGGTTTTCATCAGATTATGGACACAATAGGTCCAAGAGCTGCAACCTTTAGCTCTGATACCAAGATGTAACATTCCTATTTTAATACTTTAGAACAAGGAATTTTTTTTTTTTTTTACACGATTAATGTTCTCTGTTCTAAATACATAATTTAGAACACACATATCATAACAATCATTCTTATAACAGATAACCATATGCAACTGTAATGACTCGGTGTACCACTGATCTATTCATTCCATGACTCGGTGAACTACCGATCTATTCATGTGTAACTTTGAGCTTGAATTTTTCTACTGAACACTTCATGTTCATGGTTCTCTTACCCTATTTTGGGTTTTGAGTACTCTGCCCAAGGAACCTATCTAAATAATTGTTATAACTATTCATCGGCATCATGATCCTTAGACTAGGTGACATAGGACAACACAATCAATAGCTTGCGATACTTTGGCCAAATATTTATAACATACTGTTCGTATTATTTATTCCTTGATGGAATACTCATCAATCTAGAATACACCCTTCACCACACTCTATTTTTATATAGAATGTCTTATACTAACCTCTGTCAGTCCCCTTGTCCCGAGTTTTAACTCTTAGGTTAGCATCATAGTTCATGTTATAAAGATGCTCTTAAAGACTAAGGGTAAGTTGACATACTGGGTCAACCGAAGTTAACCCTATATGTCAAGGTACCCTGAGTCTTAAAGGGCTGCCTCATAACCTAACTATGGTCCTAACCAGTCCTGGAGAGAAATCTTGATCAAGTCTTGGATGTGTAAATCTTAACAATCAATGCAGAAGGGTGTTGCCACATGTCATCTGCATTGTTGTATCCTCATAAAGATCCTAATCTTCTCAAGGGTACAAGCTTGTAGTTGACATGTGTCAACATCCTACTGAATAGCCTTGGAAAGATGTACATACCTCCAAGAATTTACTTACATTAAGTTATATTTGGGTTACAGGTCCACATAATTAGGTAGCCTTCCCTAACCCCGAGTTCAACACTCCTTAAGTTACCTTTATGTAAAAAGGGTTCATTTTTACAAAAGGTTTTTTAATTAGTTTAAGATTGTTTCCTGGTTGTTGGTTGTACCTAGCAACCCTTTAACCAACAAAATAAGACAACAACCACCTAAGTTTCTTCATTTAGAAAAAGACTAAACCAACAAAGGAAATGTAACAACCTTAAAGGCTGAAACATATTAGACTTAGTACGGTTAAGTCTTAATGATTTATAACCATATATAACTTTTATAATTAATGCATTATGAGAGGGGAAAATTCTCTTCCTATTCTAGTTACATTTTAGGGCATAGTTCACTCTCAACACTCCCTAAAAATGCAGTGATCTTATTTACAATTTTTAATCACAATCAAAGTTATAAAGAATCACTAATAAAAAATGTAGTATTCAGCCATATAATTGGCTATGGCTTTCTTAAGAATTCATCAAGATTCCATTGTAAAGAATAATATGAATGCACACTCATTCATATAGATAATAAGAAGATCATCCCAAACAAGTAAGTTATACAACCACATAGGTAATATCTCACTATTTCATTCATTCATTTCAAAACCTATACAATTACAACTTATGCACTTCAGCATACTTTAAGACAATATCCTTCAACAAAAGAGGTAACTTTCTTCCATAATACAGTTTGGAAATCAAATCAGAATTCTTTGTAAAACCAATTTAGGATAGTCAATGCATCATATAAGAGTTTAAGGTCAAGTTAGGGTAACTTCCCATTACCCTCATTTGCCAATCAATGAAAACTGAATCATTCTAACCATTGCATAGTTTAGTTGCTATTTTATTTCAAGACACCAAACCAAAAATGCATGTACATAATTAATAATTGAATTCTAAATACATAATCAACAATACCCAAAAGCCACACTACTCATACCATAGTAGTGAATAATGCATTATTAGTTAGAAATAAATAGATCTTTCAGTTTCATTTAAAACATTTCAACCCTAATTCCAACTTCAAGGGCATGCAATAGATGAACATTGATAAAAATTGTCAACATTGATGCCGTTTTTAAATAGAGTTCCATCATCGTTTATCATGGCAAAAAGAAATAGATTTCACAAGCATCTTAAGGTAACATTAAACATAGTCTTATCTTAACCAAAAAATTAAACATAATTTCCTATTAATGCTTTTCCAAGAATAACCACGAATTTGCCAGGGAAACATAACTCATTTAAGTACATTTCCTCATGTGCATAATTGTGTTCCTAATACTCGTGATTAATCACAAAAACAATAGTTAAACGATATACTACCTTACTCACAGTACCTGTAAACATAATAACATTCAAACCCTTTCAAAATAAGAGGTACAGGCTTAAACCTCATACAACGTTTCCAAATCACGTAGCTAAAACATTCAAGTTTCATAAAGTATACCAATAATCCATTCACAAAATCAATTACCTATTTCCTTGAACATGGACCTTTTTCAATCAGAATTCTTATGGCAAAGAAAACAATCAGTTGTCCCAATCCTAACCGAAACAATAAGGAATTACCATGTTGTTTAAAACACACAATCATTTAAAAATTTTCTTTCCATGGAGCCATTTTCTAATCTAACAAATCAGTCAGATAAGAATTTACAGCACTTCCAAACGGTTAGCAAAACTCCAAGTTTAATCCACAACAAGGGAACAAGAATAATGAAGCAGGTTTCATTTAGGACCCAAAATTCCATGTTCAACCCAGAACCCCCCAAATTCACATAAAACCCATAATCATTGTTACCAGCCAAGCCAAAAATGCACATATATCATTAGAATAGAGTTGTTCTAATGAAAACATTTAAAGGAAAGCAAGATTTTAACAGTTAGGGCCTATCATGCCTGATAGTGTCACTAGAAAGTCGAAGAAGACCTCTGGATGCACTCACCCCTTCTTTTCTTCTTCAACGAAAGATTAAACAACAAAAGATTGCTACCTCCATGCCTTATATATTCTCCATGACACAGAATTAAATTTGAAACTTTCAAAATTTCCATGCAACGAAGAGTAAACTGTTGGTTTGAAAAAACAGTACTCATGCAGAATGAAAAATAGAATGCATGAAAAAAAACAACCAAGAAAAATTCCATTTTCATGCCTTCCAAAGTAATCTAAGCTCGAGAACCTATGTAAATTAATTACATTAAATTTCTTTCTCCCACTCATTTTCCATTGCCACCAACTGCTAAAGTTGGCAAAATCCAAATTAAAATAAACAATTTTTTCCATTTTTAGAGATGCTGCCACGTAAGACCCCTCTTATCAAATTAACCTCTACTAATCCTAGCAGCACTCCCTATCCTTCATCCTTATCCTTTCCTTAAATGCCATAGAAAAAACCGCCCCAAAACTTGTGACCCTCCTTAGGTTCTTTTTCATAGCATTAGTTTAGGATAGGTTAGTGACTTAGGTTAGATCATAGGTAGACTTAGTCTTAATGCCATAGGATATAACATTAGTCACCACCTTAGTATTAGGTTTACATAACCCTTAGGAATATCAAACACATAGTTTAGGAATAGGTTAGATTAACTAACCTTGCAACAATAGGTTATAGCTTAACTTAAAAACTAATAACCTTACCGATTCTAGTTTAGGTCCACTAGATAGGATTAATCAGTATACAAAATTCAAACAGAATAAAACATTCCCAGATTAGATTCAGACTTTGCATCAAGTAAATTAACTTTAGATGAAAAATTTACACACTGGCTTAAGGTCCAAGTCCTTTCTGATGCAACATGACTGAAACCAGATTTCGATTGCAATGATCTTCTAGGATTAACCTCTGAAATCCAACAAAAATTTCCTCAACAGACATATTTTATATGTAGGAGGTTTAAAAGAACTTGTACATCTAAAGTTCAATCAGACTTAATAATTCACAAAATGTTATTACATAACTGTTCATCCCGAATATAATTAAAACATTCCTTGGATCAATGCAACTGATCCAAGGATGAGTCATATAGATAGATAAATCCACAATCTTCCATAAATCAAATTGCACTCATATGCAAGGGATGAAAGAAAAAGAGTCCAAGCATATTCTGGTTCAATCAAAGATCTTAAGAGCAGAAAAGACAACCAAATCAAGCATGACTTCCTAAAACCAAAAGAAAATATCCTCATGTGGGAAAATCACATATCAACACTTGAATGCAAAGGAGAAAATAACAACAGTTCAGGGTGTTACAATTTTTACCTCCTCCTCCAAGAGGTGCCAATCATCCATTCTAGACAATGTTGATGCCTTAACCCCCTTATTAGAAAACTAGTCTTCCACCCTATTTCCCTCTATATAGACATGTGGGAAGGATAAATATTCAAAATAGGGTTAGAGGAGGTTAATTCCTTCAATGAATTCTCTAATATTTTAAATAACAACATTTCTTTTTAGAAGACTATTAATTATATTTAGATAATCTCCTTCGATAATACGATTTTAAAATTTTCTAGCTGATAATTTTTCCCCAATAAACCATAGTAGCTTCAAACACATTATTTTTTTGAATGCCCAGGTTTCATAAGTAGGCCATCACAATTAATCCTTTCTCATATCTTATAATACCCCCCTCCAACCTTACCAATATTCCCTTTAGTTGCTTCATCAAAATTGAGTTTCAACCAACCATTTTTAGGTGGAATCCAAATAACCTGGTTCCAAGAACTGTTGATAGCAATTTGGTTCAATTCAGACATGAAGCCCCAAGAATAGGAAGTATGTTCCTCATAATGTGAAAATTCATTTTTTTCTCCTTTCAATAGGGAAACATTTGTTTTAACAGCTTGAGTTATTTTCCAAAAAGATTTACTAGCTTTGTCCTTTTTACCCTTGAAAATTCTTTTATTTATTTCTTTCCAGGTCTCCTAACAGTAATGAGTTAAATAAAATCCCCACATGTGTTTGAGTCCTTAACTTTTGAAATCACATCTCCACTGAATATAAAGATGTTTGGAATTATCAAGAAAGACCCAATGAATGCCAACAGAGCAAGGAAATACTTTCTGACAGTATGGACATAAGAACATTCTAAAAAAAGGTGGTTGATAATTCATAATATTCTTCACACAAAACACATCTATTAACCATTTGATAACCTTTGTTATTTAATTTATCAATGGTAAGTATTTTACCTTGCAGAATAAGCCACTAAAAGGCATTGAATTTAGGATACTTGTTCCAAAAAAAATTCGAATTAAAATCAGGAATTTCCTCTTCAAAATACAAGTTATGAGCATATTTGATACTGAAATCACCATTTTCTTCGCTAGGCCATATGATTCTATATTTATCCCCATGCTTGATAAAAATATTACCCATAAGAATCTCATTAAGGGATGTTACTTCATTAGCACTATTCTGATTATCAATTGAGATAATTGTCTAACATCTATACAGGTCTTCTTTCTCCATATAATTATTAGCAGCCACACCATATTTCTCCTCCACCTCCAATTGAATGTTTTTCAACAAAGGAATATCATTAAGGGGAACATCACCAATCCATGTTTCTCTCAAAAAATTTATCTTATCACCATCTATATATAATCATTAATTATTTGAAAATATGTATTCCCTTAATATTTGAGAAGATGTTTTCTTGCTTGTTTTTTCTACTCATTAAGTTACTTAATAAGTATGGAATGAATTCAAGGTGAATGGTAAATCTTACTTTCATTTTCATGTTGAATAATTTACTAGAAGAGGTCATAGTTGGATGGTGTAATTTAATTATTTGTTCAAGGGTGATTTCATGTTATCTTTCATAAATACGATGTGGTTGTGAGTTCATTTCAATGATAAATACATTTTTGAGCTATAGGGTTATTGAATCTTGTTTTCATGTTATTCAATGGTATTAAACAGTTTCTAATAGAGATATGGAATTCACCATGAGGATCTAGGCCTAGATGGTGAAAAAGTGTTAATTTTTCATTCTATGTATATTTTAACTAAGTAATCCATGGAAATTGGGTCCTAATGATAAATTTACTCCTAATTAGTTTAGATATTTTTTTTATCCTTATTTCTAAAGTTACAAAATAGTGTTGTTGAGGGACTAGTCTTGTAAATTGTGTAATTTCTATTGAAATGTTTTCATTTTTATGGAACAATATAATATATTTTTATATATATTACCTCCATATTCCTAAAGATAACCAAGAAGATTAAGGATGACAAGGTACATTCACTTGCATATTGTTGATTTAACTTTATGTGGTTGAGAATGTTAGTGAGTGTATGTATTGATTATATTATCAACGGTTGCTTCTTCAAGGATGTTATTTGATATTATAGTTCCCACCTTATATAATGTTTTCATGTTGTCATTTTATATCTGTTACACATGAATAAATTAATTACAGTAAGAAAAATATTAGGATACAATACTTATAACTAATTCTTATTCATTTTTCTTTTATAATTCATATAACACCAACTAGAAATTAGATTAACCTCCTAGGAAGAGAATTACAAGTTATTTTTTAGATGATTTATGTGATGTTTGAGTTCTTAATTATATAGAATATTGATCAATTAGGGTTTACAAAAATGGTGTCTCCCTAGAATTTATTAGTAGCTTAGTATGATTTTTTTCTAACTATTTTCTTAACATATAAGTTGATGAATAATGCAAAAATGTGAAGCACGAGGATCGTGTGAAATAGCATGAAAATTGAATGAGTTACATTCTATAAGTGTGATTAGGTATCATATAGGAGCAAGAATCAACCATGTAGTGCATGCAAATATTTTAAAGAGGGAAAAATATCATGTCCATATCATAGATTTGAAAAGGATAAGGGGTACAAATAAGGGGTGTTGTTAACCCCCAGAGCATGAAATCATGACCTCTCAAGTGGAGAAGGGGAGTTACATTCTCATAATGGGAAGTAACTCCCATATGACGTGTAATGATGCATAATGAATCTCATGATGACCCATATGACACCCATGTGACACCTAGACCTAAAACCTCGCCTAAGTGAGATGACATGCCATGTGATGTGGAAAATTACTGACACCAACACCCCCTTCATTGTAACTTAAGTTGAGATGGAAAGTCAGGAATGAGAATTGGGTCCCAGAACTAAAGCTTGATGAAGCACCCATGTACAATAAGGATCTCAAGTAATGGAGGAAAACCTACTGGGGAAAACATCCACCACAAGAGATGAAAAACACACTCTCTAATCTAAGAAAGATACCACAGATGAGTCCTAAAAAATGAGGAGCTTGATAAGGTACCCATTTACAAGAGGTAAATATCTCAGAAAGAATAAGAAGATATGAGAAGAAGAAGAAAGAGACACGAGGAATGTAGAATATTCCATGGACAGATCTGAAATCTAAAACTTTAGGAAGTATCTAAGAATAGTGTCGATAACATGATCCTCTACCTCTGGATTGAAGAAGAGACACCCACACCGAACTATATGCATGCCCTTAGGAAGGACAGAAATGGTGTACTCAAATTCCACCTAATCCACAAAGTAAACCAAAGGAAGCACTATAAAGAACTATGAGTCTGGTCCACGGAAGTGTAACATAGGTCTGGAAAGTAAGTGCACATGAGCTGAAGGTAATTCCAAGAACATAGAACTATTAGATTATGAAGGAGGGACATCCACCAAAAGGATGCCCAAGTTATGTGAAGGAAATCCAACAACCCCCACAATAGTAAGAGTATCCACAAGAAAATTTTGATCAGTGATGGTCTCCTGAAAAGTGGAAATGATAAGTGCCCCAGAAGGGGCACTCCCAAAAAGGAGATAAAGGAATCCTCCAAAAAACCTGTATAAGGATGAGGAACTTGTACTACATCCCAAGTAGACACTACAAAAATACATTCAAGGTATAACAAATACTCATCCCAATAAGGGGGCTCGACAAACATAAGAGCGATGTCAAACATATATGAATCATCACATGAAGGCAGAGGAGTGGAGAGGGCCTCGCACATTGGAATTGGAAAGGAGGAAAATATCTAATGATGGTATGAGATTGAGAAGAATATTGTCTGATGTCTAAGTAGAAGTGGGAATTATTGACATACTCTGGAATAGTGAGAGGAGGAGAGAATTCCTCAGTATTAATCTCAGCATCAAAACTAGAAGGACAATCCTCTTCATCAGAGATGGAACCAAACGATTCTATATCAGCGGAATTGTCATCACATGAAGAATAAGAGGAGACAATTTTATCAATAGCAACAACAATTGTGGTATTATGTGAAGGGTCTTTAAACAAGGACTAAAACATGATCCAAATGGTGTGGGGAGAATCTGAGTCTACCATATGAAATTGGAAAGGTTTAGTGACATGCAACATCAACTGACCAAAAAACATGTCCGCATGTGTTGAGAAAGTCCTCAAAATGATAATGATTAGTGAGTGTAGGAATTGGATCATGTAGAAAGTGTGTAATACCCTCGTAGGAAAAACAACATTCCATAGAAGCACACCATGATGTGTAGTTCTCTCTCCCAAGAATAAGTGGTGGAGTCTATAAAGTGATATTGTAATGCTCATTTCTAAAAAGAGCATCCTCCATGATGCAGAAGAAAAAAGTGTAAGGTACACTAGAAGAGGGTGTGTGCATACAAGAAAGGTGGTAATATTTCAAACTCAGCAGAGAATTCATCTTTTTACAATACAACAACCAAGAAACATTGATAACCCCTTTTTGTGGAACTTTATAAGTAGTTTGTGATTACAAAAGGTTGCATTCATGCAATGTCAAATAGTTGATAACTCACCTCACAGTAGGTGATGATTTGCATGAGAGTGAAGGCCACAAGAATTCCTATTCGAAATCAGAAGAATGACATGTAACTAGGCACAAAAGGTGAAAGATAAAGAAGGGTACACTACTTAGTATGATAAAATGTATCTCACATCATAAAAACAAGGCTCTCTTGTTGCAAGACTATGGTGGATGCACTCACTATCCACAGTTGAAGAGGAGCACTACAATGTAGCGAGCCAAAAAAGTGGCTTGGAAAGCCCAATAACCCTATATAAGAGGCCCAGAAAAAATTCCTCCTTGAAAATAATGAATTTTTAATTTTTCCCTTTAATTTCCCATACAATGTTTGAAAAGGGGAAAAAATCCAAGGAAAGGGGTAATAGGGGGTCATGGAAGCTCCAAGGGTGAGCTGGTTGGGATAGCTCATGCGAGCTAGTAGTGATATGGTAAGAAACTCGATGGGTGAGTTGATAGGATGGATTTACAAGATGGAGAGTGTTGTGTAATGATCTAAGGGGGGACGACTCACTGTGAGCACAATGAGTTGATGGGGAAACTCGGGTGAGCTAGTCCAGAGGTGATTTGCATCGGGTGAGTTGACGTGGTTGGTTGTTGAGTTGGGTTCCATGGATTTCCATGGAATCATATTTTTCACCTCAAAGTAATGCGATAAAAAAGATAAGTAGGTAATGGGCATAGGATGAATACCTTCATTATGAAGACAGTAGAAGGCATTGCGCGTGTTGTAGACTTTTGATCCAAGTTGATTGTGTGATCTTCCCTTTGGCTAGGAGGAACAACCTATAAAATAATCACAATAAGACCACAAAATAAAATTAGACAATAAATGACAGTGGACTACCTAGCATATACTAGATCCAAGAAGTGTGATACTGCATAGATAGCTACCAATCCACTGTAAATAAATGAGGTTATAGGCTCGTTGGTTTTCAATATTTTCTATGCACAGAGACCAACCATGGTTGGGTACTAATCGATGCTGGAAGTAGGGTGACTAAGGTCGATAGGGAAAAATAGGAGACAAGGTTGGAAAATGTGTCATTCATGTCCTCTATGATTACACAGAGGGTTAGAAAGGTTTAGGCCGGGTGTTTAGGTGTTTAGGAAGGCTTAGGAAAGATTTTGAGAAGTTTGGAAAGGTTTTTGGGAAGGTTTAGGAGGTTGTTAATTATTGGGTTTTACCAGTCACGGAGACCGGTGTTGGCTGGGTGATTGACATTGATAGATTGGTATAGCTGAAACTGGGTTGGTGACTGACATTGGTAGGTGCACTACAGTTATAATGTTAAAATGATGGGTTTGGGACTCTCTGTGATTACACAGAGAAGTGATAAGGCTTAGGTTGGGTAGTGGGAATTTAAGAAAGACTTAGGGATACTAAAAATGTGTTTTGGGAAAGGTTTGGAGGCTTAGTGAGTAGGTGGTTAGGTAAAGTTGTTACATAGAATATATGGGAATGGTCGGAGGTAGAAGAAATAAAATAACAAGTAAATGATTAATATACTGACATAAATGACAAAGAAGAAACAATATTTGTTTAAATGCAGGTGATGTAGAGGTGATGGTCATGGTTCTAGAAGAAGGTGATCCAAACAAATGTAATAGGAGTAGTGCTTCCCAGTGAGTAAACCTAAGCCTTGGATCTATTCTTTAATGATTAGAATAGGTCGTGGGTGTTGTAAAGGTGCTCTGTTAATCCTTGCAAGGTTGTTGGGATGCTAGAGAGTCGAATGCCAGAGTCAAGAGGAATCCCACCAATGAAGTGCCAACCCAAAGAACTATTGAAGAACCCAAAAATGAGTTTTAAATTGTTATTTAACCTAACCGATGGCGGTTATTTGACTGGAGCCGATTGAGGAATAACTGGCTTTGGTTAAGGAGAGCAGGTCAAGTTTTTGAAAAATAGGCTTATTCTCCCAAATTTGATGTGGTCTTTGTCTACTGTGGGACAAGGGTGTTAAATGGTGTTAAAGGGAGTGGGAAGTTATTTAGAGGAATGATAGGTCTTGATTAGTTAGGGTTGGAAAGGGTCTTAGGTAGTTAGGATAAATGTGGACTAGGTCTAAGATCATTAATAGGCTTGAATAGGTCTTAGGGTGAGGTGAAGGGATGATGTGGCCTGATGAGATAATAAGGTGAGTTGTAAATATAAGGTGGAATTAATTTAATAAAGGTAATTAAATTAATTGATGATGTGGAGAGGGGTCATTGGGTTAGGATTAATTTAATTAGGGGCTAAGTAAATTAATACTAATATGTAGAAGGGGTCGATAATTAGGTGTTAGGATAGGAAAAGGGGATTTTGTGGGTTGTGACACTTTTTGGGTGTCTACACGATGTCAAGATGGTGGTGATCATTATGGATGCACAAGCCAGAGGGATGACACATAGTTAGTCAGGTGGAACTCGTTAAACACATGGAAGGATGAGTTACATTGAAGTGTGAGTGGCGATATTCTGACACAGACACGTAACATATCTCACAGTGAGCTACTTGAGGTGGAGGCACACACAAAAAGCAATGGGCCTATCACAATACATGGGGGAGGAAATTAGGATGGTGTCGAGTAAACTAGGTACTAAGCTAGAAGGTTAGATCCAAACATGCAGGGAATGCATGGTAGGGGTGGCACAAAGGATGTGGGTCGGAGTGCGAAGCCAAACATAGAATAGGGTTACAGAAGGTAAAAGGGCCAAACAATTTCCAATGGCATGATGGGAGAGATCTCTAGCAGGTGCAGACATACAGGGAGGTACGATGGTTACACCAACACAAGACCAAATTTGGAAGCCAAAGGCCAATCTTAGAAGAAAGTGAGTGGTCAAAGACACCCACACAGTAAACACCAAAACTCAATGCAAGTGGTCGAAGACAGACCGAGATAACCAAATGAAAAAAATATACAAGTCAAGACAATGAAAAGGTGATCTAGATTGTACAAAGGTAAGCTAATGGAGCCATCTCAATTCCATCTCAGTAAGTTGGGACCACGTTAGGTCCATAAAACTAGTTTTGGAACCTCAAACCCAGCACCAAACAAACCTTGAAAACAACAACCTGGAGTTACAAAACACCTTAGAAACATCTAGAAACATGTATGCAAAGTCCCGTAAACCCCGGAGAGCCAAGAACATGAATAAACATGATCATACAACCACAAACAATATTAAAAACCCTGAATCACTATAAGTAGAGAACAAATGGAATATCCATTATGATGGATGCACATGATACCCAAAAAGTCATGAACAGAGAGCCAAGTGTAGTAGGGAAACTAAAAACCATAGAGTAGCACATATCCAAGCAATGTGTACTCTAATACCATGAAGAATAATGGAAAAATGTGAAGAATGAGGATCATGTGGGATAACATGAACATCAACTAAATTTCACTCTGGCAGCGTGACGAGGTCTCATGGAGGAGCGAACATCAACCATGTAGTGCATGAAAAGATTCGAAAGAGGTAAAAATATCATGCCCATCTCATAGATTTGAAAATGACAAGGGGTACAAATAAGGGGTGTTTTGTAACCCTCAGTACCTACAATTATGACCTCTCAAGTGGAGAAGGGGAGTTACATTCCTTGAATGGGAAGTAACTCCCATATGACATAATGAAGCGTAAGGAATATCGTGATGACCCCTATGACACTCCTATGACACCTAGACCTATGACCTCACCTAAGTGAGATGACCCGCCACGTGATGTAGAAAATGAATCCCACCAATAGAGGTAGATATATGTGTTACGTCACTTCAAAATATATTAGGCTTCTAAATCGATTAAGAGAGAGATTTATATGGTACTGATTCTTTATTTTTTATCTATCAATGAATTATGATCTCTTATAAATTAAATGTGAATATAAAATTAATGATCATTACTGAATGCTCCAACTTGTGGGACCACTTGATTTTATCTCAAATTTAAATGTATTCTATCTTATGCTTGGAAGTGAAATACTTATAAATATATTAGATTGTAATTTTTAGGATTTTTACATAAGGTCGTTGTTTTTATGTAGTTGTTCCTTTAAAATAATATTGTTATGAAAAGTATATCTTTCAATTATTAGTATTCAATTTTCAATCATAGTATATATTTCAATCATATTGAAGTCGTGGCTTTGAATTTAGATAAAATTTTATATTCAAAATCATCATTTTGCATACGTCCCTCATGAATTTTTCTGAAGATGATAAAAACGAGTTAGTTAGCTAAAATATTTTTTCTTAAAAAATTATTCAAATAATCAACATCATTACTAGGTTACCGTTCATTTTCATATTTCAGCGAAATAGTATTATGTTTACATGTTCCTTATCCTTCTCGATTTCTCACTTATTTCTAAAAATGTGTGCTTCAAAATGGGCCTCTTCACCAATCTTTCTTATGGTCCTTGTTCTTGGAACATAGTAAAAAAAATAGTGCACTCAATAATGCTTTCTTAGCCAATTTTTTCCATGAGTCGAAGAATTATTTCACTGATTTATCTTCAATACCAAGGAATTAAGATGCAATCTACATTACCCTATTGATTATAATTTTTCCTATGGTATTATTATATTTTACCCTAAGTTGGGATTTAATGTTTGAAGGAAATAAAAAAATTACACCATTATTTGAAACTAGGACTTAATTTAGCCCTAACATCAATTCCTTATTTCTTCTCCAACAACACTCCTACTTATCTAAGTGTTATTCTCCACTTGAGACCTGGAATGAGGATTCAAATCATGCAAAAAATAGTAAATATCATGCTATTTTTGGCAACTTGGACTTATTCACCTTAACCGACGTCGATTATCCCTTGGTCGGTGCCGGTCACCTAACCACCATCAGTTAGGTTAAATAAGAGTTTATAACTCTTTGATCAGGTCCTAGATCTGAAATCCTTGGTTGATGCTTCTTACATTGGCATGTTCAAGCACTCATGTAACCTTACAACCAACCAAAGCCCCTCTCATCATTCAAATGTCATTTTGTTCATCCACAGTTTCTTCCAGAGCTCTGACACCTTACATAGGGAAGCATCATTCTACCCTGTTACCGTACTCACTCCAGATCACCACCATTGACAACCACCACCACCATCCACCACCAGGTTACATTCAACAATTATTATCTCTCTATGGTCATTTATAATAGCTTAGATTATTTTATTAAGTCATCTACTTGAGATACCACCTTTCTACCTTACCCGAATCTACTCCCCAATACCTATGACCAACTTTATACATGTTTCACCTTCAATACCTTGACTAATTAGTATATCTAAGTCTTAATAAAAATCCTACAAACCTATCTAAATCCCCATCACTCTCTGTGCAATCATAGAGAGTGCCCAATTCTCAGTTTTTGACATTATTACCAAATTTCCCCTACCGACACTGGTCACCCAACTGGCATTGGTCTACTCCCCTAGCTGGCATCAGCCACCTAACTGACGTCAGTCTCTGAGACTGGAAATTTATTCTATAATAGCAAGCTCATAACTCCTCCAAGACAACCTAGAATCTTTCCCAGTCTTACCCAAACCTCACCTACAACCTTTATCAGATCTACAGACCCAAACCAGCTAACCAATCATCTAGATTTAATCCTAAACTTTCCTTTTAAGTTAAATTCACTTATTGTATGTTATAGGAGATACCTAAATCTTATCAACTATAGTAGGAATCATTGGTTTATCATTTCTTCTTGGATTAAGTTTTATTAAACAGAGAGTTGACAGTCATTTGAGGAAGTGTCACACTTCCCAAATCTAGCCATACTAGGTAGTCCTTTGGCTATTTCTATTTAATATTATTTGGTGGTCTTGTTGTGTTTCTTATACATTTCATTCCTCCTAGCCAAAGGGAAGCTCTCTATAATTAGTCTCATTCAACGTCTACGACACGCACAACCTTCTCCCTATAATTCATAGGTATTCCTCCTATGCCCGTTACCTTTTTATATATTTTATCATATTACTCTGAGGTGAAACATTTTGGCATGCCCGATGGGACTCTATCATTTTGGTTCTTTTACATTGTTCATTCTTAGGGAATATTTTATGTGTCTTTTTCCTTTCGAAAGAGTTCACATTAAACTTTCTCCCTAGGGACATTCTTCTTCTTCTACTTTTCTAAGTGAAATTCATATTTTGGGTTAAAAAGAACACTTGTTTTTATTATGTATTGCATTAGTGAAATACATACTCTCTATCTATTCATTATTTCTCTCATCAAATTTCACTTTTAATTAGGGCTAAAAAATCTCTACATTTCATCCTTGTATATGTTGTATTTAAATCACCTAAATTTATTTATAACCTATATGTTAGAGTTCATGACTAGTTGATGGTTGGCGGGAATTAAGCATAGCTCACTTCTTGCACACACATCCCAAACTGAATCACTATAACAAATTACACACTTCTTAAACATCTTCCTTCCCAAAAATTATCGTTAACAACTAATAATCAAATTAGTGGCAGATCAAGCTAGTGTTTTGACAAATCATCATATCAGAGTTATACCACATATACCAAAAGTTATATCAGGTCCCTTTATCCAAAACATATCTAAAACCATCCATAGACTACTTATAAGGCACCCTTTTTGACCAAAAACTCTATTCTACTCAGTCAATTTTAAATGGCATTAGCCACACAACATAGGATTACATGTTTTGTTAGCTTTTAACTGATTGTGTTTTGAGGTGTGAGACCATATCATACTATTTTTCATATCCTTTATGGCCCACCATAAAAACTGGTGTATTCCAGTTATTTCTATGTGTGTTAGGACTCATCATTGTCATACTCAGTTGTTGGGTTGGTATTTTCATTTGACTTAATTACCAAAAATTCAAATTTTCATCTGCTCTTAGATTTCATAGTAACTTGTATCAGTCCAGTGACTGACATCAGTTACCTCTTCATACCGCCATCATTTTACTGATCGGCATTGGTTCCCTATTGTTTTGGTTATTTCTCCCAAAACAGTGTTCAATCCACAAACAAACATTTCCTGTGACTTATTATGTAACTTCATCATATTTATGAGTCTTTGGTATCATTGTTAGAGTCTAGGTTCACTCGATTTTCACCCTTCATTTCCAAATTTTCAAATCTACCATTTATTCACGGTAATTGACATCGGTCCAGAAACTGGCATCAATTACCCCTCTCTACTGGCATCAATTGGTCAACCAGTGTCGGTCTCTGTGTTTTAATTTTTCTATCAAAACAACGACCAAATTCCACTTTCTAGATTTATTTTGCTATCTTTTTCTTTGTTTTTATACCATCTACAGAACTCAAATTCCCTGTTCTACTGCCATTCACATGGTTTTGACTCACAGATAACGTAACTCTCTAGTATTTTACGTTGGCCACCAACCACTAACACCTAGTCCTTCACCACCTTTTATTTCTTCACCCATGGAACCCACCTCACTTATTGTTATACATGCAGGTGATGATGATTTCGCAAAACTCCTTAATCACAATCTTGTAGCCTTACAACATTATCTATCTCAATCATCTACTCGTGACTCGTTAGGACAAATTATCTATGGTATGCATATATCTATCCCTCCTATTTTGACCCCCACTTCCGTATCAGCCACCACTAGTGTAGTGGTACCTACTTCCACCTTACCACCTGTCATTTCTTATATCACTCCCACATCTTCTATATTTTTCATGCCTACAACATATATCACATCTTTGACATCCGCCTCAACATCATCTATGGTTCCTAATGTAGGGATTTCCACCTCATCAGTTCCTATTACCTTGCAACCCCTAGTTGCATCGATCCCCTTTCAGAGTTTTGTCATGTCTATACCTATTACTCTACCACCTATTTCCATGAAGGTTTCTACAAATGTTCCTCCCACCTATACCTTGTCTTAAGCACCACCTATCACCTACACTTACCACTCATGGTATATGCCATCATCATCTACCGCAACTTATATTCCCCCTTCTCAATTTTCTTACTCGGTACCTCCATATACATGTGTCCCTTTTATGTCCTAATAATTATATCCACCTCATTATACCATTGGAGGTGTGCCTCATTCCAATATGACTAATGATTTGATCAAGATGATGATGGATAAGATGTATATCCTAGAGGAATATGTTTCGGGATCTCACAATTCTCTAATTTACGACAAAATTTGTAATGAGCCCATTCACCCTTGTATTCCAATGCATCCATACCCCGCACATTGGGAAATGCCCAATTTTAACCAATTTAATAGAAAGGAAGATCTACAATAGAATTTTCAATCTTTTAAACATGTATGTTATTTGATTTCCCATGATGATGCCTTCCTTCTCCAAACTTTCCCTATGTCCTTGATAGGACCAACCTTAGAATGGTATAGTTTTTTACCTAGGCACTCTATCTTCTCATTCAATCAATTAGCCCAGGAATTTCTTGATCATTTCTCCATTAACATTGTCAAGAAGGTTACCATGACTGACTTATATTTGTTATGTCAATATGAGTACAAGTCTATCACAAATTTTGTCGTGCATTGGCGAAACCTTATTAATCAACTCACTTTCTAATTGCCTCAAACTAAATTAATAGAGTTGTTCACTAGAGCTTGTGCCAGACATATCTCTCCAACTCTCTAAGTTCAAACCTTCCAAACATTTTATGAGGCATTCACCATGGCCCAGAAACTTGAAATCTGTGTTATCGAAGAGAAGAATCTACAATTACACAAAAAAAGTGCTTCTTTTAAATCTAATGACACCTCTTATTCTTCCAAACCACAAAATAACTATTCTAAAGTGAAATGATTTGCCAATGCAATGGTTTTAAAAGCTGGCCCTTAGCATCCATCCAACCAATCAAAACCTTCTTCTAATCTTTCTCCTGTTCAGACTTTCTAGTTCAAGCAGGAACAATGAAAATTTACTCCCTTTGGAGAACCTTACTCTTTAGTTTTGGAAAATATTATAAAATATGGAGCAATCAGTATTCCACCTATCAAAACACACACTAGTTTTGGCCCTTCCCATCCTATGCCTACATGGTATAAGGAGAAAGATTACTGTAATTATCACCATGTTAGAGGTCATAGTGATGGTGATTATATAACTATCAAAAACATCATCCAATAAATGTTAGATAATGGATATATCGTCTTGGATAACCCCAATACATCATCTAACCAAAACCTCCACATCTTCAAGAAGTTGTTTCCAAATCACACCCCTTCATCCAACCAAGCCGGAAAAACCTGAAATAATGATACCAATGTTCGAGAGGTTCATGAAATTTTTGATATCATACCGACTCCTTCTGCTCAATTTCCTCCCATCCCATCTATTGATGAAATTATTTCACGAGCTCCTCCACCCACGGAGGAACCTATTTCATCCACTCCTCTACATATGGATGAGTCCACCTACTCTTTGGATGCATCTACCCCACTCATCTCACCACTTGTCGAGAAACCCACATTACCCATTATTCTACCCATGGAAGAGCCCATATTACTCTCTTATTCACCAAAGGAATAGCCTATACAATCAAAATTTCCTCATCCTTTTCCCATAGAGGACCCACTAGTGGCATCTCTTCCTATTGGTGACAACTTCCCACTAGCTTTTAAATATCTTGTTGATTTTCTATCATCTCTTCTACCCATAGATTCTGAAGCCAACCATTTTCCCGTCTTATAGACATTCTTTACAGAGATTACTTCCAAATCAACATCATCCCCCTCCACTTCCATGCCATTCTCATGTTTGGCTGATCATTTGGATTATGTCGACTATTCCATGTGTTGATTGAAGAATACTTGTCAAAGATTGTACAAGGAGTCTACATGGGATAAAAGGCATAAAATTAAGGGTACGGAAGAACAGGAAGGACCCGCATGTAGAAGACAAGTTAAGCTTTTAGGACTTAGCCGATTTTGAGCATGAAGACCTATTATTAGAAGAAGGCATGTGGAACACACCAATGATATAGAGAAGTGCGTGCCATGCATAGTCTATCTTTAGAGGAGTGGATCGAAGTGTTTTGCATGGAGGCGAGCTAAGAATAGGATTGACACTTCAGTTAACTGCAAGAGGACTATAGATATGCACACTTACATGTGTGGCTATGCCTACAAACAGCGTGTGGATATCAATAGCATGTGGCCTATTTCTAGAATAGATAAGTGGTGAAGGGAGGAAAGTCCCCACCCTATATATATGATGTTAGGTACATAGTAGAGGTGTGTGTGTAAGTGTAGCAAAGAATATACAGAGTATGTGTATGTGAGATATACACATATGACTGAATTATTGTATCAAATCCATACGTGCATTGGTATAGATGGAAAATACTGTAAGGACCTTATGTATTTATTAATAGATGGAAGATATTGGCTAAACCTAAGTGTCATTCTGTGTGTAATTGAGTAGTGCATGTTAGTGATTCAAACATGATTACTATTTAAATTTGTTCTTTCATAGATACGAGGGTAGCATGCATTATATAATGATGGATTAGTTATGAATCTATATGTTTCTTCCTTCATTATGATAACATCCTGCTACAGCAACCCTAAAGAGGGATCTGGTACCTTTACACACTTCAAGTGAGTGCTCAGTCAGGGCTGAGTGATGTGCTTATGCGACTAGGGTGTTATCTGGTAAATTCTAGGTTGTATCATTGGTTCCATTGCCGAGACATCTTTTTCAGTTATTTTTAGGATGGTTTGCGATGAAGATGTACCAGTTAACTCTAGCAAGTATTGAGGAATGGATACATGATCTGGAGGAAGAATATGTACGGTGGTTCAGCAGTGGATCTAAGTTTAACGCACACACTTGGGTAGAACAGAATCTGTATGAAAGCTTATATGAGAGATTTTTTGCTATCTTTCTAATATAACTATACAAGTGGCTTACTTCTTATGCATCTCAATGAAAATAGAGGTATCATGCACTTGTCTAGACACAGGAATAATTTCAGGCCCTTTATGATGCTCATCTGATCTAGACTCGCGTTGTGGATATGTGGTTTTATGGTGTTCTAAATAGTTATATTCTAGAATATTCAATTTCAACCTACTCTTTCCCAGAGGTAGCTGAATTCCAATTTTTGTGGTATCCAAGAGGAACATATTTGCAAGGTATTCCATTGGCAATCAATATCTTGATGGTAAATTTTAACCTAGAGAGTAAACTGATGGCTAACTAAACTTCACCACGTGCAAGGGAAGGAATAGGCTTGGTTTAAGATGGCAGACCTAGTGGTAGAGAGGTAGAGAGAGGAAAGGAAGCTTAAGTATAATGAGGTGTACAAGAGGGAGATATAGAAGTAGTGTTCCGTTGTAGAAAGTATGGCGTGGAGGAGAGAGATGGCTCATGAAGGATTTATAGCTCACGTAGAAGACGTGGAGCCAGAGCATCAAGAACTCCCCCATATTGGAAAGCATGATAGATATCCCCCTTAGCCTCATACAGAAGTGCACCAGAAAAGACTACTTAGACCATGGGCATGCATCTTAATCCACCTAATGATCTAGCCCTTGCGCTTGGTTTTTCAGTATCTAGTATGACAAGTAACCAACAAACTAACTTGGGAAGTAGGAGAGCAGGATTAAGTCAAGGATCAAGTACATCAATGGCAGGATAGATGACTTCAATGTTATTTGGAGGAACATTCTTAGGTGCATCATTCACATAGAATGTGAGCATTGCAAAATTTTGGATTCACCTTTGGAAGTGGAACTACCTCACAAACTGTAGGGGTTTAGTATAGTATATAGTACTACTATTAGAGCACATGGGAGTACATCTACAGGTCCTATTCCAACTATAGGTGGAGGATTAGGAGGTATAGGTGGTTTTAGTTCTAGTGGATTTGGTGGTTCTAGAGGTAGAGGGAACATAGGAGGTTCTGGATCAGATGGTGAAGGTCCGCAGCAACCAAAAATGTCTATATGGAGATGTTTCTTCATCTCCTAGAATATAGAGGTATAGAGGATGCTTCCAAACACGTGCATATGTGTGAAATCTTATGGCATGCTAAAGGGATCATGGCTGTTGATTGTAAGGCAAGTCAATTTGCCACTACATTATAGGGGTGTGCACATAGCTAGTATAGGAAGTTTGACCCTGATCAAACTTTCTTGGATTATACAGCACTGAGGGATACTTTCTTAAAAGAGTTCCATATCCCTGAGTTTGATCAAAAGAGTATAAGTGCGCTCAAGGATATCAAGCATGGCACTACTAAGAGTGTGCGTGAGTATGATGCTCATTTTAAGACACTTGTATCTAAGCTATCTTATGATATTCACGCTAGCCATCATGCACAATGATTCTTTAGAGGATTGATTGCGCCTTTTAGAAGGGCGTTGTCACATAAGACATACACTTATCCATGCAAAGCACTAGAAGCATCTTTGTGTGCTGAGGCAGTTAAGAGCATTGACATTGGAATTATTCCATTCCTAGAGGCAGAGATTGTAGCTATGGCAAAGCAGTTAGAAAAGCTATCAGTAAATTCAGCCCATGAAACGTGCTCAGGAATTTGGTGTACATGTTTTGAAGTGGAAGGTCACACCAAGGATAGTTTCCCTTACAGATC